>CP139509.1:106644205-107158463 GCA_021014915.2 Artemisia tridentata subsp. tridentata | reverse complement strand
ACTCAATTGTGCGTTTTGATTTGGTGATCGGAGGCTGGAGAGAACTGCCACCTTTTCAATATCATCTAACTCGGAGTGAGAAAGACGATAGGAATGTATTGAACTCCGTGACAAATGAAACAAGAATCCTTTGAGGGACCTTGAGTGGCTAGGGAGGGTTGTGCAGCGTATCACTGGGTCCATGATACTTTGTCTTCAATGCCAGCAATCAACTAAGTGATTCTGACAGCATATGTATTGACCCGGTTTCTGCCTAAGTTGTAAGGAGGGCTATTTCTTTTCACCCTTTCTCTTTACAATTCTTTTTCATTCTTCAACCCCTTCAGTGCTTACCGAGACTTCATAACTAACACCTTGTTGGGTTTCTTCCAGTGTCAGCTCCATCTCAGTCGGCACTCTTCCCTCATTCATTTTTCTCCTTTTTAATCATACCTAAGGACTTCTACACTAACTAGTGGATTATCCCTGGGTAGATCCCTCCGGCTCTGGCGGGATCATGGGAACTTGAACCTAACCTAACCATCCTTATAACTCCATGCGTTAATTAAGATGGTCGGTCTTTGATATTCATCCATGATTGCCAAACCAAATCCTTGAAAAATCTCTCAAAGTGTTCATGATTTTGAAACACATTTTTGCAAACACTTGAGAGTTTTATATTTTTCAAATGCTCCCCCTCAACATGTGCTCGAGTGATAGTTTTATAAATTTGCACATGTTAGGTAGAGCTCGCACTTTTTGAATTGATCCACTTTCAGTGAACATGACCGATTCGAGACACGCTTACATCACTAGTTAGACTAGCTTGAAATTATTACCCGGCCTGGTCAAGTCCACAGAAAGTTTCTCGAAACGGTACACTCTACTCAGATACATCTTTTTCGAGACACGCTTACATCACTGGTTAGACCAGCTTGAAATTATTACCCGGCCAAGACGTATCCTTTCGATTGATGGCAATTCAAGTTTCGTCAATTCATTGGTGAAGTCTAAGCCTTGCTCACGTGAGATGCCAAATCCTTTGTTTTGTTAAAAACATTTGCTCCCCCTCAATATGTGCATCGATATTAAGAAAGATTTTCGCACATATGGAAGAGCTTGCATTTATGACCAAAACATTTTGCTCCCCCTCAATATGTGCCTTGATATGCAAAATGGTTTAGCACATACGGGAGAGCTTACATTAACATCCAAATCATCACATTTTATCAGAATTTCCTATTTAAATCACATTCTATCCCCCGATCAAAAATTTCAAACCATTTGAGATTTGTGATCCCAAGTGATTTAAATAAGTTTAGAAAATTTGGGAGAAAATGTGGTCAGGTTTAAATGTATTCTGATTTAGGAGCATACTATGCTCCCCCTTAAACCACGAGAGAGTGTCACTGCTGATGTTGCACAAATTTGGCAAGGTGTCAAAAATTTGAACAAGTACTCTCCCCCTTAATTAATGACCCATATTCTATTAAACGAGCTGTAGTCATTCAATTAAGCGATAAGTATTTGTGAAAATTTTACTTCAATTTACCCCTTGTGTAACATCAAGACTCTCTAGAAGATTCAAGTAAGATAAAGAGTCTTGATGAAAAAGAAGACTTCTCTTCTTATACACGACAAGACGCACTGAAACGTACATCAAGTCGGGGAAACATGGATATAAAGTAATCCATGCCCAGGTGAACATCACCCGGTTGGAGGAACAGCTGTCCTTTTGGCGACATGCTTTCCCCATTGTACAGCGCGGGTTGCAGTATGAAGTAACTGCAAGCCATTTAGACATGTTTTAACTGATTAGTATAACTTCTGCTCGAGATTCATTTAAGAATCCGTGCCATTTTTGAATGACATTTCTAGATCTGTAAATGTTATCGATAAACAGAAGACATGCCTAGGTGGGACTATTTTTGGTATTTTCTGATTTTTTCGATTTTTATGGTTTTTATAGGTTTTATATTTTTGTATTTTTCTTTTTGGATTTAAGATATATACAACTATGTACAAGGATATAAGAAGACAATCCTTTACTCCTCCTTTTCTTCCTGAAGACACTTGAGGGTTTCAGGAGTCATGCTTTTCATGCCAAGGCGTGGGAGAATAAACTGAAACCTTTCTCTTGGGAGGGCCTTGGTGAATATGTCAGCTAACTGAAACTCTGTCCTCACGAAGTATAGTTCCACAATTCCTTTTTCCACCTGTTCCCTGATGAAGTGATGCCTGATGTCGATGTGTTTTGACCTGGAGTGCTGAACATTGTTACAACAAAGAGCAATGGCGCTTTTGTTGTCACAGTATAGGGGAATTTTGTTGTATGAAAATCCATAGTCCGATAGTTGTGATCGCATCCAAAGGATTTGTGCACAACAAGCAGACATAGCAATGTACTCAGCTTCAGTAGATGATATGGAAGTACTCATCTGCTTCTTAGAAGACCAACTAACCAACTTTTCCCCTAAAAACTGAGCTCCTCCTGAAGTACTTCGACGAGTGTCTTGACATCCCGCATGATCAGCATCCGCGTAAGCCGTTAACTCCATTGCCGTGTCCTTAGGATACCAGAGACCCATATGAACCGTGCCTTGAAGATATCGGAAGATCCTTTTCACTGCTTCAACATGCTTCTTGGTTGGTCTGGATTAATACCGAGCACACATACACACAGCAAACAGAAGATCTGGTCTGCTAGCCGTGATGTACATCAAAGATCCAATCATGCTTCGATACTTTGTTATATCTACTGGAATCCCTGAAGGATCTTCATCCAGCTTAGTTCTATCAACCATGGGAGTGTCAACAGGTTCACTTGAATAGAATCCAAACTTTTTCAAGATCTCGTTGGCGTATTTGGATTGATTAATGAATATGCCTCCGGGACTTTGAGAAACTTGTAATCCTAAGAAGAATGACATTTGTCCCATCATGGACATTTGGAACTTGGAATTCATCTCCTTTGAAAAACTATCACATTCACTAGGATCTGTTGAAGCAAAGATGATATCATCTACATATATCTGAACTAGTAGTAGATGGTTTCTTGACTTCCTGGTGAATAGTGTGGGATCAACGACACCCTTGGAGAATCCGTTCACTAGGAGGAACTTGGACAATGTATCGTACCATGCCCTTGGCGCCTGTTTTAACCCATAAAGAGCCTTCTTCAAGCGGTAAACATGAGTAGGATGTTCAGCATCCACGAATCCTTCTGGTTGACTCACATAAACTTCTTCCTTTAAGTCACCATTCAAGAATGCCGTTTTGACATCCATCTGGTAGACTATCATATTTCGACTAGCAGCATTTGCAAGGAAGATTCTTATAGCTTCAATTCTAGCAACCGGAGCAAACGATTCTTCAAAATCAATGCCCTCTTCTTGTCTGAACCCTTTAGCAACTAGCCGTGCCTTGTTCTTTAACACATCACCATACTCATCAAGCTTCACTTTGAAGATCCACTTTAAAGCAATGATCATTGCAAGCTCTGGAGGAGGCACTAATTCCCATACTTCAAGTCGATCAAATTCATGGATTTCATCCTGCATAGCCTGGAACCAGCAATCTTTAGTCATTGCTTCTTTGGCATCTTTTGGTTCGACTTTGGACAGTACGGAATTGAAGAAGCACCATAGTGCATCAGTGGCTAGTTGATTACGTGTGGATACTGGACGTGAAGGATTGCCTATGATGTTGTCGATTGGATGATCACTGGTCCATTTCCTGAGATGGTCGTGAGGTTGTGGGTTATGAACAGACGTAGCAGTGCTGTGTCCTTCAAGTGAGGATGTGTCTGATGAATGTTCAGGAGCAAATATGTTTTCAAAAGGAGCCTCATCAACAGGAGCAAAAAGGATTAACTTCCAATGAATTATTATCTGAAGATTATTGTATTACTGGAGAAGTTTGAGCGTTTGATGACGAAGGCGATAGACTGGCAGCTGGAGCATTGTGACTGACTGATACTGAAGCTGTAAGACCTTCTGAACCTTGTGGGGCTTGAACCTCAGCCATAGGAAGTACAGCAGGTTCACTTGGGATGGTTCCATTCGTTGGCTCAAAGTATTCATCAAACATAGGATCAAATAACTTCTTTAACTCCTCGCATGTAGGTGGCACATAAGAATCTGCAGGCGTGGAATTCTGTACAAGTCCTGAACTAATGGGTCCAGGAGACAAAAGGTTAAGATCGGGTCCAGAACTAATTTGTCCTGAAGCAGGTTGCTCACTCAGCTCATCGAACGTAACATGAATGGTTTCCATAATTTTACGGGTTCTCTTATTGTAGATTCGATACCCTTTACTGTCTGGTGCGTATCCAACAAAAATACCTACATCTGCTTTAGCTCTTAACTTTCCCAAGTCTTGACTATCGTTAGTTGGATAGCAAAGTGCACCAAACACACGGAGAAAGGAAAGATCTGGTTTCTTGTTATGAATTAACTCGAAGGGAGTCTTCTCATGAACAGGATGAATTAGGGATCGGTTTTGAGTGTAACATGCTGTTGCAATAGCCTCTGCCCAGAGAAACATCGGTGTCTTTGAAAATATAAGCATAGTTCTTGCAGCCTCTACCAGAGTACGGTTTCTTCGTTCAACCACTCCGTTCTGTTGAGGAGTGCGAGGGATACTTTTCTGATGCGTGATGCCAATATTTTCATAGAAATTACGGAGTTGTTGGTTAACAAACTCAGTACCATTATCAGTGCGGATGATTCTGACAGTTTTATCGAGCCTTACTTGCAGCTGTTTTATCAGTTTAATGATAACCTCTGGAGTTTCGTCCTTGGTTCTCAAAAACTTTACCCATGTGAACCGAGAATAATCATCTACAATCACCAGAACGTACTTCTTTCCATTTATGGTTTGTATTCTCATTGGACCGCACAAGTCCATGTGGAGGGTATGAAGAACTTCCAAGTTGGAGTTGATGGTTTTAGGCTTGTGGGTTTGTTTCTTGCTTTTACCCAGTTGACATGCAGAGCAGAGGTGATCTTTCTCATATTTCAATCTGGGCATCCCTCTGACAAGATCTTTACGGGAAAGATTATTTATGGTACCGAAGTTCAAGTGGTTCAAACGACGATGCCACAGCCATGATTTTGTTTTAGAGGCTTTAGAAAGCAAGCATATGGGAGAGGACTTCAACATTTCTTCAATCGATATGGTGTATAGATTGGTGCCCCGACTGCCCTTAAGGAGATCTATACCATCCAATTCTCTGACGAAACATGTATGCTTTCTGAAAGCCACTTCCAGATCTGAATCACAAAATTGACCCACAGAAAACAGATTGTGCCCTAGTCCTTCCACATAATATACCCTTGAGATTACACTGTCACCAAACACATAATCTCCATAACCCATAATAGCACCAAAGTGGTCGTTCCCAAATCTAACTGTCCCGATAAACTTTTTCACGAAGTTCTTGAGCCGCGAGCGATCCCCAGTCATATGTTTTGAGCAGCCTGAGTCCAAATACCATAGGACGATTTGTACGACCTGCATTTGAAACCAGACAACAATGGATAACTGAAAAATGTGGATCCCCAAGTGCAATTGGGGTCCGTTTGGTCAGCACACACAAATTCCGGAACTATAGATTCCACAGATGCTCCTGTCTTTACTGAGGAGACAGAACTAGAGGCAGGACAAGACCTAGATGGAAGGCATTGTGACTCTAAAGACAGGATTCTACCAGTTGGTCTCCATTCCTTATTCATCACAATTTTATGCCTATTCATTTTAGGTAATGATCTTTGTTTTCCTAAATTGAATTTCCTTCCAGTGGGTCTCCATTCCTTAACATTCACAATTTTATGCTTATTCATTTTAGGTAACGTGCACTGTTTTCCTAAATTGAATTTCCTTCCAGTGGGTCTCCATTGATAGCCTATGCTAGCAAATGTTTTTCCTGTTGCTTTCCAAACCTTTTTGCATGCTTCAGTTATCCTACCATTCTTAACATGGGATGATGCAGAAGACATCAAGAAAGACACAACACATTCATCATGATTAGCAGAAATTAAACAATTGTCGCATGTTTTACAGATAGCATTAGAATTCGAATTAATTACAGTACTTTTGATACTAGAATCAACACGATTCATCCTACTCATTGCAAACTTATTGTTCCTATGTTGGGCTTCTACATTCTTCAAGTGATCATTCTTAGCTGGCGCAATCCTATCCTTTCTTGCATTTCCTCTAGACCTTGACCCGCTAGCTTGGGTGTCACTTTTTACTCCTGTAGAAGCATCGAAGGTAACATTAGTTTGTTTTTCTGTCACATGCCTTCCTGATAGTGATGTGTTGGGTTCTGATGTTTTAGGTGGTAGATCAAAGGCTACATGCTTGTTCTCAACATTGGATGATGATGCAACAAATCTATCTCTATGGCAGCTAAACTTAGGAATTGAGCCTATGGCATATTCTAAGTTTTCCTGAATCATTTTCGTGAGTTTGCAAGCATAGACAACTGCCCTATCAAGTGGCTTATCAGCCCTATCCTCTTCAACTACCTCACGAAGTGTGTCAAGGCCCTCTCTAAGATGATCGAGATATGTTTGATGGGCAAAGCTGTTATTTCTAAGCTTAAACGGAATACGCCCAACATCAACATCATACTTTTTACTATCAGTAGCCTTTGGTGCATCACAATTACAAGTGGTGCATGGCATTTTTCCTTTCACCCGAACCTTCAGAATCTCAATTTCATTTGTCAAAGAGGTTATTTGATCATTGTGATTGCTTCTTGTAACTTTAATAGAATCATATAACTCTTTGAAATGTTGTTTAACCTTTGAATTTTCTTCTCGATAACACTCATTTTCATAATATAACTTATTTATGGTGTTTTGATATTGAAAATTCTGAGAATCTGAAGACGAAGGTTTATTGGTGCCATATACTTCACACTTGTTGGATTTCAATTGGGCAATTTGGGCCCTCAGCAGTCGAATCGTGTTCGTGTGAGCTTGAATTGTCTCATCTTGTTTGCTTAATTCAAAATAAGTATCAAATTCAGGAGCATCCAAGGATGTCTTGTCATTTGATATTTTATGTTTTTCATTTAAATGTTGATATTTCAATTGCAAATTAAGATATTCAACTTCCAATTTTGAAAAACGTTTAACCATATTATCATGGTCATCATTTTGAATTTTTTCAAGCAATTTTAAATTCTCCCCCTCAAGCTCAACAACACGATTCTGGGTGACATTTAACGCAATAGCATACTCATTAAATTGACAAGCAGACAATGCAGAATCAGTGACAGTGTAAAATACATCTTGTGCAATACATTTAGCAATCAAGTTGTCGTTAGTAATGAGTATGTTTTTTCTTTCAATCTCTCGACTCTTAAGTTCTATTGCATGTTCATTCACCTCATTTTCCATATCTTTAAACACTACTTCCATTTCTTTTATTTCGGCTTTAAGGGCAGTTTGCAACCCTTCAAAGTGTTCTATGAGTAGCTTAAAGAATGGCATGACCTCAGTTAAGTAACACCTTTTTGCATGTTCAAAACACCTTTCCCCCTCAATAATGCCGGTTGGTGTGATTCTCTTCTTACATGTTTTATCAAAATCAGCAAATAATTGCCAAAGCACATATAAGCTAATAAAGGTTTTGCATTCAGTGGGAAGAGACAAAGGCACCAGATTCCTAGGTGTATTGGGAGGATACACCGTTATGGACGTAACTTTTCTAATGAGGGGGGTGTTGGCCTTAAGTTTATCTACCTTAAGTTTTTCATTATCTTGTTTCCAAAATATCTGTTCAGGTGTTAACTTCTTTTGAGGAGCAAACACAGTCAAACGATTTTCCTC
This sequence comes from Artemisia tridentata subsp. tridentata, assembly GCA_021014915.2. Taxonomy (NCBI): domain Eukaryota; kingdom Viridiplantae; phylum Streptophyta; class Magnoliopsida; order Asterales; family Asteraceae; genus Artemisia; species Artemisia tridentata. The sequence goes on along the minus strand of CP139509.1, from coordinate 107,150,640 downwards.
ATAATAATCATGGGGTTTGATTATTATTCGTCTGGCTATGCACTCGGGATCCCTCATTTTCTCATTCATTTTTTCCCTCGTTTTATCACTTATCTCATCCTCTTCATTAGTGTAGATATGCTCAGGTTGGTCATGAATAGGCATAAGCATCACATTACCATCATATAGGGCTGGTTGAAGTACTTTCATGTCCCTAAGGATGGTTGACTTAGGTTCACCTATCATGATTTTACTATGCTTATCACTCAACTTTCTGTGCTTATGAATCATTTGAGCAGTTTGTATGGTTTGATTTTGTGTGTACAACTTATCTTCAAGCTTATTTTTTAACGTCTTGAGTCTAGAGAAATCATTTAAAAGAGTTGTTTCTTTTTGTTTGAATTCTTGCTTAAGTGTAGTAACACACTTTTGCGCTTCCTGTTTCTGTTTGACAGACTGTTCTAGCTGACTTTTCAAAGAACTCAACTCTAATTTTAATGTTTCTTCTCTCACTCTAGACTCTTTAATAAGTGTACTCATTTGACCTTCTAATTTCTGCTCACGATCATTAAGCTCAAACTTAGCACGTTGTTCATACATAGCCACTTGTTCTTTATAGATGTTTAGTTTAGTGATCAAGTTATCATCAGGGACAGGCAATTTGTTCTCATGGCACTCGCATGCATTATCTATATTATCCGCATTATCTAAGGCACATACATTACTCCTAACACAAACATCATTATTGACAAAAGATTCATCATTTGGTACATCAGGCGAGTTGTTGTAATTCAAATACTGTTCATATGAAATAATATTGCTATTTTCCATGTCAACATTACTTGGGTCAGAAACATCTGCCTGATGTACTTCTTCGGGATTCTTTTGTCCCTCGACAATATTATATGTGTCATAAATTTTTAGTACCTCAGATATCACGGATGCATTAGAAGGACCAGCTTGACGAGGAGATGAGACCAGGGAAGACAAGTTAGCCATGAAGATTGTTTGAGCCGTAGGTTCATCATCTACATCAGAGTCATATGCATCACAGTCATCTGCCTTGAAGATGTTAGGATCATTAAGTGCTAGATCCTGAACAGGTTTCTCATCCACATCTTCATCAAAAGTATTTCCTCCATCTCCTGCCAAGAACAATAACTCTTCCTCATCCAACACAACACCATTCTCTTGAGCTTGCATTAACAGCATCTTGTCTTTGAAGTAATCTGAGTTCTGAGGACGTTTAGGTTGATTGCAGTTTCTAGCAATGTGTCCAAGCCCCCCACAATTATAACACTTGATCTGTTTCCCTTGCCCCTGATTGGCATTCCCTGCTCTATTCTGCACATAACCTCGACCCATGTTTCTACCAGCTCTCCCTTGCACATTCTGAACCACAATTTTCCCATCCTCGACCATTGCTAGATTGCGTGGATTGGATGAATTCCTTAACTGATTGTTGGTCTGAGGGAGTGATGCTTGAAACTGTTGAACCAGTAATGATACTTGATTGGTGAGGTTGTCAATCATTTTGTCGGTCTGAGAGTAGCCTGAGTCAAGTTGAGAACTCATAGCAGGTACTTGTGAGTGAAGTTGATGATAGGTTGGGTTGGAAGAAGATTGGATTGTCGGTTGAACATTTGTCATGAATGCCAGTGGATCATTTGTAGTTGAAGGATTAAACTTTTCTCTCAGCACCCGATCGTAGACCGCATGCTTCTCATGTTGTTGCAGGTAAGCATACAGCTGTTCATAGTTGGTATCCCTTAAACCTTTGTTGAGTTTGACAGCAGTAACAAATCTGTCCCATTCAGGAGTCATGTTGTTCACAAACTTTGAGTTAAGTTGGATATTGGGCATAGTCATTCTGATCATCCTCATATCATTCACCAACTTATGAAATCTCACATAGTAGTCTGTGATATTCTCTCCTGGGTTCATTTTGAAATGCTCGAACTCATCATACAGCTGTGACTCACGATCTTCCTTTGTGAGTTCTGACCCTGCCAACAACATTTTAACGTTGTCCCACACAGCCTTGGCTTCAGTGTTGAAATTGATGAGCTTGTATACATCCTTTGGAAGACCTTGAATGACTATGTTTGAGGCTCTAATATCAGCATCATACCTCTTCTTTTCTTCTTCATTAAGATCATTGTAGTTTCTAGGTCTGTCGATGCCCCAAGTTACAGTCCCATCTTCACCAGTTGTAACAACGTCTCTGGTGGTACCCATCTGATAAGGTCCTTCGTCAATTGACTTAAGAATGTTAACACCATTATCTTTTCCCAAGCAGTAAAGTCTTATTCGTTGTGCCCAAGACTCATAATCCGTCCTATCTAGCATAGGTGGACGAGTGTCAGATCCTGCTGCTTGAATATCTTCTGATGATGTGCTTGATGTGGTAGCCATAGTAACTACGGGATTTTACAGATCTTGTGATTTAACCGAGAAATTGAATCTTTCGCGGGAATTTCTAAAATCACCAAGACACAAACCGCATACACGCTGCTGGAACAAACCGAGTAGATACAAATCGAGTTCACGCTGCAGAGACAAATTGAGTAGACACAAACCGAGTATACTCCTCAGAGACAAACCGCGTCTACACAAACCGAGTACACGCTGGAGGGACAAATCGAGTAGACACAAACCGAGTAAATTCCTTAGAGACAAACCGAGTCTACACAAACCGAGTACACGCTGGAGGGACAAATCGAGTAGGCACAAACCGAGTAAATTCCTCAAAGACAAACCGAGTCTACACAAACCGAGTACACGCTGGAGGGACAAATCGAGTAGGCACAAACCGAGTACACGCAGCAGGGACAAACCGAGTAGACACAAACTCCCAAGCACGTCGCTTTCACTGCCTTTTGTCTTTTTGCCTAAACAAGTAATAAGACAAACCGTATCTGCGAATTGACACAAACCGAGTCCAAGAACATGTCCCAAGGACACAAACCGCTGCGAAGAACACAACAATAAACACCCACGAATTACCCCAAAATCACCACACCGTTCTTAGATCTGTGAATCCAAACACCAAATACCACTCTAATACTATTCTTAAGCTAGAAAGTACAAGGTATAACAACTTCTAATCACTAAACAAAGCACAAAATGGAATTTATGCTACTTATCAAATCGAACCAAAAAACCTCAAAAACTACACAAATCCGTGAATACTAACTCTCATGGACCTAACCATGGCTCTTGATACCAATTGTAGGGTATTCACAATGCAAGAAACACTAGTTTGAGGCTTAGTTATGGATCGATTGGAAGAGAACTTAGAGAGAGAAAGTGATGGGAACTTCTAGAGAGAGAAACAATGTGTGTATTAGCTTAAGATAATGTGAAGTTCCAACCCTTCCCTTGTGTGGGAAGGGGTATTTATACTTACAACATATTATGCCCCTAGCGGGCTGTAGAGTGAGCTGACAGAGGGTAAAGACCCGACCCACTCCACAATACTAATAATAATAACTAAGCTACTAATAATATTACTGATAATCCTATGAGCTATGATGTACTAATAATTACTCGGGGTGACCGAGTCTTCAGCTGAATATTCATATTCCTAACACTATATTTTTTTTAAATTTTTTTGGCAAATTAGTTATACCTGAAGCTTATTATCATAGAATCACGTAAAAATATATCAAATTAACTTCACATATATTTTAAGCTTTTACGTGTTCAACCATTAAATTTTGAGGGTATTTAAGTAATTTTACTAACTATAACCCATACTCATTTTAAAAGCTTGTTTCAATTAGTTTGAACTTATACAGGCTTATAGATTATAAATGATTTCATAAGCTTGTGTGACAAACGAAGCTTATTTTAGAGACTCAAGCCCTTATAGACCCTCAAAAGCCCTTTGCCAAACTCAAACTTAGATATAAAATTATTGACATATGCATATAAAATTATTCGTTTGATATGAGTAATTGGGTATGTTTGGAGAATTGGGCTAGAACCGGGGTTGGAGCTCGAGCTTATATTATAAGCTGGAAGATAGAACTTAGATTTTTATAAAGTTGTTTCGCGAATTAGTTGGAGCTGAAACTTATTAATATAGAATCGCACAAAAATATCAAGTAAAATTCAAATATATTTCCAGTTTTTGCATAACAATCCACCATATTTTGAAGTGTATTTAATTAATTTGACTAGCTACAAGCCTCCATAAACACGTTTCAACTCGATTGGGCTTATGAAAGCTTATAGCTTCTAAAACTTGTGTGATAAACAAATTTTATTTTATAACTTAGCTTATTTTATAATTTTAAGCTCCTATAAATCTTTATAATCCCTGCTCCAAATACAACAGGCGTAGTAAATAGCATTTTGATTTTACACCGCGTGTGAGTAGAAGATTTATTACGTGTAACATAACCATATATGAAACGATTATATGAAACAAAATATGTGTTCTAACTTATTTTCATCATCAATTGTATATGCATATTGAAAATTAGAATTTTCACTTTTACTTTTCATGCAATATTTCAAAAGGTCTTTTGCATCATTATGCGCGTATTTTTCATGAATTTTGGTGAAAAAATTACGAACGTCCTTACTAAGAAAAGATAGTTGTCCACGACTTACATTTTTCTCAAGTTCCATGACACGCATAATTTGTCTAATCGACAAACCACCTTCTTTGAGCAACAGTATGCGGCTTTCATCTTCCCTTGTAATGGTACAATATGAAGGAAGAAATCGAACCTCATCTATAGACAACATTTCATGATTGTGCTCTAAATTCAAAATAGTGACTTGCCACTCTTCCGGAAAAATTTCATTTTCCCTTTTTAATGTGATGTGCATATAAAACTTGCATCCACATCTTGAAGACGTTCGATTTCTTTGTACTTTTGAGTAATCTACCACTTTAGTGTTTGGTTTACCTTGACGGTGACAAAAGAAATCTTGTCGTCTCTTTTCTCCATTTTTGTTTTCGAACCTTCCATATCGTACTGAAAATCCGTTTTTTTTTTTTTTGCGAAATTTTGAAAAAATGCGAATGCCTCTTCCTCACTAAGAAAATATTGACCCACAAATGGTTTATCAAAAACTTCTTGCATAGTTTGTTCATCTTCTTCTAAAAACACTTCATTTTCATCAATATGAGTAGGATTTGTATCTTTTGGAACTTCATTTAAATCAAAAGAAACTTTATTAGTCATTTTGATGAGAAAATGCAATATAAAAATGAATTTGTTTTTCTTTGGAACACTAAGACATCAATTTGCATCCATGTTTGACGTGAAAGAATATTTAAGAATTATTGAAAGAAAAGGTTGAAAAGTGTTTTGCTATGTAAGAGTATGCAAAAACATATATAATTACTTAGACCATTGGCGCCAAAGATATCATTACAAAAGTTAAAAATTAGCAAAGTTTAAAAGAATAATATTTGTAGAATCAAGAGACATAAAGAAAGAAGATTATCAAAGCTAGAAATCTTCATATTCTATATAAATTAGTCAATATAAGAAAAGTGGGTGTTATACTTACGAATATTACACTCGTTAACAAGATTGAGACAATTAAATATGAATATATTGAATTTAATATGAACTTTTTTTGTATCTTTTGTGATTAAAACGTCGGTTGCAATTTCATTCTTCAAGATATAATTGATACATTTTGTGAAAAATGTTAGGATAGATTAAACAAAGAAAGGGTAAAATGGGTATAACTAAATTGCTAGAATTCAATTAATAGGAGGTTGTATTAAGAATGTAAATGATGGTTTATTAAATGACTCTTATATAAGGCTATGTGTAATGGGGCGCTAGGCATCTCATTTTTGCCCCGTTTGCGCCCCCCTCGTGCCCCAAACCACTACACAAGGGCGCTAAAGCCCAAAAAAATCCGAAGGGCGTGAGTATGCTAGCGCCTTGCCCCTTTGTATTTTCAAAAAAATCGAACGTTGAATGTATATAGCAACGGCTATTTCTTTGGAGCCCTAATGCCACGTGTCGCATAAAGCTCCACCCACCATTACACACCTATTTCTTTGGAGCCCCGTTGCTGACTGGACTGCCACATGGCGCAAAACGCCCCATGGTGAGGCTTTATGATTACACATAGCCTAATGCTCACTTGGCACCTAATAGCATTTCCCTTTTTCACCTAATACGGGCATACCGCCAAGGAGAACAAATATGAAATGAATGTTATGGGCGTCGATTGAGTTTTCAAATTTCAAAATTCCTATTTTGTTTTAATTAGAGAACAAAGAGAGGGAAATTGTGAAAACGTGTGACTTTTATACAGTTGACAATTTGACATGGACCTTGGGGGGGTTGCTATCATGTAAACTTGTAAACCAATAGTTCGATCTTACTTTAAAGTTGAAGAAATGAAATAAGTTTTCAAATTTAAAAAATTTATAAAAATGGAATAGTGTTTATTAATAAAGGTCCAAAAAAAATATAAATTGACTTAACAACAACATATATTGGGTACTTGTTTTTCTAAAATAATAATTCGTAATTAAGAGGCACGTTGTTACAATAAGTGCACCTTAGGCATTAGCGTAGCGTTCTATTAGGGGTGAGCATCGGGTCAAAACTGACCCGACCCGAACCGACAAACCCGAGAACCGAAACACGGGAAAAACTCGAACCAAAACCGAACTGAAATTACTCGGTTTTTCTCGGTTTCGGTTTTAGTCGGTTTAGGTCGATTTTAGTCAGTTTTTTGCTCGAACCGGACCGAACCGACCCGAACCAAACCGAAATTCGGTCGGCTCGGTTTTGTCGGGTTTCTCGGGTCGGTTCAGTTTTGATTCGGTTTTGCTCACTCCTATATACTCGTAGCACATAAGGTTACTTAATAAAATAAAATTAACATCAAATGATATAGACAAAAAAAATTTGGTAATGTATAATAATACGTGTAGAGGCTGCGTGATGTATATATGTAATTATGGGCAACCTTAACCTGCTTAGGTAGTGTTTGAATTTGAATTTTAATTAATTGACTTAATATGAAAAAACTCAATTCAGAAAGTCATTTGAAAATTGTTTGTTTATGATTTAATAGGAAAAGATGACTGCAAATATAAAATGATAAAACCAAAGAAATATACATTAAGTCATCTGTTATTTAAACATATAAAATGCAAACAAACAAGCCCTGTGTTGTAAAAGGAGTAAGAAAAAACAGTGCACATTCGGTATATATTGCACCATCCTGGCCTTCAACAAGCTCTAACACAACTCTAACTAGTTGAAATAATATAGAATTTAAAACATTGCCTTAACATTTCGAACATATTTATAGACTAAAAGCATACTCAATTTGTTGCAAGTATTTTATATTTCCGGTTTATTCTCATATACGTATAATATATGTAGAAAAACATGTATGTATAATCTTACAGATTTTTTTTGAACTAGCTTCAATTTTACTCAATGAATGATCACTTCCTTCTATAACACTTCTCCAATCTTGAAAAGTAATTTGCACCATACCTAACTAATATTAGAAAACAAAACATCAGAAAAAGAAAAGGAAAAAGAATACACTATGGGTGCAATGATTATTCTTATTTAACAAAGATAACTTTACTTAATATTTCGAAAGGAAACTTAATATATCTAAAAAATATCTTATTAAGAGGGTTAATTTTTTGAATGCATATTCAGATACAGTTTAGTAATTACAGTAATAACCAGACGTTTTATTCCTTCGTGCTTCCGGTAGAAAAAAGGAAAATAGTAACAATATATAGCCATTCTCATTTGTGAAGAAACGTTAGCTGTTATTAAAAAAAGTAAAGTAGAAAAGCATATTCGATGTGTTCGTCACTCATCAGTTGTGTAAAAGTTTTGAATGTTCTTTCCATAGATTTGCTAATCGAAAAATATACTAAACATTATTGTGAATCACTGTGTTAATTTTTTAATTTGATTGCCAGACGAGATTTTAGCTCCCAAATACTAGTAGACGCGTCCCACGCAACCCGGCCAACGTGTCACACTATATCCACCGGGCTTCTCAAGGGCTTGATGTGGTCTCTTGCGAAACTAAACTGTTGATACCTAAAGGTGAACAACTATATCAATAGGTTGGAGGTAACGAGGCTCTCAATCACGCGTGGGGCTTTTGTTTTGCTTATGACTCATACGTTGGCCGGCTTGTCATGAGGGTGTTTGTGTTACAAGCAGTCATCACTTTTTGGAGGTAACTTAGATAACTCAACTTTATTCAAACATATACAAAGTTACATTTTGGGATACGGGGTAAACATCCAACTCATTCATCGACTTATCTTTAGTCTTATATTCTTCCGATATCGTTTATTCATTCATTCTTGATTCTATTCGTTTTGGCGTGAGTTATTGTTTGATTGTACCATTTATGACTCCTACACGAGAGTGTTTTTACTCCTTTTCTTCATTCTCTTCTTTTTTGTTTGATTCCATTTCGCCAACTTTTATCGTCTTAATATTCTCTAACGTCCACACAAGATACAAAGGATTATTTCTTTTATCGTCATTGAAAACTAAACCCTTTTCATATTAACACGAGTATTCAACGAACACTACTTCATAAATTACTTGAGGATTATTTTCTGAAACATGTTATTTATTAGATTTTGCCGATCCAGTACCATTGTGCTCTACTTTTGATATCGTTGTGCCTTTACTACTTGATGCCAGTGGTGATATTTGTGAAATCTTGCATTGCTGCATACTGAGGTGAGTTCATAGCCCCACTTTTTACTTGCTTAAACTGTTTTGTAAGATACTTGGGGTGAGATACATGCTACTGTTTTTACGATGATCACAATTGCTTAAAAACTGTACTTTGAACTAAAAACTATGCTTTCTGAAACTTTATTTGGGTTGGAACAACACTTATACTTTCCCGGTACTGTGAGTGAAACAGTAGCCATTTATACTTTTCTGGTACTGTGAGTGAAGCAGTAGCCACTTTGCGAAACATCTGATATGCACTAAGTATCGTCCTTGCCAGAAGCAAGTCCATCGATCATGAACCATTAATTACTTGCAAGTGAGCGCGAATATAGTTTATAGGCCTATAGGATTTGACCATCCCGCCATGTTGACTAAGGTTGGTCCGCATGTGATGTACTATATTTGAGTTACCTAGGTATTTGACAAGATACCTAGCTTTGGGGGCAACTGTTATATTATGAAATTCACGGTTACTGTTGACTTACGCCAGGGTTACTGGTGCCGGTTAACGCTTTGTGTGTCATGAGCTTAGTGCAGTGGTAACATTTGAACTTTCGGGCGTATAACAATGTAGCCCACTTTCTCTTAAACTTGAAATATTGTGATCAATTACTTTACTTTAAACCTATGAATTCACTCAACCTTTGTGTTGACTTTTAGGATGTTTTATCTCAGGGGTTAGAACTTTTCCACTGCAAAATTTACTCTTGGAGGAGCTTGGCGAATGGCATGACATGGTCATAGAAGACTCTGAAAACTATTTGGGACCGTTTTAAACCCTTTTATGGACCTATATTTTTTGCACCATTTTTAAATAATGTAAATTGAATGTTTTCAATTATGAAATTTCTTCTAAAATGGTTTAAGTAAAACCGTTCTTTGTACCTTGTGTTGTGATAACTATTCAATAACACCCCACGACCCGTATGCTTCCGCTGATCCGATTTCGGGGTGTTATAGAAACATCTACTGCTTTTTTGCTTAATACATTTAGCCAAACATACCCTTAATGTTTCAACAAAAAAAATCCGCTTTTAAATCGATTTGAGCGAGCTCTTAAGCTAAGAACTATGGTCACCAAACCCACAACCTTCACATCAACGCTACATCACCATTCAACACACCACAAAACCCACCAACTTTTAGACTACTCCTAGTGGGAGTCGTGCCAGGGAGTAAGGAACGAAAGTCACGCGTCAACATTGCTGAGGAAGAAATGTGAGGTGCTCACACCAAACAACGGAAGGTGAGGTGCTCACTTTATATGAATTTGTGCAAAGTGGGCTCCCTTAATGTTTTTATTATTAATTGTTTGGTTTGTAAGTGTGTGTAAGGTATATTTTTATAAAAATAGTTATTTTGATGAAATGTGATGAAGTGGTGACCATTGGGGATCAAAAGTGAGAGAGAGTGAGGGGAGTGAAAAAGCTGATGTGGCGCTGAGGTGTAAGGTGAAGTGGTGTGACTGTTGGGAGTAGTCTTAGGTGATATTGTTACAACCAAACACGCCATCAAACTAAAAATATAAAAATATCTTACTTTATACAAGTAATACATTGCAATTACCCCACACATACTAAAAAAAATGACTTTGGAAATAGTCCAGGCACCACCAAACAAGCGCAAAAAAAAAATACCCCATGACACGTGGTATGGCTCGTAATGATCACCACTGCTAACAGGTGATCGACCACCATCATACTGACAAGCCTTACATCTTGTTGGACCACACATTTTTAAACTGCCTTTTTGTTTAAAACTGACATCGAGCCGCTTATTAAAACTAGATCCTAATTCAACCGGTTGAACCGGTTAAGTAAACCCGATTAACACCTTAAACTCAGCCTAAGTTTGAAACATGTTGGCACTCTGTGTTAAATTTGAATAATGCGTACAATGTACAAAAGTGCAAGATTGAGGGGTAAAAAGGTAACTTACTCTTGCCAACGTGGTAATGGCAGAAGGATGAGATGCTAACGTGCAGTCACGTACACGCCTACACGTTGTCGTTGGACCACTGGTTTACTACCCTTTGCGGCGTCAGTAAAACACCATGTTCTGATGTCGTGGCACTGGGTCCCACTTGACACCTGGCAACTCTAACCAAAAACAAAATCACGTGATTTAGTATAGGGATTGGAGCTTGTGTCATACAATTAACAATTATTAATGTACGTTAAATATAGAAAGATCAAATCCCACCTGCACTAATAGTATAATGCCACGTGTGTGCCCTTTTATAAAAGGTTAACCGCGACCAAAGTTTAACTATATGGGAGATGATATTTACACATAGCAAATTTGATTCATACACATAAAATTCACAAACAAAATTATGTGTATGAATCAAATTTGCTATGTGTAAATATCATCTCCCAACTATATACGTGAGGTATACTCATTCGTATCCAAAGTTTCAAAAAAAAATTCAAAAAAAAAAAAAAAAAGGAAAAAAAATAATAGTATTTTAGAAATGGCTTTATCATCTTTTGATTTTTAATGGTAACATGTTAGAGTCATGGGCATTGATGAGTGAAAATTCGAACGTGGAAGCATAACTTAAAAGGTTGATATATAATATATTTGTAGGAGCCACTGATCGAGTTAGTCAAAATCGACCAAAATGTTACTAAATACTCCAAATACATGTGGCTATGTTTGAATATGCTAGCATCGAAACATGATGCTTGTGGATTATTTATCGGGAGAAATGATTACATGTCTAGGTGTCTAATATTAAGTATAAGACCTTATACATGAACCGTCTTGAGACGACATGGTCTATTAGATTAGCATGTCTCATTAAGCAAACATTTTTGGTTCAAGTCGCACGCTTCCATAATGTAGGTTTTGTGTAGAAACAACTATATTGAACGTCGTTAGTGACAATAGAAGAAATTCGGTGAAATTGTATAACTTGTATATAGTTAAACATTTGGCTTACAAAAGAGTAATAAGAAATTAGAATACATTAATCAAAACCTAGCTAGTCCAAATCTTATGTTTCCTAGCCTTTTTACAGCATGTTTACGGCTATACTATTTAAAAAAATGATAAAGAGAATTGCTTACCAGCATATTTGGAGCTAGTAAGTAAAACTTATAAACAAGTTACATTCTTGTCATGAAATTATATGGGACAAGTTATACAAGCCCCCTTTTTTTTTGTTATCCAAGCCCCCCCCTTTTTTTTGATTTTTTTTATTTTTTTTTATTTTTTTTTTATTTTTATAATTTTATTTATATCAAAAAACTATAAACCTGAAAGTACGGAACAGAAAATATAAAGTTTAATATGTCAAACGCCAAAAACTGTCAGAAATACGGAACAAAAACTGACAGAAAACTATGTAATACTGCAAAATAAAAGAAAGATGCCCTTTGCCCCCTATGATTTGACATCATAGGGGGGCTTGTATAGTATAACCCTGAAATTATATGTTACCTGATATTTACGTACCTTTTTAATTATTTTTTGTAGATAAGACAGGATCGGGAGTACAGATTAAGCATTGGTAATAATGCCTAATATATACTAGTGAAAAGTGTACTTAAAAATTCGGATTATATTGTTTACTTTAGCTGGTTCAAATATTAAACAACAATAGTAAGATTAAAATTGAAATAAACAGTGGTCCACAAGTGTTTTTCAAATGTTTATAACATCTTAAACCGGATGTAATGGTTATCAAATTTACCATTTTTATATTAGGCTATGTGCAGTGGAGGTCACTCCTCACCTTTGGATGATGAGGGTCACGCACCACCTTATTGCAACCCAACAACCACACGCATGAGGCAAGCCAAAAAGAGGGACGAAAGGTTACTCGGCTCACCCTTCGGACATTGAACAAAGTGGGTGTTTTTATTATTGTTTATTTGATTTGTAAGTGTATGTGAAGTATTTTGTGGGGTATGTTTGAAAGGTGAGAGGAGTGGTGATGTGCTGAATATTAATGTGGAAGGTAAGGCAGTGGAAGGTGAGGCAGTGGAAGTGAAGGGTGACCATTGTACCTAGTTGGAATATGTGAACTATTAAAAAAACCATAAACACATAAAACATCACAAAGCACGCAGCGGAATAGATCTACAAGAACAAGTAATTAATTAAATTAAATAAGACACGTACCTTATTGATTCCTAGCAAGAACAAGGAATCTTTGAACAAGAACAAGCTATAAACCCTAATTGGATTTATATGTGGATCGACTAAACCAAAGATCACAAGCTAAAGAAAGCTTGTCACTCGTTCTTGTACACACGTAATTATAGCGTTTCAATGAGAAAAGCTAGTTTCTTGATCACCGATTAGCCAAACACTTGCAAAACCACTACTTGGATCGAATACCCTAGTGGGTATAAAAAGGTCGATCGGTTCTTGGTTAAGGAGAGAAGAGGAGAAGAGAAGTTAGGCTTTTAGGGATTCAAGACTAGAGAAAACTAAAACACAAGTGAATTGTATTTATAGTGTTTTTCTTTTCTTGTTCCCCACACAACCGATCGGCACCCTAAACCCTTAGGGGAGGGTCGGCCGACTTTCACACTCCCACAAGGATTCTAGATCCTTCTTTCCTATTTTTCACGTTTAGTCCTTTAACCGTCGTTAGTTAAAACTCCGTTAAGAACTAACCGTCGTTAAGTGTTTTAATCGGTGAAATGAATAAATAAATAAATACATGAAATATATATAATTATTTAATTATTCATCATTGAAACTTTTACGCTAATGTGTGCAATCCCGAGTCTCGGGTTCGAAACCGGACATGCATATATTAATATTTAAACATAAAACCTAACAGCTCCCACTTGGATAAACATTAATATAGCAATGACATGGGTCAGCCTAGCTTAACCTTCCCAATGCCCCCAGCTCGATCCGAGTTGTGGTTCTCCTGGTAAAAACCACGTGATGATGTACCCTCCTAACGGGTCGAAGGACTCCCCTTCGAGCCTGTAGAAAGCCCTCCCTTCGGAGGCCCAGGTTAACCTTCTAATACGTTTCATTGGCGTAAAACCATTCGCCTGCGAATGGTTACCATGTGGGAATCCGCCAATCGAAGCCCTAAGCCCTTCGGGGTATTCCTGACGAAGGGACTAACACGAAGGATCATCCAGACCTGGTCAAACCCACGTCTCCTCTATCCTTTGGCTTCCCGCCAAAACAGAGATCGTGGGCTACAAAGCCCTAGCGGTTACCACTTTCCATGGGACGCCCCCATGATCTCCGAACTATGTGCAACCGCCCACTATGTCCTATTTCTCACCTATAAATAGCATAGTCGGGCCAAGAACAATGTAAGTAATTTCGAGTTAACCTCACTCTCTAAATTTACGACCTACATTACCATTACACATACTTACTTGCACGCCGGAGGTGGTTCGCAGGGTCCAACCCCTGCGCAATCACTTAACGTAGTGTCTTTGTATTTCTTATTTTCAGGTTAAGAACAAGCTTGGCGCAATCTCAACACCCCATTATTCCTTTGATCACCATCGAAGGCTTGGTTGGCAATTATTTGTTCAATCAGTGGCGCCATCCGTGGGACCGCTACAATTGGTCTCGTTAATTCCGAGCTTTTAACCTACCAACCAATTTCACTATTATTCCGGCATGGATCAAGGAAGAGAAGATACTCCCCCGCCGGGCTTCTCTACCTTAACACCAATACCAGTCGACGACCCTAACAACCTTCCCCCAATAACCGCCTCCACTTTCACAACACGTTCTCACCCAGAAATCACGACCAACAATCATGCTTCGACATCAGCCAACCCAGAACCTGTCATTAGCCCAGCCTTTGTCGAAGCCAACCATGAAGTGTTAGAAACCCTTTTAAGGGCTCGCAACAGGCAAGTCAGGAATGCTGAGGTACGAAAGGAGTTGGAATACTCGAGTGAAGAGTATGATGAGGAAATGGAGATGGAACCTAGGCCTCTGACCCAAGGACCAACCCTATCTGCCTTAAGGATTGGTTCTCCAGTTGGCCGAAGGCTAAGCAAAAGGTCTGTTGGTTTCGAAGGAGTCCCCGAGAGGGCTCCGACCAGACGAGAAGGGGCGGTTGCTGAAGGCTCTAACGGTAGGAGTCAGCTTAGGGAAGAAAGGGGGATGACTTTACCTCCATTACTAGCCGCTCATCTTGGGAGAACTGAAGCCATGGTTCCGGTGCAGCCTTCTCACGCGTCAGGCGTAGAAGGCAATCCGTCTACAATCAATATGGGAGGAAATCTTCCTCCCAATGGTATGTACCCCCCGTTCCAAACTCAGTCTTATCCTCAAAATTTATATCCTCCCGTGAATGGACAACCTAATAACCCAAGCTTCCCTCAAAATTATGGGAGCATGCCCTTCGGCCACCCTATGGCGTACCCTCCATACGCCATGGGAAACAGTTACCCGTTTGCCATGAACACACCTTATCAGTCCTACCCTGGCCAAACTCCTATGGGAATGCCCCCGAACAGCAATCCGTACAATACAGTCCCCATGTATGCACCACCTTATAATTGTCTATATTCAGACCCTATGGGTTCAGCTACACCCTTCGTTAGATGGATAGAAGATTACCCATTGCCTGATGGTTTGAAAATGCCTTCACATGTCGAGACTTATGATGGGAAAGGGGATCCGGACAATTTCTTACACTTGTTCGAAGGGGCTATCAAAATGCAAAAGTGGGTTATGCCGGTGGCCTGTCACATGTTTACATACACCCTTCGGGATTCTGCTCGTATTTGGTGGAATGGGCAAAAGCCCGGCAGCATTGTCAATCTTGATGATCTCAAGGCTAAGTTCCGGTCACACTTCAGTCAGCAAAAGAAATTCACAAGGACTCATTTAACGGTGCACAACATCAAACAAAAAGAAAATGAAAGCACCAGGGCTTTCGTTACTAGGTACACCGATGAGACTTTGCAAATTTTGGGTCTTCATGAAGATCAGCGTATTTCTGGTTTCGTACATGGCCTTCGGAATCGGAGTTTGGTGGAATTCTTATCCACCGACCTTCCGACAACTTACAAGGGCCTAACCGAGAAGACGTACACTTGGATCGAAGCCAAAGAGGTATCCACTAATGGGACTCCGATAGATAAGGATAGCAACAACAAGTTTTCGAAGCATTCCACGGGGGGAGGGTACAAAAACAAGAACAAGAACAGAGATAGATTCTCTCCTTACAACAAAGTCCCCAACCATGGTTTGTTGAGCAGCCTAACGAAGTCTCCAAAGGAAATACTTGCTACGGAGAGGGTAGCCAAAGCCTTCGAAACGCCTCCCCATATGACAAGTAAAGCAAAGAACAGGGATACCAGCAAGTACTGTCACTTCCACGAAAATTATGGTCACGACACAAACAGTTGTAGAGAGCTGAAGAAACAGATAGAGGAAGCTGTGAAGTCCGGGCAATTAGCACATTTGATTAAAGGTATAAAGAAGGAAAAGGAAGAGACAATCGACACCACTCCCCCCGAAGCCCCCATACTCATGGTCCGATGGGGCGAAGCCAGCTTGAAAAGAAAGGTAACAGAGGGCAACGGAGTTGGGGAGGTGACTTTTCCTCCTCTCGCAGGTCAAATCCCTTCAAATAATCCGGTCGTAATCAAAGTCCTCATTTCCAACCGGGAAGTGAATAGAGCCTATATGGACTGCGGAAGCTCCTGCGAAGTCATCTACGAGCACTGTTTCCTCAAGCTCAATTCCACAATCAGGTCACAACGAATTGATTCGAAGATACCTTTGGTAGGGTTTTCTGGCGAGCACTCATGGCCTCTGGGAGAAGTTCCGTTGGAAATAACGATTGGAGAAGGCAAGCTCACAAGGACAGAAACCCTCATGTTCGCTATCGTAAGGTCCAGCTCTCCTTACAATTTGTTGATAGGAAGGACCGCAATGCAAAAAATGGGAATCGTAGTCTCTACCATACATGCAGCGGTAAAATTCCATACACCATATGGGATAGGCACCGTCCTCTCCACTTACAATCAAGAACATACGGGAGATAACCTTAAAAAGATTAAAGAGAATCCGGAGGAGCCTCCGAAGGTTATCCTAAGCTGTACAGACGCTGAAGAACGTATCATAGTGAATGAGCTCTATCCAGAGCAAACGGTGGTAATCGGAAAGCAACTCCCTACTAACTTCAAAGCAAACTTGGAGAAGCTTCTCAAAGCCAACAAAGACGTATTCGCATGGACGTATTCAGATATGACCGGGGTTCCTAGGACTCTAATGATCGATGGCAAGCCTTTCGGTACAGAACATAAGCTTAACGAGTTCAAGCACATTGAACCAATTAAGCAAAAACGACGAAGCCTAGCACCAGAAAGAAGTGCAGCCGCCTGTAAAGAGGTAGACGAGCTTGTACAAGCTGGAATCCTCAGAGAAGTGAAATACCAAACCTGGGTTGCTAACCCAGTAATGGTAAAGAAAAGCGATGGAGGGTGGCGTATGTGTGTTGACTTCACCGACATCAACAAAGCCTGCCCGAAGGACTGCTACCCTCTACCAGAAATTGATTGGAAGGTCGAATCCCTTTCAGGATTCCGTTTGAAATGATTTCTTGATGCCTACAAAGGGTATCACCAAATACAAATGGCAAAGGAGGACGAAGAGAAAACAGCCTTTTACACAGGAAAGGGTGTCTATTGTTACAAGAAGATGCCCTTCGGCTTAAAGAACGCAGGGGCTACTTATCAACGATTAGTAGACAAGGCCTTCCATAAGCAAATTGGAAGGAACTTGGAAGCCTACGTCGATGACATGGTAATCAAAAGTAGAACTGAAGAGGACCTCCTCTCTGACATTCAAGAAACCTTCGATCAATTACGGGCAATCAACATGAAACTTAACCCCAAAAAGTGTTCCTTTGGCATGGAGGAAGGGAAATTCTTGGGGCATTTGATAACGAAGCAAGGGATTAAAGCCAATCCTTCGAAAGTTAAAGCCATCACTGATCTTCAGGCTCCAAAGTCATTAAAGGAAGTCCAAAGCCTCAATGGGAAGCTTGCGGCACTCAGCAGGTTCCTTTCAAAAGGGGCAGATCGTTCTTTGCCATTCTTCAAAACACTCAAAGGGTGCACAGATAAGAAGACTTTCCAATGGAGTTGCGAGGCGGAAGCAGCTTTCGAAAAGCTAAAAGAATTCATAGAAATCTTACCAACACTGACGGCCCCAATCAAAGGCGAAGTGTTGTTCATATACATTGCGGCTTCCTTCGAAAGCATCAGCGCGGTGCTTTTAGCCGAAAGGGAAAAGAAACAAGTCCCAATATACTTTGTTAGCAGGGTTCTACAAGGAGCTGAGCTAAACTACCCGGAGTTGGAAAAGCTAATCCTTGCTTTGGTTTACGCTGCAAGACGCCTTCGAAGATACTTTCAGGCTCATCCCATCACAGTCTTGACTGATAAGCCTATCAGACAGATATTGTCAAAACCCGAGAAATCAGGAAGGGTAGCCAAATGGGCCATTGAATTGGGAGAGCATGAAATAGAATATAAAGGTCGAAATTCCGTCAAGGGCCAGGTACTGGCGGATTTCCTAGCAGAAACGCCCTCCGGACCTAGCCAAGACAAGGAGGTCCCTAAGCGACAGCCTTCGAAGACGATCGAAGGATGGAAGCTGTACACAGATGGAGCCTCAAGTTCCGATGGTTCGGGAGCAGGTTTAATGTTGGTCAGCCCGGAAGGAAAAGAGTATACTTATGCACTCCGATTTGAGTTCGAAGCCACCAACAACGAAGCCGAATACGAAGCTCTGCTAGCGGGACTTCGGCTAGCAAAAGAAATGGAAATTCAAAATCTGTCCATTTTCGTAGATTCCCAACTAGTCGCCAATCAAGTCAAGGGCTCCTATGAAGCAAGACAGCCCACCATCAAACAGTATCTGGAAAAGGCTAAGGAACTTCTCCAAGGTTTCGAAACCTATAATATAGTACATGTCCGCAGAAATCAGAACAAGAAAGCAGATGCCTTAAGCAAATTGGCGTCAATGGCGTTCGCTCATTTAACAAAGGAGGTTCTGGTAGAAGTATTGGCTGATAGGTCAATCGAACAAGGCGAAGTTTCAGACATTGTAACTGAGGAGGGCACCAACTGGATGACTCCAATTAGGGAGTACTTGATCAGCGGCATCTTGCCAGAAGACCCTAAACTAGCTCGAAAGGTCCGTATAAAGGCTCCCCAATATAGACTTATTGGGGATAATCTATACAGGAAATCCTTCTTATCACCGTGGCTTCGTTGTGTGGGGCCAAAGCAGGCTTCGAATATCATATATGAAGTTCACGAAGGCTCTTGCGGGTTACATGCAGGCCCTCGCTCCGTTGTCTCGAAAGTAATGAAACTCGGGTATTATTGGCCATCCATGCACAGGGATGCCATGGAAATAATACAAAAGTGTGAAGCATGTCAGATCCATTCCAAGGTCCCAAGAATGCCTAAGCAAGACATGACCTCCGTTACGTCAGCATGGCCTTTCTGCCAATGGGGAATTGACATAGTCGGACCCCTTCCAGTTGCTCCAGGGGGAGTAAAGTTTTTGGTTGTAGCCATAGACTACTTTACCAAATGGGTTGAAGCGAAGCCCTTGGCATCAGTGACAGGAAGACATATGGAGAAATTCGTATGGGAACACATAATCTGTCGTTTCGGTGTCCCTCACATTATCATCTCCGACAATGGAAAGCAGTTTGCCGAAGGGGTGTTCCCAACCTTCTGCGAAGGTCTTAAGATCAAACAGTCATTCACTTCCGTTTATCATCCCCAAGGTAATGGGCAAGTAGAAGTTACGAACCGGGATATCATAGAAGGAATCGAAAAGAGATTGGGACGAAGCCATCATGGGTGGGTAGACGAGTTGCCCCAAGTTTTGTGGGCACATAGGACGCACCCTAAGTCAAGCCACGGGGAGACTCCTTTTAGCCTCACCTATGGAACGGAAGCTGTTATACCCTCTGAAATAAGCATCGAAACGGAACGCATCGTGAACTTTGAAGAATGGACAAATAATGAAAAGGTTCGAGAAAATCTTGATCTTCTGGAAGAAAGAAGAGAAATAGCTTCGATCAGGGAGGCTGCCCACAAACAGAAGATTGAAAAGTACTATAACAGCCGAGTTCGACCTTCCACACTCAAGCCAGGTGACTATGTCCTTCGTCTGAATAGCGCAAGCAAAGCTGAATACGAAGGAAAACTAGGGCCAACGTGGGAAGGACCCTACGTTATATCAGAAGCCTACGGCAATGGCGCGTACAAGCTCGCAACGCTTAAAGGGGAAGTCATGGATAGAACTTGGAACGGTACTAACCTTCGTAAGTTTTACATATAAAACTTACTACTCATCTTGTTTTTCAAATTTCATGTAACGCATTCTTCTCATTCGGGGAAAGAAGCATTAATGGTAGGTGTCCTAGTATTCATTTCTTAAAATGATGTAATCCTCCCTACCCAATTAATGATATAACGCATTTCCCTCAAATCTCTTGTTTCGTTCTTTACAACAAAGATTTGTCCAGCCAAGTAGTGTAAAAGTTTCAATGTCGAAGGATGTGGCAAGGCACAAGCCTTGTATATATGTAACATCCAGTATAATTCACATTAACTTTCCTATGAAGTCTCAGGGTATTAAAAGCCCTTTGCTACTTAAGGATAAAGGCGGAGTGGGTCGCGACCCTCTGTCGCAATCAAATTATACGATTGCTTAAAATCTTGGTCCAAAATACACACAATAAGGTTATAACCTTAGGTTGTATGTGTACGCTCTTGAAGTAAGCGTAAGAGAAGATAAACATGACAAAAAGAGTGGGACATATTCCACTAAATTATGACGAACAAAGGCTACGTGAAGTCTTAGTCACAAAAAGGACGATTGTCTAAAGTTACTGGTCGAAGCCCAGCGACACAAAAGATAAATTGTTCAAACAGAAATAAAAGATAAAATTATAGCATGGTGGGGACCATTTCAAGGTAGAGCAGAGTTGGATTTCCTTGTTGAGGATGAAGGTTGGATCTTCATAGGCTTCTTTGCCAACAGCTCCTCAATTGAAGCCAATGGATCTTTGGTCACTTCGGAAAGATATGGGTACTTTGTTGAAATAAAAACATCACCAGCTTCATCAAACTCTCGCTCCGAATTGGGGCGATAGTAAGACACCTCCGACAGAACAACGGGTTTCTTTGTTTTGGCAACTTCTTCCAAGGCGGTGCACGTTCCGTAGAAGATGGCTGCGTTCACAAGCCTCCCAATAACTTCCCCTACCTCATCGCTACGATATAATTCCATAGCAACATGAGGAACAACTCTTGAAACTACCTCAGCTCGGTCCCTCTCCAAGATTTGCAGCTGGGATTCAAGATCATGGAGTTTATCAACCACGTTACTCTCCTGCTCAGCTAGCCTAGACCTTTCAACCTCCAAGCTTGTACATTTAGACTCAAGCCCGGCAATTTGGGCTCTATAGATGGAAACTTTGGACTCCTCAACCTTCAATTTATTACACCTCTCCTGGGATTCTTTCAGTTGGATTTCGAGTCTGTTAATTTTGACCCGCATATCTCGTACGAAGGGATTCTTCTCAAAGTCCTCCATCACCTCTTTACACTTAGCCTCCAACTTATCATATCCCTGATCCTTAGCTTCTTCTTTAGATAAAATAGCATCCATTTTTACCCTCGCATCCAACAACGTTTGCATTAATTCCCTTGTTCGCGAATTAAGATGATTATCCAAAACAACCTGCCTAGCGTAACTTTTGGAGTGATAATCGCAGAGTTCTTCAATAGACATGTTATTCAAAACTCCTTTCCAGCTGGTAGGCGTCATTTTGTCAACCAATTGTCGACAGGCATGTGCAGTAGGAAGTTCCACAACATCGGGAAGGCCTGAAAAAGCATAGAACACAAGTTATATGGCGAATGGCTTTCGATACGCATGAAAGATGCTAGCTTACTTGGAGTAGGATCACAAGGGATCGTTAGAGGAGTGGGTATAAAAGTTTTAGAGTGTGATCCTTTGGCTTTCACACCTCTCGTCGGAAGGCTGGGAAGGGCTAATTTCCTCTTTGGAGGACTCCTTACAGACATGACAGCCTTTGCTCTACTACTTCTCTTGCTTGAAACACCGGAGGACCTTGCGAGCCTCGTTTGAAATTCCTTGATAAGGGGGTCATCGGAATCTGCAACAGTTTCCACAAACGGCGGGGTTTTGTCATTCTCAATTGACATAGATGGAGAACCTACCCCATAGCTTGTTTCTTCTGGCTCTTTGGGGACAAAACTAACTTCTCTAACACCACGAGCCACGACGAAGTTCCTGAATGCCATCCCTACAGAGATACAACGAGATGAGATAAATATCATCAGATAAGTAATTTACTTTATTTTAATAGGTATACGCATACTTTTCCCATTGCAGATTATAGCAGGTTCCAGCGGAGAGCCTTCCCAATGATCTACAATCCCCGCCATAAACAGTATCGGCTCAGGAAAAGTTTGCACGTCAAACGGGTGACGTTCAAGACGTTGGTAAAGGGGATAGCTTCTGACGAAGTGTGGCAAAGGATCATCAAAACGTTTCTCGTCAAAACGAAAGTCTTTGTCTAGCAACGCTGGATACTTGGGAGGTATGATAGTGTCTTGCACATAGAAAAACAAACCTTTCCATTTTCTTATGTTGGCAAAAGGTTTTGTTATTAAACAGGGAACATCAGGTTCACTTCTTTTGCCTAAAGTTAACCAATCACCACCAGGGCAAAGGTTGGTAAAACCTCTAAGCACGTTAAGCGTGGGTTCATAGCCATAAGCTTTGCATACAACAATGTAGGTGGTTAGTTTAGCCAGGCCAAACGGGTTCAACCTAGAGATATGTACTTGATAATACTGTAAAAATTCTAAGATTAGTGGATGAATAGGAATCCTAAAATTGGATTCCGTAAAAGCATGAACATACAACCCAACATATCCAGCAGGGGCATCAAAGATACTTTGGTTTTCGTTTGGTAACATAATTTTAACTTCTTTGGGCATAGGTTATTTCCTTAAAAACTCCATTAAAGCCTGTTCCGATAAGGAACATTTTTGCTGCCTGATAATCCTTTTGGCTGCCATACTCATATCGTATTTGTAACAATGAGAACGAGGTGGGATAATTACCTTAAAATTTTTGAAGAAGCACAAAGCACCGTACTGTGTATGTGTATTATGGGCGCAACCAAAAAGTATGATCAAGTAGGGACTAGAAAGAGTTTATGCATATTTATTGGAAATTTACCCTAACCGTCCACGTGTACTCATAGTTTGAGACTTTGAGTAGAATACGGATTCCAAACCATTTTTCAATTTTGAAAAGAAGTTTGAAATTACCGATATAGTAGCTGCTGCAGCCTAGGGTGTAGTAGGTGGAGAGTTATTAGCCGCATTTATTGCGCATAATTTCTTTAAACACTTATCTTTATCTCGTTCGGCTTTGTGACAGAGGGGATAGAGTGTAGCAGATTTTTTGAGTCGAAAGCAATTTATACTCGTACGTATATATCGCCTTCGACTGGGGGGCTTGATGATGTACCCTCCTAACGGGTCGAAGGACTCCCCTTCGAGCCTGTAGAAAGCCCTCCCTTCGGAGGCCCAGGTTAACCTTCTAATACGTTTCATTGGCGTAAAACCATTCGCCTGCGAATGGTTACCATGTGGGAATCCGCCAATCGAAGCCCTAAGCCCTTCGGGTATTCCTGACGAAGGGACTAACACGAAGGATCATCCAGACCTGGTCAAACCCACGTCTCCTCTATCCTTTGGCTTCCCGCCAAAACAGAGATCGTGGGCTACAAAGCCCTAGCGGTTACCACTTTCCATGGGACGCCCCCATGATCTCCGAACTATGTGCAACCGCCCACTATGTCCTATTTCTCACCTATAAATAGCATAGTCGGGCCAAGAACAATGTAAGTAATTTCGAGTTAACCTCACTCTCTAAATTTACGACCTACATTACCATTACACATACTTACTCGCACGCCGGAGGTGGTTCGCAGGGTCCAACCCCTGCGCAATCACTTAACGTAGTGTCTTTGTATTTCTTATTTTCAGGTTAAGAACAAGCTTGTCGCAATCTCAACACCCCATTATTCCTTTGATCACCATCGAAGGCTTGGTTGGCAATTATTTGTTCAATCACCACGTGTGATGAAATTAATCATCATACTTATCCTTTTGTTACTAATACCGCGTTAATTTGGATA
Source organism: Artemisia tridentata subsp. tridentata (assembly GCA_021014915.2). Lineage (NCBI taxonomy): Eukaryota > Viridiplantae > Streptophyta > Magnoliopsida > Asterales > Asteraceae > Artemisia > Artemisia tridentata. Next base: position 107,126,703 of record CP139509.1, on the reverse strand, counting down.
TGGATCTTTGTCATTCCATAATTAACTTAGTTTCTCGTTTATACATAATTGAACAAGATTACCAAAACATCTGAACGTCTTCCAGATAGACTTTGGGCGTGCGCACGCAAACATCTTGTCAACCATACGAGTGGCCAAGCAGTATTAAACTTCAACACAAAGTTGAAGGAACAAATCCCTTATTGACTGCGAGCATAACCCTTGAACTTCGCATCATTTCTGAAAATAGCCCTTGTAACTACCTTTTACGGTTAGCGTTAGACCACCTTACAGAAAATAAGCTACATCCTCGGCAATTATCTGTCATCTCAAGTCTGAGGATAAATATTCATGATATACTTAATGACTATGATCCATAAAGTATAATCATGTATTTGGGATAAGTCCTATATTCAATTTATCCAATATTGAATATCATGTGATATTGGTGTCTCAACCTTACAGTTCATTCTACCAATCATCACATTTGTCTTAGTTCAATAATATTCCCATATTATTAATTGACAACGGACTATTTAGAATAAATAACTTATTCACGGATTTAAACATGCAAATATAGGACACAAATATTGATAATGATAATAAACGTTATCCGCACTTTATTTCATTAAAATAATAATTGTTTACACGTCCCTATCGAAATACTAATCCAACAGATTTACATGAAACTATCTGCTAAACGAAGACCAATACCCTGAGCATGCCGATTAAACGTATCTTTAGGTAATGCCTTCGTGAAAGGATCAGCCAGATTGTCATCTGTGTGAACTTTGAGTACTTTGATTTCACCCAGTTCGACTTGTTCACGAACATAGTGCATCTTTCTTTTAAAGTGTCTGGCGCCTTTCATAACTCCAGGTTCATTGGCGAATGTGATTGCAGCAGAGTTGTCACAATACACATTTATAGGTAATTCAATAGACGGCATCACTCCAAGATCCGTAATGAAATTCCTTATCCAAACAGCTTCTTGTGCAGCATCCGATGCAGCATTGTACTCAGCTTCTGTAGCAGACATGGCCGTTGTGCTCTGCTTTTTACTCTTCCAGTCTACTGCTCCTCCATTTATGACAAAGACATAACCCGTTTGCGACTTCGTATCATCTTTATCAGTTTGCCAGGACGCATCGCAGAAACCTGTAACATTCAGTTCTGCATCTGGATTTCCCCCGAAAACTAAAAACATATCTTTGGTATTCCTTAAATACTTAAGAATGTTTTTAACAGCATGCCAGTGATCTCTCCCTGGATTTTGCTGATATCGACTCGTCAAATTTTGAGCGAATGCCACATCAGGCCTTGTGCATCTAACAGCATACATGATAGATCCCACAGCCGAAGCATACGGAACTTTCTGCATGTATGCCACCTCTTCAGGTGTAGAAGCACACACTTCGCTACTTAAGCCATGATCAACTTGCATGGGCAAATATCCCTTCTTGGAATTTTGCATATTGAATCTCTTCAATATTTTATCCATGTAAGCACTTTGGCTTAATCCGATTAACCGTTTAGATCTGTCTCGATAGATCTTGATTCCAAGGATATACGCTGCTTCTCCTAAATCCTTCATAGCAAAGCAATTACCAAGATATTCCTTAACTTCATTAAGGCTTGGTATGTGATTTCCCATGATTAATATGTCATCGACATATAGGACAAGAAAAGTAGTGTTACTCCCACTAACTTTGTGGTATACACATGGCTCATTGAAATTTTGAGTAAATCCAAACTTCTTGATTTCCTCATCAAATTTCTTATTCCATTGCCTGGATGCTTGCTTCAATCCATAAATGGATCTTTGAAGTTTGCATACACGCTCAGGAAATTCTGGATTTACAAAACCTTCAGGTTGTGCCATATAGATGTCTTCATCTAGACGACCATTCAGAAACGCGATTTTGACATCCATTTGCCAAATCTCATAGTCATAGTAGGCAGCTATGGCTATAAGAATCCTAATAGCTCTAATATCGGCTACAGGAGAAAAAGTCTCCTCATAGTCAACACCATATGTTTGAGTGAAGCCCTTGGCCACCAAACGAGCTTTATAGGTGTGTACTTTGCCATCCATATCAGTCTTTTTCTTGAAGAGCCACTTACACCCAACTACCTTAGCATTGGGTGGAAGATCCACTTCAATCCAGACTTTATTGTCTTTCATGGATTGCATTTCCCCATCCATGGCTGCTTGCCATTTGTCCTTTTCAGGATTATTAATGGCAGCCTTATAACTAGTTGGTTCATCAATGTGATCCAATAGAAAAGTTTCCTCATCGTCTATGCTTAAACATAGGCGTTCAGGAGCCTTTATAGATCTTGAAGATCTACGGATGGGTACCACTTCAACTTCAGGTGGAGGACCTAAACTTTCAGGTTCCACAGGAAGTGTGTTAGTGTTCTCAGAAGGTGACACATCTTCTTGATCATTTTCAAGATCATATATTCTCCCACTGAATTCTTGAGTCAAGAAACTCTCCTCAAGAAATTCACCATATCTAGCCACAATGACTTTATTTTCTGGTGGGAAGTAAAAGTAGTAACCCCTTGTTTCCTTAGGGTATCCTACGAAGATGCACTTAACAGATCTTTGTTGGAGCTTATCAGGTGAGTCACGTTTAACAAACGCCTCACAACCCCAGATCTTTAAGTAAGACAAGTTGGGAGCTTTTCCAGTCCATAACTCATATGGAGTCTTATCAACCTTCTTAGTTGGAACCATATTTAATATGCGAACAGCACTTTCAAGAGCATAGTCCCAAAAGGATAAAGGAAGAGTTGTAAGATTAAACATAGATCGTACCATATCAAGCAAAGTACGATTTCTCCTTTCAGATACACCATTTTGTTGTGGAGTATAAGGAGAAGTGAGTTGTTGGACAATGCCACACTCAGCTAGATAATCTTTGAACTCTTGGCTCAAATACTCACCACCACGATCGGATCGAAGGGCCTTAATCTTCTTTCCGAGTTGTAATTCTACTTCATTTTTGAAAACCTTGAATGTCTCAAAGACTTCATGTTTGTGTTTAAGTAAATAAACACAACCATAACGACTATAGTCATCCGTAAAGGTTAGGAAGTAGGTAGCACCACGTTTTGACACATGTCTAAGTGGACCACACACATCTGTGTGTATCAATCCAAGTAGATCAGAAGCCTTCTCCATATTGCTATGGAAAGGTTTCTTTGTCATCTTCCCAGATATGCAAGATTCGCATTTATCAACTGACTCATCATTGATATTAGGTAAAAGCCCATCACTTAGCAGCTTTTCCATGCGTTTCTTGCCTATGTGGGCAAGGCGACAGTGCCATAAATAAGACGACTCCAAGTTGGACTTAGTTCTCTTATTCCCGATGCTATACATAGAATTATTTTTATTGGATACATGGTTTTCCATGTCAATTTCAAACACACCATTTAATGAAATAGCATTAAAGTAGAAAACAGAATTTAAAGAAACAGAAATTCCATTATCATTAAAAGTATGCTTAAAACCCAAATCCAATAACAAAGAAACTGAAACGACACCTCTAACAATAGAAGGTGCGTAATGACAATTGTTCAAAACTAATATTAAACCAGAAGGTAAAACTAGCTCAAAAGTCCCTATGGCTTCTACTGCTGCACGTATTCCATTTCCCACGTACAAGTAGCATTCTCCATAGTTCAGCTTCTTTGCTCCTCTAAGCCCCTGCGATGTATTACAAATGTGAGTACCACATCCTGTATCATATATCCAGGCATTTTGCTTACGAGGAAAAGAAAATAATTCAACCATAAAAATACCTGAAGTGCTGGCGCCCTGCCCAGCCTTGGCATTCTTATTCTTGCGACACTCCTCTAGCAACAATGGACAGTCACGCTTCCAGTGTCCAGGAGTATTGCAGTGGTGACAAGCAGCCGCATCCTTTTTGGGATAATCCTTCTTGGGAGGAGGATTCTGCTTCTTCGGCTTTTGCTGATAGGTCACAATCTGCTTGCCCTTGTCAGCTTTGCCCTTTCCTTTCTTGTTCACATGTTTCGGTTTACCGGGCTTAGCTACCCTACCACCTTTTATTGCCATGACAGCAGGTGTAGGAGCTTTCTTAGTGAGGGCCTTCTCATGCTCAATAAGCATTGCATGCAATTCAGAAAATGTCTTCCCCTTGCAATGCATGTTAAAGTTGCGCACAAAATCACCATATAATTCCTCATTGAGGGATTTGTTGATGAGGCCAACTTTAACGTCTTCCACAAACCCGCAATTAAGTGCATCCAGTTGGTCAAGATAACCTTTCACTTTAAGTGCATGATCACTTACGGGTGTTGTCACATCCTGCTTGCACTTGCCCAAATTGTCAAGTACATCATACAATTCAGCCATTGGTGATTTCTGAAACATACGTGTCAGTTCATCAATCATGTTTTTCGGGCTATATTTCTCAAACTGTTTGACCAGTTGATCATCCATCCCCGATAGCATGAGACAAGCAGCATCATTGTGCTTGTCATAGACTTCATTGAACTGCCTAAGTATTTCATTAGACGAGTTTGCAGGAGGAGCTTCTGGAAGAGCCTCAGTAAGACATTCAGAACGTTTGGCAATTCTAAGAACAAGCCTTAGATTTCGATACCAAGCATTGAAGTTCTTAGTCCCGGTCAATTTTTCCTTTTCAAGCATCATCTTGAAACAGGAAGTTAAGTTTGACGAGTTTCCGGGTTGGGCCATTTCTACAGAAAAAAGTTCAAAAGTTAGTACTTTCGATAATTTTAAACATTTCATGAAAATTAAACACCCATTGGTTAAAAACCATTTAATTTTCATTGAAATCTAGGATCCTAATTGACGTCGTTTCATTACATCAGCTGAGGCTGCTAGCAATGAAAGTACTCAAACAAGGTACGGGATCACCCAATTGCCAATTTCAAATTGCAATTCCTAGAAATCTTGGGACTTACAATATATATTGCCAACATCAGTTGCAAAATTGTAAGCATGTTTCATCCCCAATTCTTTTATGCCTTGACGCCGTTTTATTACATCAGCTGAGGCTGCTAGTAATAAAAGTGCTCAATTAAGTTAACCAATTTAGAAACTTGTAAATTGACGACGTTCCATCACATCAGCTGAGGCTGCTAGTAATGGAAGTGCTCAATTTACCCCTATTGACTTCATTCTTTGAATCATCACATCAGCTGAGGCTGCTAGTAATGATAGAATGTCATCTTAGGTGTTTCCGTGTTAATTGGTCGGCATACAACTTAAATTTTATAGGGTAATAAAATTTTGATGTGTTAAATCAAAAAATATGTACAAAGATGTCATGCATTCATCTTTGTATCATATATTTTCAAAAACAAAACCATTTACTCATTCGTAGCTCAAATTATCAAATCTTTTAATTGAGGCGTTGAATAAATTACAACATTGCCTTAAGATGCTTCGTATTAGTTGTGGTGTACTTGGTAAGTCTAAAATTGACGCACAGGCGGGCGTAGGGACGACAGCCGCCGAAGCTGGTTAAAACCGTGCCCCTTTAAGGTCACAATTTAATGCGTACCAACTAGAACCCACTTTTTAGTTTGTCAATTTTAGGTCCGCCGCTTCGACCACTTAATACAGTCGCAATCAATCAACTAAAAGAATATAATTTTCTTGCTAAAAAAAAATTTATGTAGTAAATTTTATTATTGCTAGTCTCGCCTGGGAGCAAATTACCGTGCGAAGCGAACCACTGTCGGCACATAAGACTTGGCAATAATTTAAAATACTACAAAGGTTTCATAGTTATTAGTCGTATTTATTTTTTATTGTGAAAAATTACCCTCTTTTGTCGTTTACAATCCATCATAATATAAAACACAAAAGATCAAGTAATTCAAAAAATAAATAAACACATAATAACAAATATATGATCATCTACGATATCATATAGCCACATGCAAACCTTTTTCAATAAATCCTATTATTAATTCTATGTGTAATTTTTAATGTATGTAACTAATAAAACTCCCATTGGTTTTCGAGCTCATTGTACCCAATGGACCACAGCACCAAATAAATTTGGCCGCGTAAGTTTTAGTTAGTTATATACCACATTGCACATAACCTTTTAATTAATATATTGAGGTCTTCCCCAATTTTAGATTTATTTAAAACATGTAGCAAACAATTCAAAACAAGCATACAAATCACACCATGACAAATATGCAAGATTTGTCAAGGATACCATATTGATCACATAATCATGCAACACATATTATTATGACAATATTACTTGTACGTATCTAATTAATTAGTAACATCACATACGGTACTTACTAATTAATTCCTAAAAATTTTCATGCAATCCTAGGGTTTCTCAAGTTTTAATAAAACAACCAAAACCCTAATTTTTAATTAATTAGGATCGAACCATATTAGGGTTAAAAAAAAAAACAAACCCTAATTTTTTTTATTTAATTAATGCATGTAATCTCTACAAGATCCAATTTTTAGGTTTAAGTAATTAATTACAAGTTCTAAACGAGGCTCATGATGCCACTGTTGGAATATGTGAACTATTAAAAAAACCATAAACACATAAAACATCACAAAGCACGCAGCGGAATAGATCTACAAGAACATGTAATTAATTAAATTAAATAAGACACGTACCTTATTGATTCCTAGCAAGAACAAGGAATCTTTGAACAAGAACAAGCTATAAACCCTAATTGGATTTATATGTGGATCGACTAAACCAAAGATCACAAGCTAAAGAAAGCTTGTCACACGTTCTTGTACACACGTAATTATAGCGTTTCAATGAGAAAAGCTAGTTTCTTGATCACCGATTAGCCAAACACTTGCAAAACCACTACTTGGATCGAATACCCTAGTGGGTATAAAAAGGTCGATCGGTTCTTGGTTAAGGAGAGAAGATGAGAAGAGAAGTTAGGATTTTAGGGATTCAAGACTAGAGAAAACTAAAACACAAGTGAATTGTATTTATAGTGTTTTTCTTTTCTTGTTCCCCACACAACCGATCGGCACCCTAAACCCTTAGGGGAGGGTCGGCCGACTTTCACACTCCCACAAGGATTCTAGATCCTTCTTTCCTATTTTTCACGTTTAGTCCTTTAACCGTCGTTAGTTAAAACTCCGTTAAGAACTAACCGTCGTTAAGTGTTTTAATCGGTGAAATGAATAAATAAATAAATACATGAAATATATATAATTATTTAATTATTCATCATTGAAACTTTTACGCTAATGTGTGCAATCCCGAGTCTCGGGTTCGAAACCGGACATGCATATATTAATATTTAAACATAAAACCTAACAGTGGAAGTGAAGGGTGACCATTGTACCTAGTCTTAGTGTCACATCACAATTCAATCTACCATCAAACAATTACACTGGTAACTAACAAATCAAACACATAAAAATAATTCATTTTAACACATACCTCACAATAAAATGTGCACCATCAAACCAAGCCGTCTTTCTTCCTTTCACGCGTGGAGTGAAAAGGGTGTAACGGAGAACCGTACGCCAAAGGTCACCACCATGCCACCGGTATGTTCGGTGACTATTACGGCCGGTTTTAGTTTGTTTAAGTTTTATTTCCTTCTTAATATCACTTTAAGAAAAATACAAGTCCGGACAATCACAAGCCACTTTTTACTTTACCCATGTTTTGATACTTATTATTTTTTCTATCAATATATATCTTACAAATTTTGAGACATACAACAATTTGAACAGGTGCAATATAAACTATCGTACATGGCTACCATTTTAGTTAACCAACCACAAGTTAAGGTCGAAATAGCAAATACATTATGTTACTAGACGACCATGTAAAATGTACACAAAGTGAGCCCTTAAGTTTTATGCAACGTATGTGAAATCAATATGAATTGAACCTTACAAACTAAGTCAACAAAAAAAAGTATAACTTCAAGTAAAAGAATACTTTATATACAAAATATAAGTAAATGAATAATCTTTTTGAACGGTCTGATTACGGTGATCTGTCCGCGTTGTACGTCACGTGTATAAGTGTGACCTTAACTAACTGACTTGACCTTCACTAACCCACTACTATCCTACTACCTCGTTCTAACAAGTATCTTGACCTAGATTTTGAGTACTAATTAATCTATTTCTATTTTTAAATCAATAATATTGAAAATAGGTAAAAGGAGAAAAATGGGTTAGGAAACTTGCAAGAAACTAGAATGTTTTTTTATGTATACAACCCAAAAATAATTTATTACGTTTTCTTGTAGAGATGCTTACACTAGGTTCATTGGATTTATCGATATGATATTGTATTTTGTGTTTTGTATTCGAGCTTAAGATTAACAATAAGTTGATCTCTAAGTAGCTACCGTCTTTATCAAATAACCTATGATAAAAAATTTCTTTTGAATAACCAACCTGACGTAAGAATTCTAGCTCGCTCACTTACAACAGATCAGGATTTCCGAATTGGAAAAAGTGGTACTTGACATCTGTTTAACAAGACCAAAAATAAAGTTTTCAATGTCCTCGGAAGAAACTAGTGACGATTGTCATGAAACCTCGAGTACTTTACGATGTACATAGTTGTAACAAATAATTATTTCAAGTTTTAGTTTCATCAATTTAAACTTAGCTTACCCCCTCATACATCAAATGTGCTCAATACAATAAATTTTGTGTTTGCCAAAAAAAAAAGTTATAACTTATAACAAAAAATATCCAAAAGAAAATAAAACAGACAAAGGTGTTAAGATTAAAATCTCCTCCATATGTGGTCGTGTAAAAAAAGTATATTTTTTGAACCACGTAAGTTACCAACGGCATTGTTAGTTTGGACCGACAATATTGCGTGAACAATAATCTCTATATGTTTATTCAAATCAAGGAACAAATAATATAAGTAACAAAAAAGTGTAACGAATATGTTTATTCAAATTTGGGTATTTCATAAGAAGTTATCAAAAGAAAAAAGAGTAATAAAGTTATATAGGCCATAGTTATTATTTTAGTACAGTTTATTAGACTGTTTTCCCAAAAGCAGACAAACATGAAATGATAAATAATCTTTTTTTTGGGCTATCTTGTACGATAAACCTAACATGAACTCATAAATCAAAATCTACCTGAAAGTTGAAGTTATAATTGAGCGGTTAGTTGAAAAATTAATAATTTTGATTTTGAACGTGATCACACTTTAGTAGTTGTAAAAAGACATTCATAATATAGAAATTTTATAAGAAATTTAAGAAATGTCCAAAACTAAATAGAGATTAAAGTTTAATCTAGATGCATAGAAGAGTGTTTAAGTATTTTTCTGCGGAGCGATTAGTTCCCCAAAGTCTCCTCCGGTCATGATGTTGTCAAGCCCTTCGGATATCTGCTAAGACAATAAACGCGTTAGTCTCGCCCCGGGTGTGACCCCAGGACCAAACTCCGGCGTGAGAGTAAGTATCGGTATATCGGTATAAAGAATGATAAGTGAAGTAATAAGGTGATGAGTTAAGTAATAAGTGTGTGTTATGAATTAACCTTAACTGAAAACCTGTTCCTCCTTATATAAGAGGCTGACTTTTGTCCCCATCGGATGCGTCCAAAAGTGATGGCGACCTTTTTGAGCGGCAACTGGGATCCTTCCCTGTTTGGGTCTTTTCCCTGTCCTGCCATGATTCCTGCAACACTGTCGCATACTACTAATGTTAGGGTTGACTTCTTGTTCTGGAGATAACCGTTGGTCCGAACGACCCGTGAGGTTCGTCCAGAACTGGGGGTTCGTTCGGATCAAACCGTTCGGACATATATGCCCAGAGCTTGACCTAGTCTGGAATTAGTCGTTAGTCCGAACGACCCGTGAGGTCCGTTCGGTATGGGCCATTCGGCCATATACGCCAACATGTCCCCCCCCAGTATCATAGTATCGTGTAACGATAGTGTGATACTTTGTAAAAAAATTTCCTCCCGCTATTCCGATGTGATTGGTGCGTTGGGATATCCTTGCCGATATTCATGTATAAAATACCAAAAACCATCATTATGCACGCTTATAGGGGGCGCCGTTGTTTTTACTGTATCGTTAAGTTTGGGACACGTGGCAGTGTGTCTCATCGTGTGGGTGAGGAGTTGACACGTCAGCATCTGACACGATGCGACGTTTCGCACTCCCTTCCTTTTGCCTATAAATAGCCACACTTGCTTCATTTTTACCACTGTAATTTCGTAAATTCCTGACACATTTTCCTTTCGTCCTTTCCGAGCGTCTTTCCTGAGTGTGCTTCGTAGATCTTCTGGCCAGAAAGGTACGTTCCATCTTCCTATTTCTTGTTATCTTTGCTATTCGGCTATACCCTCTTTTCCTCCGGTTATGTCGCGTCGATTGGCTTCATCCCGTGAGGAGGATCCTCCAGAATCCGAGGGGTTCGTACCTACATTTGATATTCGGAAATACACCTCCCGCATGGATGAGGCGGCTGTTACTTGGATTGTGATGGAGGCCGGTATTCCGGAAGATTTGAATCCGAGGCTTCCTCCTCCGGATATGACTATGGATGAATTGCCTTCAGACGCCATAGGGTTAAATCTGGAGTATTTCTACGAAGGTGGTATTGGCGTGCCTTTCTCCAATTTCTTGCTGGACGTGATCAAGTATTACAAAGTCCACATCTCCCAGTTAGTTCCTCTCGGTTTACATCGTGCTTCTCTTTTCGAGGTTTATAGCCGAAGCTTACATATCTCTCCGACCACTTCTCTCTTTCGGGTGTTTTATAAACTCAGCAAGCAGGGATATTGGTTCTCGTTCGAAAAACGAGGAGGTAAAGAGAAGAAAGTTTGTTTTAATGAAATTCTAACTGGTTTAAAGGGATGGAAGCATCAGTTCTTCTTAACAGATAGACGGGTTATTCCTTTCGCCTTGTCGTGGCGTCATCATGATTCAGATATTTCTGATCCCTTCCCGAGGGGTGAATATAATGTGGCGGATGCCGAAAGATTAGCTGAGCATGTTATTGATCTCATTCAGATTCCCCGAGGTTTTCTATATGCCCTTGGGTTGACCTCCCATTGGGATCACCCGAGTTACCGAGCGGCACTTAGGGACGCCGAGGGAAAGGGTATAGCCCTTGCATGTTACTATTGTTATTTTACCTCATTTTTTTCGTATGTACGTGTGCTTACTTCCGAATGATGTATATTCTTGATTTTTTGATTTGCAGCTTTGATAATGTCCGAGTATCTCATCAAGCCCGAGGGCCGAAAGGGGGCATCTATGGTCAAGGGAGACCCGTACCGCAAAGGTGAGACTCTCCCTTTGCATGTGACGGAGCCTGCCGGATCGAATGCGGACATTCCGGGGAAGACGGCTGAAATGAAAGAGGTCGAAGTAGCTAGCGAAAAAGTCTTAAAAGCCAAGAGGAAAAAAAAACAAGGACACACAGCCGCACGTTTGGGTTTGAAATCTCAAGGTGTTGTGGGTAGTAAAGGGTCTAAAGGTCCGGTCAAACGTCCTGCTAGTGAGGGTGCTGCTTCCCGCCCGGCCAAGAAGGGAAGATCTGATGCTGATACTCCTGTCATAGAATTGGATTCATCCGAGTACATCTCGGCTCCCAAGCCTATTCGTTCGGTTCACCCGGATGGGACAGTGAAACGGCCTGAGGGTGAAGAAGGAGCTAGCAGTCAGTTCGGTGGAGGCGGTGATGGTGAGTTACATACGCCTCTTCTCTCTTTTTTTTTCTTCTCTTTTTTCTTTTTTACGTACTTCTTATTTGCATATGCCATTCGTTGGATGTTTTTCAGGGAGTCCCTTGATAACTTCTTACGGACGGGGCAAGGATAAAAGGCATATGGAAGGTTTGGATGAGTCGGATAAGGAAGAATTTACCTCCGGTGAGATTTTTGTGCCCGGATGGTCGGTGAAAACGGATGCCCGTATGAATGGTTCTTCTGTTTGCCGCGATATGATGGCCCATCTTCCGACTCCCCGTGAGGAGGAGTATTTGGAAGGTTTGAACGACGAGGATGCCTGCCGTCGTGCCTGGATGTTGTTGGGAAAGAGTTCAGTAGCACAATCTGACATCCTGATTCGGTTCGAAACTTTGCTTGGAGACTTCAACAATCTCACCGCAGCGCATAAAGAATGCGCCCGGAAGGAGCCGGAGGAATTGAAGAGATTGCGGAATGAGCATGCGGGCTGTGATGCCAAAGTGTTGACCCTAAACAATCGTGTTTCCGAACTGGAAAAGGAAAAGGAAGAGCAAGCTGAGAGGATCAAGTCCTTGGAGATTGAGCTAAGTAAAACAAAAGCTTTGTTAATTGATGAGGAGAATGACAACAAAGATCTCCGGAAGACAAATCAAGATCTGGCCGTTCGAATGGGTACTACTGAGATGGAGCGTTTTAAGGTGATTAAGGAGTTTGTGCCCGAAATGGTTCGCCGCCTCCTCAGCAGTCACGAATACAAACAGTCTTTGGCTCTTCCTTTCAATCTTTCGTCTATATCGGGGTTTCTAGATGGGGTTGCTCTTGATCGCAGTCCGGAGCAAGTGGCCGAGGTTCTGGCTGACTTTGAAAATTTGGATATGGATGCTGAGAAAAAATACAGGCCTTTGTACGATCAACTCTTCGTGACTGAGTATCCGTATGTGCAAAAGGTCAGCAATGCTTGTTACAAGCCCTTGGCCGAGATTATGGAGCTCTTTCCGGATCCTGCTCCCTCTAAACCTACCGAACCTTTAACAGTTGATGGGTCCGCAGGCCCGAATGTCATATCTGAAGTGGTCAACGTAGATGTTGGTGGCGGGAGTGGTGCGGTTGAGGGGAGTGTGGCGGGAGATGTTGTCGTAGGGAATGATGTTGCATTCTGAATCACCTTATTTTGGGGTCCGGTCTGTCTCCATTTTGACTATGGGTAAAAATTGTTCCGGATGCTCTGTGAAGCTTGTATTAATCTTTTTAGTGTCTGGAAACAATGTTTATTTTTTGCGCGCCTCATGTGGTTGCTTGGGAAGATTGTAATGGACTTGTAATCGTTCGGATAACTGTAACTTTGATCTTATGTTGATAATGATTGATTCGGCCTTTGTTATGTCTACTTTGTATGTGCGTTTGTTTTATATATTTTTTTTATGTGCCTCGTAGATTTTGTGTTGTGTGACCGCCTTGTCACGTACATTACCATTATAGTGGATACGCCTCGGCCTTTTCTTTATGTTGCCATTAGGGCGAATACGCCTCGGCTTTTTCCCTTAATATTTTTAGGGTTAAATGTTGCCGCTAGGGGTGAATACGCTTCGGCTTTTTCCCTAGTTAATATTTTTAGAGTTAAATGTTGCCGTTAGGGGCGGATACGCCTCGAATTTTTATCTTAACATTCTTAAACGCTTTTTCAGAAACAACTAATTCCCTAGTGACATGGCACTTTTCGGGATATCATGCCGCTATGGCTAAACTTTGGCTATATGGGCCGAACAGAGGTAGCTAATCTCTGCCGGAGCCATGTTAATGCCTTTGTCTTTGATCATGATAATATATGTGGGAAAATTTTCTCTTCTCCAAGCCGGAGGAGAATATATTAATATTTCATAACAATAACTTGTTCATAACGGCCTATAGCCTTACACACTTGGTTCTACAGAAAACATTTTCTTAGATTAATTGCATGCCATTTCCGTGGCACCTCCTCCTCATCCATAGTCTCTAGCTTGTATGATCCGCACTGATATGCTTCCACTATACGATACGGTCCTTCCCATTTCGGACCCAATTTACCTTGATCTTCAACTCGGCTGGCTTCATTTTTCCGGTACACAAAATCACCCGGTTTAAAAGATACCGGACGGACTTTCTGGCTGTAGTACCGTTCCATCTTTGTTTTGTATCGAGCCTCCCTTATTGCCGCTTCTTCCCTCATTTCTTGTAGTAGATCCAAGTTCAGACGCATTTCCCTTTCATTCAATTCTTCAATCCGACGGGTATCGTCCTCATCTATTCCTTCTCTGATAACCATTGTTTGGTGAGTCGGCATGCCAATTTTGGCCGGTATGACCGCCTCACTACCATAGTGTGGAAAACTAGAAGGGGGGGTTGAATAGTTTTACGTCTTTTTAATTTTATTATGAAAACCTTTGTTTATTTTTAAAACACTTAGATTCTAGTTTGTTATGAAAAATAAAACTTAAATCTTATTATTAGTTATATATGTATTGTTTTAAATTGATTGTAAAAGTATTGGTTTCTTGAATGGATTTTCAATTTGATCTTTATGTGAAGTCGACCTCTAATTAATACTAGCAATTATATAAGCCTATGTGTATGAAAGTAATGACGATGCAAGTAAAGAAATAAATAAGGTATGGAAAGATCTAACCGAGACACGAGAGATTTATAGTGGTTCGGCTACAAGGACACCTTCCTTGCCCTACTCCACTCCCCGAGCACACCTTGCTCGAGAGTTTTCTTCACAACTTCAATAAGCTCCCTTATGGCGGAGAAAACCGTACACAACTTTGGCTTACACGGGTTTAACGACACAAAGCTAAATGTCGAGTTCTAATCGTAGCTAGAACCAATCTCACAACTTCACAACACAACTTCTTCACAACTTATTCACGACTACTTCACAACGGCTTCACGACTGCTTCACGACTTCTTCACGACTTCAACACGACCGCTACACAACCTCTATGATGCGGCTTCACGACTTCAACACTATGTATTCATGACTAAGACTTCACGACTTCAACATGACCGCTACACAACCTCTATGCTACGGCTTCACGACTTCAACACTAAGACTTCACGACTAGGACTTCACGGCTTCAACACGACCGCTACACAACTTTTATGCTACGGCTTCACGACTTCAACACAAGGACTTCACGACTAGGACTTCACGGCTTCAACACGACCGCTACACAACTTCTATGCTACGGCTTCACAACTTCAACACAAGGACTTCACGTCTTCTAAGCTACGGCTTCACAACTTCTACACCACGGGTTTACGACATCTACACAACGGCTTCACGACTTCTACACTTTGACCTCACAACTTCTATACCACAACTACTTATACAACATCTTCACTACTTACACACAACACTAATCTACAACACACACCTTACATACAAATGAATGAATGATTTACAAACTTTGTTAAACACACAACTTAATTAACAAAATGATACTAAGTTGTAATACTTCTAATCTTGATTGATAGAAGTATTCTTCTTTTGCACTTGGATGGTGGAAGCTT
This sequence comes from Artemisia tridentata subsp. tridentata, assembly GCA_021014915.2. NCBI lineage: Eukaryota > Viridiplantae > Streptophyta > Magnoliopsida > Asterales > Asteraceae > Artemisia > Artemisia tridentata. Next base: position 107,111,465 of record CP139509.1, on the reverse strand, counting down.
GGATCACTTGGAAACCAATGCTTAAGATTACATGATCAAAGGTTTGTTTAAGATATGAAATGAGATCTACAACAGAAAGTTTTAGTGCAAAAGGGTTGAGAAAAAATCCAGGGGAAGGCTAGTATTTATAGGGAAAAATCTGGACAGCTGGAGCCTACTGGAGCGGGGCGGTCCCCTTAAATAGGGGGCGGTCCCCTTAATTATTAAGGGGGCCGCCTAGTAAAATTAAGGGGGCCGCCCCTACTGAACGTTGGCCAATTTTGTCCTTTTGTGGGGAAGGTTTTTCTGGAACATTTTAACTGATTTTGGTTAAAAATTTGAATTCATATTTTTATAAAAGATTAAACATTTTTATTTAATACCAAAAATGTTTTTCAAAAATATATAAAATGTTTTTGATGTTTTATAAAAAAATCTAGTTATTAAGAAAATGTTCCTTTGATCATATAATGCATTAAGCATTAGTTCATTCATACCTTAAGTGATTTTAGTTGTAGAAGTGAATATTTACAACTAAGTACTTGTTTAATTTATAAGTTTATGTTTTAATGAGTTTACATTTTGTGATCATCAAAACATAGAGATATGAATAAATATTGATAATGTTTTTAGGCATTTATTTATGTCAACACATAGGTTAAACTGAAAGGCGTTTCCCCATTGCTTTGCTTCAAGGACGTCCGGTGGGCCCACAAGACATTTGGCAACTCATCTACCCATCCGGTCTTAGTCCGGCCTAACCTTGCCTTGATTCCTGCCAACAAACTTTTGTTTGCTCTTTCCACAAGGCCATTAGCCTGCGGGTGAGCCACGACCGTGTTGATTTGCCGGATGTTCAGCTTCTCACACCAGCTTTTGAAGGGATTATCAACAAGCTGCTTCCCGTTATCCGTGACGATGACACTCGGTAAACCGAATCGGCAGACTATATTATCCTAGACGAACTTTGTCACGTCTTTTCCCGTTACCCTGGCTAACGGTTTGGCTTTCATCCACTTGGTGAAGTAGTCAATGGCTACTATAACAAACTTTATCTTCCCGGCGGACTGCGGTAACGGGCCTAGGATGTCCATTCCCCATTGGTAAAACGGCCAAGGGGCCATGATTGGTGTGAGCGTCGTCTTTGGGAGCTTCAGAACCGGAGCGTGTATCTGGCACGAGTCACATTTCTGAATTTCATTACGGGCGTCCTGGTGCATGGTGGGCCAGTGGAATCCTTGCCGCATGGCCTTTGCCACTACTGACCTTGGCCCCGAATGCATACCGCATGCCCCCATGTGTATCTCTCGGATTACATAGTTTGCTTGGAGGGGTCCAACACACCGCAGCATAGGGACCAAGTAGGCCTTCTTGTAGAGTATCCCTTCTTCAATAACATACTGGCTTATCTTCATTCTTAGTGCTCGAGCCTCGTTCTGGTCTTCCAGCCATATTCCCTCCTCCAGGCATCGGATGATGGGGGTCATCCAATTTTACCCTTCTTCTGCTACTATGTCATTGATCTCCTTCCCTTCGGTGGACCTTTCCCTTAACACTTCTACCAATACTTCCTTTGTCAAATGATCGAAAGCTACCGTAGCTAGCTTGCTCAACACGTCGGCCTTCTGATTCTGACCTTTGGGGATGTTCTGAATGGAGAAGCGCTCGAACCTTGCTATGCACTCTTTTGCCTTAGCCAGGTATTTGATCATGCTTTCATTACTTGCTACATAGTCCTCGTTTATCTGGTTCGACACCAACTTAGAATCCACCCGTGCTTCGATATGCTGTTCCTGCATTCTTTCGGCTATTCGAAGTCCTGCTAAGAGGGCTTCGTATTCTGCTTCATTGTTGGTGCTATCAAAATCCAACCGGAGGGCGTAGGTATACTCTGTTCCGTCCGGACTTACCAGGACAAGCCCTGCTCCGGAACCTTTCCTGTTGGATGCTCCGTCCGTAAATAGTAACCATTTTCCCACATCCTTTTCGACCTTCGTGGCCGGTTGGTTAAAATATCTGTCGGAATGATCTCCGATAGGTGTCTCTAAAAGTAAATCGGCTAACACTTGTCCTTTTATTGCATTCCGCGGTTCATACGTAATGTTGTACGCACCCAGCTCGACCGAGTATTTGGCCAGCTTTCCGGACGCCTCTGCTTTGTTGAGTATTTGTTTGATCGGCTGGTCAGTGATCACTTTGATTGGGTGTGCCTCGAAGTACCTTCGTAGTCTCCTTGACATGTGTAATAGGGATAGTGCTAACTTTTCCATCGGTGCATAGTTCTTCTCAGCTTCGTTGAGTGTCCGGCTAACATAGTGTACCGAACGTTGCTTGCCCTTCCTCTCCGTCAGGAGAACGACACTCACAGCTTCTTGCGAGGCGGCTAAATACACATATAGTGTTTCCTTGGCCGTTGGAGTTGTTAGGGAGGGTAGCTCTGCTATGAGTTTCTTCATTTCCTGAAAAGCATTCTCTACATCTTCCGTCCACCGGTATTCATCTTTGTTCTCCTTGTTTATGTTTTTTAGCGTCTCGAAGAAAGGTAATGACCTTTCGGCTGACCAGGCCAAAAATCGGTTCAAGGCTGCTAGCTTACCGCTGAGGCTTTGCATTTCCTTCAGTGTCCGGGGGGATTGCATATCCATCAAAGCTTTTGTCTTTTTTGGATTGGCCCTAATTCCCTCGGAGGTCACCATATATCCCAAGAACTTCCCTTCCTCCATACCGAACGAGCATTTTTTGGGGTTTAACTTCATATTGATCCTTCTCAAATTGTCGAACGTTTCGGCAGTATCTCCCAACATTTCATTTTCTTCTTTGCTCTTGATGACCATGTCACCCATATATGCTTCCAGATTCCGCCCTATCTGAGATTGGAAAGCCGTATCCACCATGCGTTGGTATGTTGCCCCTGCATTCTTCAGTCCGAAGGGCATCTTTGTGTAGCAATACGTCCCCTGATCTGTGTAAAAGGCTGTCTTCTCTTCGTCTTCCTTCGACATCTGGACTTGGTGATAACCCTTGTAAGCATCTAGGAAACATTTGTATTTGAACCCCATGACTGATTCTATCTTCAGGTCATTCTCCGGCAAAGGATAATAATCTTTCGGACAGGCCGAATTGATGTTCTTAAAGTCAATACACATGCGTCAGCTCCCATCGCATTTTTTAACAAGAATCGGATTTGAGATCCATGTCGGATACTTGACCGGGCGATCAATGCCTGCCTTAACCCATTCCTCTACTTCTTTCGTCACGGCCAAACTCCGATCCGGGGCTAACACTCTGCGCTTTTGGCATACCGATTCTATCGAGGGGTTGACATTCAACGTATGCTCAATGATGCGTCTCGGGACCCCCGTCATGTCCGCCGGCGTCCAGGCAAAGACATCCATGTTTTTCTTGAGTAGTGTTCTGAGCTTCTTTTTACATTCTGGAGACAAAGTACCTCCTATGGTCACTAGTTGTTCCGTGTAGGCCGGGTTTAATATAACTTCTTCGGTATTTCTTGTTTCTGCCACCTCTTCTGCTGGTTCCTCGTTCTGTTCCGCAGGAGCCCTTTGAGATTCCTCTAACCTTCGACATTCCGATATGGCGATTTGCCGAGCCTTCAAAGTGGCTATTCCCCTAGGGGTTGGGAATTTCATCATAGCATGTATGGTCGAAGGAATTGCTCTTAACATCTTCAATCCGGTTCTCCCGAGAATGACGTTATACGGTGACGGAGCCCGTATGACGGTAAACTTCATAGTCATCCTCCTATATAGTCCTTCTTCCCCGAATGACACATCTAACTCTATTTTTCCCAACGGTTTAGTCACTTGTCCCGCAAATCCCAGCAGGTATGTTTGAGTTTGTTTCAGCCGGGACTTTATTTCTGGACTCAGGTTATCAAAGCAATGTTCAAACATGACCTCCACCGACGCTCCTTCATCCACAAACACTCTCCTCACAAGATATCCCTCCACCGTAGCTTCTATGATGAGAGGTTCTTCGGACACGTCTTCGGTAGAGACAGGCAGAAATGTGATTGGGACATTCATCCATTTTTCTTCGTGTTCTCGTAACTTACGTTTCTTCTGCCTCGGCATCACACTGATCATGTTGATTATCTTATCTTTTGCTGGGAGATCCTTCTTTGGCGCGCCTCTTCCTTTCTGACGTACATCTTTAACCAGGTGATTCAACTTTCCGGACTCCAGGGCTAATTCCAACTGTCTCCTCAACCGATAACAATCATTCGTATAGTGCCCCTTTTCCCCATGATAGTCGCAATACCTGTCCTGGTTCTCCTTCTTTGGAGGATCCCGCATTGGCCTCGGAGGAGGTAGTCGTAATTGCTGCTCGGTGGCTAGAATTTCCTTCGGAGGTTTTGTGAGTGAATCGAGCGTTAGACGAGGAGCATTACGACTCTGATAATCATTTCGTACCGGAAGGTATGGCGCCTGCCGATCCTTGTGCTTGTGATGATCGTAACGATCTCTATTAGGATAACCGTACCGTCCCTCGTTTCTGTTCTCATTCCCATATCTTCTGTGTACCCTGTCATCCTTCCGGAAAGATCCAGTCGACATCTTCCTATATCTGTCTTGACTTTCTCCCTGAGGTAGCTCGGTACTGATTAACGCTTCCTCCGCTCGCACGAAATCGTCTACCCGGATCATCATCTCGTCGACTGTCCTAGGAACTTTGTCAGAAAACCGTTTGGCCAACTCCGGGCACTTGCAACCATTCATAAACGACGAAATCCTCATAATTTTGGGAGCCCCTTGTATAAACCCGGTTTCTGTGGTCCACCTTTCTTTGAACTCCGGCATTGTCTCATTGGCCTTCCTCACAATCTTCATTATCTCGGTGGGGTCCTTAGTGCATGCCTTGTGTAGGGAGAAACGAGTTTCAAACTGAGCCCTGAGATCCGCCCATTCGTCTATACTACCGGGAGGAAGGCGATCGAACCATCCTCGGGCCCTTCCATCCAGGGTTTGCTGGAACATTCGGCACCAAACGGGCATGGGCCACTCTCCTTGACCCGCTGCTCCGGTGAACCGATTAAGGTGGTCTTGGGGATCTGTCGACCCATCATACAGCTTGATATGAGAAGGCATACGATGCTCTGGCGCTGAGAACTCGATTAGGCGTCGAGTGAAGGGTGACTTCCGGACTTCCTTGAAAGGTTTTCCCAAATCTGCATCGGGCACCTTGTCTCCTGTAACAATTCCTTTCTTTTCCCCCACCGTCTCGGTCTTCTCGGGATATCTTCTTCGTGGAAATCTAAACGTATTGGTTGCACAGTGTTTTGCTTGTTGTGTTCTTTGATCATGGACTTGAGAGCTGACACATACCCTTCTATCTGCTCCCGAGTCATTGGAGGGGATTCGGCACCCCCTCCTCCGGAGGACTCCGGATGTTCGAAACTCGACATTCTATAGCCTTGGTAGATTGAATGTAGGTCCCACGGATGGCGCCAATGTTTAAGTATTTTTCTGCGGAGCGATTAGTTCCCCAAAGTCTCCTCCGGTCATGATGTTGTCAAGCCCTTCGGATATCTGCTAAGACAATAAACGCGTTAGTCTCGCCCCGGGTGTGACCCCATGACCAAACTCCGGCGTGAGAGTAAGTATCGGTATATCGGTATAAAGAATGATAAGTGAAGTAATAAGGTGATGAGTTAAGTAATAAGTGTGTGTGATGAATTAACATTAACTGAAAACCTGTTCTTCCTTATATAGGAGGCTGACTTTTGTCCCCATCGGATGCGTCCAAAAGTGATGGCGACCTTTTTGAGCGGCAACTGGGATCCTTCCCTGTTTGGGTCTTTTCCCTGTCCTGCCATGATTCCTGCAACTCTGTCGCATACTACTAATGTTAGGGTTGACTTCTTGTTCTGGAGATAACCGTTGGTCCGAACGACCCGTGAGGTTCGTGCAGTTCGTTCGGAACTCGGGTTCGTTCGGATCAAACCGTTCGGACATATATGCCCAGAGCTTGACCTAGTTTGGAATTAGTCGTTAGTTCGAATGACCCGTGAGGTCCGTTCGGTATGGGCCATTCGGCCATATACGCCAACAAAGAGTGAAAAGAAGTTTAATGCACAGAAGTGTGCTAGCTTATAACAACTCATTGCACATAGGTAGAATACAAGGAGTTCAAAGCATTTTATAATTAACTTTAATCATGACTTTAAGTCTTCATTTAGAAGAAGGGGTAATTTTACAAATAGCCCGGTCTAGTAAAGTGTTGGGCTTTTTTTGGCCCAAAAAAAGTCGTTTTCCCCAAAATAGCCCAACACTTTAAGCGACTAAATCTGGGTGTGACATGTGGCGGAAAAAAGTCGCAAAGTCGCTTAAGCGACTTTTTGTAAATTAAGCGATTTTCGATTAAGCCCAGTAATAGAAACAGATGCACTAGCAGTAGATTGAAAAAAAAGTCGCTTAAGCGACATTTTTTGAATAAAGCTACTTTTTTCCGTCACATGTCACTCCCAGATTCAGTAGCTTAAAGTGTTGGGCTATTTTGGGAAAACGACTTTTTTTAGGCCAAAAAAGCTCAACACTTTACTAGACCGGGCTATGTTTATATTTGCCCTTTTAGAAGAACTCTTTATTTTAGCCATGTGATATGCACACTAGCAAGAAGCTAGAGGAATGACTAAAGTCTTTAATGCGATACCAACTTCGATTTGAGCTTGGTATGATAAACGTGTGAGACTCATGCATCTTCAGATTTTTCTTGTGCGTGTACGCCCCGTATGTACTAGGAGGCGTATTTTATCGCGTATAGACTTTGGAACTGTAAGCCTAACAAAGATTTCATGAGTTTAACAAAGAAGTTTAGTGTGCTGTCCCGTATGCACTAGGAGACTCATCTTATTATGATACTACATTATACGATTTACGTTGGACATGAGAAACAAAGAAGTCGCTGAGTTTATATTGAATAACCCCTGCAACTTACAAACAAAACGGTTAAAAAAAAAAAAAAAAAAAAAAAGCTATGGACTAATTTTGAAGACTAAACTGATTTAAATGATCAAGTATATATAATTAACAACGACTGTCGACAATTGAGACAAACATATTGTTACTCATTAACTTTAACATTGTGACACGATTAACAACTTGATAAAAGTTAACCATGACAAAAGTCAAAAAAAAAAAAAAAAAAAAAAAAGAAAGAAAGAAAAAAGAAAAAAAACATTTACGTTGTAGAAACTAAGTTTGGTATATTGTCGGTGTTGGTACACAACTACACACTAGCTAGCAGAGTACTTTATAACCTCGTCGGCAAATATATATACGACTCTTAATTTGATCATATTAATAATTGGTAAGTGAAGGTCGCCGTCATCGACGGAACGATGTCCTACCAGGTACCAACTGTATATTAAATCTTAATCATATCGTCGGTGGCCTTACTACTTAAACTATAGTCGACTTTCTCGTCAATATAAATAATTGTCTACTGATAAAAAACATTTAGTTTAAGAAATATATAACATTAAAAGAACTATTCTACGTTAAAGAGAATTGTTTATCAATAAAAATAGTTGTTCATTAATAAAAAAAAACCGTTCATCATTATTTGCTAATCATAAGCGTTGATTATCAATAAAAATAGTTGTTCGTCAATAAAAATAATAGTTCATCAATAAAAAAATTTGTTAGCGTTGTTCACAAATAAAAATTTCTTTTAATCATTTTATCAAACATTTATTTTTTATTTATTATTTTTTTAACGGCGGCATTTCATTAAAAAGAAAAAACTAACAAGAAGCTAGCAATTACATGAGAGATTTTAACCAAATCATTCAAAATATAAAGCATACGCCCTCTAAACTTAAGCCAAGAAAAATAGTACAAACAAATATTATAAAAAATGTCACTTTTTCTCATAGAGCAAGAGTTAAAAATGACACTATTGCGAAATTGCCAAATCCACCATAAATAAGTCACGATGATGACATACATACGACGAATCTTCATTTTAGTAACGTGCCAAGAGCTCAACCAATCTCTCCAATGGATGTGAGAAATGAATAAAGGTATGGAGGCGTCACACCAAATACGAACGAGCCTCCAAATATCTTTGGCAATCCCACACTCAAAAAAGATATGGAGGTTGGACTCCACATTACCATTGCAAAAAGGGCAAGAGATCTTCAGGATTTCGATACCTCGTGATGAGAGATTGAGACGATGCGGAAGCCTGTTAAGTTATAAATGTCACATGAAGATATTCACTTTGCGAGGAAGAGACTTGTCCCATGTAGTAAGAGGATCCAAATAGGGCAAAAGGTGAGCGTCAATATGCCTACGGGTCACTCCTACCGAGAAAACGCCATCATGAGCAATAGACCTAACACAAGTGTCAAAATCAGAGAGGATATCAACTTGGCTAATTTCGTTCAACATGTCTCTAAGATAAGCCCAGTTATGAACACCCAAATCTGATCTAGACCAATTCCAACACCATTAGCCATTTGAAATACGATCTACAACAAACAATCCTTATCTTGCTTCAACCGAAAAAGTCTATTGAATCAAAGGTATAACGGGGAGTTACCAAGTCATGTATCTTTCCAAAATCGAATGCGAGTAACACAACCCAACAAGAAGCGTAATGAGCCATCATGAAGAATGGCACTTAAATGTAAATAATTAGAAGTCCCCACAATTTTGCCCTAAACACCGTTTGTTTTACAGCCATGATGGTCGAAACCACCCTCTTTTGCCCATGTAAAGCCTTAATAACTTTCACCTATAAAAGTTTTGGATTAAAGACAAATCCCCAACACCACTTTCGGAGAAGGGCACGATTAAACGGCTTTAAACTGTCTATGCCTAAGCCGCCTTTATCAAACGAGGATAAGACTATTAGACCATTTTATCCAAGCAAGTTTTTTTGAATCTTGGGAGTCCACCCCCCCCCCCCCCCTTAAAAAAGACAAAAAAAGAAAATAAAAAAAAAAGAAAGAACATAACACGAAATCTTTCCAAAGCCTTTAAAACATATTCGGGAATTTTGAAGATAGAAAGGTAATAAACCCCGAAACTTCCAAAGATGGCCTTAATTAACGTGAGATGGACCTCTATAGAAAGAAGATTTGCTTTTCCGGATGAGAGCCTCGAAAGAAATCGGTCTAGTAAGAGCTTTCAATTGGAGGTAATATTCATATTAGAACCGATTGGTAACCGTATACGAATGGAAAGGAACCTGAGGTACATGCCGTAGTATTGGCCATAAGAGAAACTTCTTCCGCTGAAACTCTAAGACCATAAACATTTGATTTATGGATATTAATTTTAAGGCCCGAAGCTAGATAAAAAAACCCTGCAAAAGACGAATGATGTTGTCCATATGAAACGCCATTTTCGAAATGAGATATCACACTAATATTATATTAAAATTGAGTGACTCAAATTTCTGGGTAAAGAACGACAAAAAATCTACAACTTTCATGCTATAAGTTTTGTTCAATTCAACTTTTAAGTTAGACAAAAATAGGGCCGAAGTTGCCCAAAATTTAAAAAAAAATCATAACCCACTTAAAATTTTTAACAAAAAGTTGCGATTTATATATATCAAAATGCATATCAAATTAAAGAGAATTAAATTCTGAAAATTATAGTGAAATTAGTTTTTCGTAAAAGTTTGTTGTTTAAGAGGTATGTACATTTGAAGTTTAAGGGTAAAATTAAAAAACGGGTCAAATGACCAAATTGACCCTTTCACCAAAAAAATTGTTGGTATTTTTCCTGGTCGTTAGATGAATTTTGGTGAAATCGGACAGTATATAACACTTTTTAGGCTTTTTAATTTATATGAACTTTCTATAGTATCGTTACTCACGTAGTTACGTGTTAATGCATACAACAAGATCATTTTTTATTTAAGTTATAACCCGTTACACTTTTTCAAAATACCAAATTCTAAACTTAATTAACTCCAAGATGCTTACACTCTAAGACCACAAGGTATGGTAATGCAAGGCAGTGCCTTATGCACTTGTGACCTGCGTTAACCTTGCGTTACAACACCGTCTAGCTGCGTTAACCTTGGGCGTTGAAGGCTGCGTTGCCATGGCAACATAGCGTTAAGCTGTGTTGAATAAAAAAAAACAAAAACAAAATCACCCCTGGACATTTGATGTTGTTGCTGGTGTCGATGGTGTATATACTATCTTGGAATTGGTTGATTTATATGTGTGTTACTCTGTGTGTGTGTGTACAGGTGTGTGTTGCGGTGGCGAAGAAAGACATTTTAGTGAATGTGGTTAAATTTGTATTGAATGGGCTTTAGTACTAAAAAAAAAAAGGGTGAGAGATTATATGCTAATACATAAGTTTATTTTTTAAAGTTAAGTTTCCATTTTTTTTTATTATTTATTATTATTATTTTTTGAAGTTTTCTATTTTTTTAAAATGTTTTTGGGTAAAATGATTTTTCACCCTGGTAAAATATATTACTCCAAAAAACCATTTAAAGTACGATGGAATGTCTTAAATAACACATCAAACTCAAACAACCGCTTGAACAACCACTAAATTATTTATGACATGCCATAAACGAACAACTAGCTACCAACAACTGGAACAACAAAAAACCAACATAAAAAGACATACCAAACTAATAAACACACAAAATAAAAGATTACTTCATCGCACGGCCTTGGAGTTTGATATCAAATTGATCGCAAAACTCATCAAATTGCCCTGGTAAGTCGTAAACATGTGCCGCATAATCATCAGAAAGATAGTCTTCACGATCGTTACCTAAAGTCGTTACGTAAATGAAGTATTAGTTTAGGAGTTGAATTTATAATTTTTATTTTTTAAATAAAAGTGGGCCCAAAATGTAGTGTTATGATAAGGGGTGTTTTTTTGGTGTTAAGGTTAAAATGTTATAGCTGATGTGATACTGACGTGACACGATGTTATGAGTTAACCCAAGGTTACCACACCTTGTGCTCTAAGTAGGAACAAAGAAGACACCTTGAAAGCTGAAATAATTAAGTACTCCCTCCGTCTCAAAATTATTGTCCACATTTTCATTTTGGGATGTCTCAAAATAATTGTCCACTTTCCTTTTTAAGTAAAAAATAGAGAATATAGTAGGGGAATATTCTCTTTGAGTGGTTGAAAATAAAAATGACCTCACTTTTATTAAACTTTGTGATTCTTGTCTCCTGACAATAATTTTGAGAGGAGGGAGTAGATGTTATCGTTTATGTGGCTATGGGACTTATCCATGGTAAGTCATAGCTTGTTTTTTTTGGAAGGTGACTTTCAATTTTTTGGGTTGGAGTCACACCCGCCACCTCGGCAGGCCCTCATCCACCACGTATCCAGACTATGTTGTCTGAACCGGATCCACGCTGGCGTAGTGAGGACTATTAATGGCTTCCTCCCGGAAACCGTACCGCCTCCGATCCACACGAGTTTCCTCGCTGGAGTAACGGCCGGATGAAAACCGGGGGCGGCTCGGATTGGAACCTGCGCAACATTGTCTTACATGCTCTTCCTCTTTATTGCCTATACAACAGAGCTATGGCCCTCGTGTGAAGACTTCTCGGCAAGTCACCCAAGCCGGTACTGCTCTCACATGAGAGCGCTTAACCGCATAAGGGTTAACCGTTAGACCACATAGTTGTTCATGTTAAGTCATAGCTTGTTTAGTAGTATACTCCATGCCTGAGGATGTAGGACAATCACATCATTCGACTGAACCTTTGAGTTTGTGCAATGATGCAATTAGTTTTCATTTCGTTTTCTACTAACACATCACATGTTGATGAATAAACAATATTTCAAATTCAATCCCAAAATTACCATTTAACTTATTAATGTTTAATAAAAAAAAACGTGACATTTGTACTTGCACACACGACTAAAATAAAGCATAATTACATTAATATCTGGAAATTATCCCGTTTAAAATACATAATCGAACCATTTTATCTAAGCGTACGAAATATTCTTGACTATAATATTGTGAAGATATTTAGGCATTTAGCTACACTGGATTCATATTTTTAGCCGTGACTGTTGTAACGTGCATACATATTATAGTTAATCAAGTAATATCGCTATCAAATCTCAAATACGTGTATTCAATCATCTTAGACTTTACCCAAAATACAAACTCCTATAGATATTTTAGTTAAAATATCATTTTTGTCTAAATCTCACCACATAAGTTTGTTTATAATTGAAAGCATATAAACAATTTGTATAACGGCACAAGTGTCAAAAAAAATGTATAAAAAGATGAAAAAATGTCTAAAATTTTCATTTTTCTTCCAAGGAAATAATATTTTGAACATGCAACATTTTGTTAGCAAAAATTTAATTTTAATTATTTGCTACTTAGTAATCTCTATAACATATAAAAATATTATTTTTTTTGACAAAAGATAATACATATGTTTCTTTATTTTTAACTAGTTTAAAGTTGATAAAATGACACCGTACCGTTATGAGCGGCGAATTTAGAGCCTTAAATTACATTCATAGGAGGTAGGTTTCTTCTGACTAAAAGAATGAAAATTAAAAAGAATATTTTGAAAATTCAAAACATATAACTAAAAAATGAAGAATGACGTGGATGTTATATCCACTCTACCATAACTCTTTTTTTCGTTTGTATTTACATGCCAAATTTCAAATGTTAAAATTCAAATTTCTAATGAAATGTGCAGCTTTTGATTCACAAAAAAGACCAACAAACCGAGATAAGAAACATGGTTCGTATGTTCGGTACACGAGTGTGTATTTTCTTACTGGGTTAGTTATCCTGTAAAATAAACGATATACCGATACCAAGAAGACTAGCGAGACACTGAAATACATATATAAACACTAAGGGATAGAAAGAGAGGTCAGGATTTTAGTCGCCTATCTGCTCTTAATCTACTACTTATAATGCATGTATCACTTTTCGTTAACCTTAAAATTCTTAAATTTGAGTAATGTGTAAACCCTATATTGATGCATGCATTTGTAATTAAACACATGGACCGATTGGTGCCAAAATGCAAAGTAACTCGTGCATTCTACATGATATCTTGATGGTGAATTTCATTTTTGCTTCAAACATGTTGGTCATGTAAGTAAATGTTTATCTTTTTGTAGTATCAAATATAAGTATTGTGTTACTTGCATTATGACATTCTATGCGATTATCATCTTTTAATCTTTTACGGGCTCTTATCAATACATAAGTCATAATGGGTTATTATAGGGCCAATAAAAAATAAGTAACAGGCCCATACTTGTTTTAAAACTTTTAAGGGTGCGTTTGGTTGAGGGGGTTAAGGATAGGGTTAAATGGTCAAAATCCCATGTTTGGTTTGTATATGTGGGACCCAATGCTTGGACTCAAATCTTTGTATTTGCTATTAACAAATCCAGACCACGAGTGCAGGTTTTCAAAGAAATTGTTACGTCACCTTATATTTGTGTGTCATCTTTTGATACGCACCACTTGTTTTATTTTTCTTTTCTTTTATTAATAATAAACTTTAGTTTTAAATATTTTATCAATTTAAATAATATAAGATATTAAAATTTATCATATATAATTTTTTATTCAAACCCAATTCCAAATCATCCAAATCCATCCGCAAACCAAACGGCCCTTACTTGACATCTAGAAAATGTTGAGAACAATCAAATTTATACACACGAACTGTCAGCATATATCGAAAATGAATATCTTAGTTCGAGGTCAATGCCACTCTGTTTGTACAAAAGAAGTAGTATGGGTCAAAATTGTAGTGATTTGGTAAATCACTTTGAGATTAGAGAATCATCCGAGGTATTATAAAAAGAATCAAGCTAGAAACATTTTTGTGTATTATTTAGGTACAAAACTTTAAGCTAAGTGTCACCTTTCTATTTGTGCATAGAATTAATGGCATCATGTTGGTCCATAGGATTTCTTTCGTTGTTCACGTTAAAAGATGTGTGTCTAGCCTTGCAATGTGGAGTAGGCAATACATGTAGATTGTAGGTACATGTACCTATTTCCCGAAGGGATTGGTTATCCATAACTCCCTTAAAATGATTGTAATACCTTATTATTTTATTTTTTTTAATTATATATATATATATATATATATATATATATATATATATATATATATATATATATATATATATATATATATATATATATATATTTATAATTTTGTTTTATTATAAATCTAGTAAATAAAAAATACAGAACAAATATAAAGTTTGATAAGTCAAAAGTAGTAAAACACAAAAAATACGGAGCAGAAAACCATGAAAAATTGTCTTATCCTATTAATAAAGTAGGTAAAACTGTCGAAAAAAGTAGGAAACATAAGATATAAACTTTAACAAGTTAAAAATTGTAAAAAACAAAAAATACTGAACAAAAAACCATAAAAACCTCGGGTAAAAGGGGTGCACTGTTACACCCCCAAAATCAGGTCCAGCGGAAGCATACATGTCACTGCGGTGCTACTTAATTGGTATCACAACACAAGGTACAAAGAACGGTTCTACCTCAACCGTTTAGAATAAAATTCATTAACAAAAAGTATTAAATTTACATAATTCAAAAATAGTGCGGAAATAGGCCCATAAAATAAGTAAAGCGGTCACAACATATATATCAGAGTCGTTTATGACCATGTCCATTGTCAAGCGCCTCCAGAAACAAGCTATCACCTTTAACCTGAAAATACATGCTAAAAGGGTCAGCTTACGCTGGTGAGTTCATAGGTTTTAGTTTAAAACAATATGGTTGAACCAAAAGGTTTTCGAGTTCAAATAATCCTTCACAAACCATTTTTAAAAGTTGCGTTAACTACTCATTTTTAATTTCTATGTTAACTATTAGGGTAAAAATAACATTTTATCAATCAGAACTAACATTATTTATGCATATCATAATTTGTTACCTTTATGTTTGTGAACATCTTCTCTGAGATGGAGGAAATATAACTTAATTTTAACCAAACTCATATCACTATAGCCCTTGCAAAAATGACCCAAAAAGGATTATAAGAAAAAGGATTATAAGGATTATAACAAGTATCATATCCTATTATCTCAAAATTTATTTTTTACTGGAACATTTTTTATTTATTGATTTTTTTTAATATTCAACCTCGAGCTCAACCAGCACTTTCATAAGAGAAGAGGGTACTGTGGTGTCGTTCATGTGGTGCCGTTCTCCAAAAGTACTTCCACATCAGCAAAACACAGAACGGCACCAGAAACCTTTTGGCACCACATTTTGTGCCGTTACCGTTGGCACCAGAAAATGTGGTGCCGTTGGACATTTTTTTTTTCATTTACATAAATTAGAGATATATAAAGTATCTAAAAATATCAAAACAAATGTGTTAAACATGTCCAGACTTGTCACAGACCATCTTTGAACCTTTACTAAACAATATGCAAGGACTTCATTATATTCAAATTCAAAAGTGTAGTATTTAATCATCTGTATAAAATAAGGGCTGAAATTGTCAATTCTTTATAAGTTCTTTTCCTTTTATTGAGATCAATACAACTAAATTAAGACAAAAGTGTAAACACTATAGACTTTGGGGTGAAAAGTTGCATTGGCCAAAACTCATCATCTTCTTCCTCCTATCACTTAACCCAGTTACCATGTTTTCACACTGCTTCAAAAAATCATTTAAAACGAAAAAGAAAAAAAATAAAATAAAGAACCGCGTGGGTTGGTGATTTTGGCGCAAGAGAGAACGGCACCACAATAGTAACCGTGCGCTGATTGTCGTTCAATTTATATATCCCAAAAAAGAGTTAACACACAAAAGGTGAATTTATGTGAAAACCCCAGGTTCGTTGTCCCGACGAGGGTGTGAATGGAATTTCGTGTTTTCGGAACGTGAAAGGTGTCGTGAATGTGTAAAAAAATGAGAGATTTTGATTTTACACTACGAATGATCGAATATCAAATAAAAACGACTAACAAAGCTACGAGTACAAATAATCTACCCATACGAATTCTAAAACAAAAATTTTAATTAAAAACGTACGTTACGAATTTTAAAAAAAAACGTAAATAAAAAGTGATTTGCTAAATTTTAAAAGCTAAAATATAAAAATAATTTTTCTAAACTCTAAATGTAAAAAGAAAATTTTGGAAAAAAGAAAAATATTTTTTTTTTGACTTTTTAATAATTTTTTATAAATTAAAAACTATTTAAACTATTTTAAATTTCTAAAAATACTAAAACTAATTTTAAAAATCTGAAATTTTTTTCTAAAATACTTAATACTATTGGAAAGTTGAGAAAAATGTAAAAACGAAAAAACTTTTAGAAATAAGCTGAAAAATAAGCTAGACGATTGAAATAAGCTTAT
This sequence comes from Artemisia tridentata subsp. tridentata, assembly GCA_021014915.2. NCBI lineage: Eukaryota > Viridiplantae > Streptophyta > Magnoliopsida > Asterales > Asteraceae > Artemisia > Artemisia tridentata. The sequence goes on along the minus strand of CP139509.1, from coordinate 107,095,119 downwards.
AAAGAAAAAAAGAACAAAAGGGTTTTTAACTTAAAATTTTGTAGAGTTTAACTAAAAAATGAGTGCAGTGGTAAGAACTAAGATTGCTTGTGTTTGTGCTTAATGTCCTGGGTTCGAACCCCAGGACTGTCCAAAACTTTGTTTTTGCTATTTGATTTTTTTTTTCTCTTTGACTTTCTTTGAACAACCCAAAACAACAAATCAATAACACAACTTTAAGAACTAATGACCCCTTTTTTTTTTCAAAACAAAACATGCTAAATCTAAAAACAGCTAATAATAAACTCAAACACAAACAATAAACAACATAAACCGATCCAATTCCTACTCAAACTAAAACATTTAGCAACCAGCAAACACTAACCAATTCAGTAACAACTAAGCAAAACTAAATCCAAATCCATATCTTGATATAGCTTATATATAGCTTATCAGTAACAACTAAATCCAACTCAAACTAAATATTTTTTGAACAAGAAGATAGAAATAAACATTAACCTATCCGAATCCAACTCAAACAAAAAACATTCACCACATAAGCACTAAATAACTAAACAATAAATAAATAACAATACGCAGTAACAAGAACTAACTAAGCAGATTCGGTTGCTTAAATTTTTTTTTTTTTTTTTTTTTTTTCAAGCTTAAACTAACTTAACAACTAAACTCAGTAACAAGAATGAAAGAAGCATAATCGAAGCATTTAACAAGCTAAACAATAAAAATCGACTTATATTAAAATAAAAAGTAAAATTACAACTAAAAAATAAAATTACAAATTACCTTAAAAAAAACTAGCTAAAATAAACCTAGGAAAAAAAAGAAAGTGCGGCTGCTAGTTCGGTATTTATACTAAAATTATAAAAAACCCTAGCAACGAGTGTGCTAGTTGTGTGAGAGTGTTCCCTTGATGTGGTTGTGTGTTTCTTTGTAGACCCTTGGATCGAACTTGGTCCTCACTTCTTTTTATCTTGATCGTTGATTTCTTTTGTAGCCCTCGGATTGATGAGGTGGAGGGGAGGGACCAAAGACAAGGTCATGTGGTGTTTGTCTGGTTGTGGTGAGGTGGAGATTAGTGGCGGATTAGGGTGGTAGTGGTGATAAGGGCGGTAGTTTAGGGGAAGGAGAAGAAGAGTGGTGCGAGTTAGGGATTTTGACCACACTTTGGGGATTTGACCAAAGTTTATCCGGTATTAGTTATTTAAAAAGATGGGTCGGTTTCTTTTTGGGGTTAAATGGGTTAGATGATTGGGTCGATTGGGCTTTGGGTATTTGTAGTGTTGTGGGCTGTTGGGGTTTAATAGGGGTTGGGCTTGTGGGTTTTAAGGGAAATATTTGGTCGATGTGGGTTAAGAGGATAGTGGGTATAATTTAGTTTTGGGTTTAGTAGGATTGTTATCCGATTGTGGGGTTTTTTGTAGGTTTAGGATAAAATTAGTTTAGGGACCAACTTTGATAATCTTGAAACTCCAAGGACCATAATTGCCATTTCTTCAAATTTCATCCAAGGGTAATTTTTGCCAATATTAAATAATCCAAGGGTCATTCTTCAAAAATATTATCTTTGACGAAATTTTCCCGGCTTCGGCTCTATAAATCTCTTTTCCACGTCTCGTGCTCATTTTCTCGGATTTTACTTGATTTTGTCCTTTTTTTCATGATATCCGTACCTGCATAGAAACAAACAGAAAAACACAATATCTTTGGCATTTATGGTTAGTTTTTGGTCTATTTGGGTCCGGTTTTGGTCAAATAAAAGTATGTGTTTAAGCACATACCAAAATTCCCCCAGACTAAGATATTGACGTGTCCTCACGCAATGTTATAAAAACACGTTTTTAAAACCAAAAATTTCCAATCTCTTTTTACTAACTTTGAGAAGTAGCAAAATTTTCAAAAGAGATTAAGAAATCTTAAGTTCTAAAAACTCCCCGATTTTCCTTTTATTCTATTTTTGTATTTTTTTATCATAATCATGTGACGGCTTTGTTGACAATCATTATCTCACGATAACTTTTAGGGTCTTCGAGCAGGAAACACGACTCATAAAGAAGTGACCATACGGATAAAATTCGTCGTTCCTGATTTTTCACGAGTCCCCAAACTAAGCGTAAAAACGAAATCATTGTCTATTTATAAGTTAGATGCCAACACTACCCATGAAAGTTACTTGTGTAATTACCTCTTGCTCCCATTTTTCCTAATTTCCTCTATTTATTTTATTTTTGTGAGAAATGAATTTCTTCATGTTCTCGTTTTGATAAGTTTTAGTGCCGATAAAGATACTAAATTAAGACGCTAAGTAGTTTTCAATCTTCTCTCGAGAACCGTTGCTTTGAAAATGAGGTCCACATCAAGGCTTTTATTTATATTTTTGACTCTTTTTTTTTTTTTTAAGCTAACTTTTTTTTTTTTTTTTTTTTTTTTTTTTTTTTTTTTTCACTTGCGTACCCTAAACGACGGACCTTCACGGTTTAATTTCAAGACCTTACACTTTTCGGCATAAAGGATCCAAGGGCCGTTACAACGGAGTATTCCAAGACTCTAGACATTCCTGAAATGAGGATCCAAGGTGGTTAGACCAAGACCTCACACATTCCTGAACTAGAGGTCCAAGGGCCGGTGTAAGAGGGTAGCCAAGACCTAAACGCCTTCCGGAAATAAGGATCCAAGGCCCGATCTCGAATCCGTAGCTTAGAGCACTTAACTTATTATTAAACTTATTTATTAAGGAACCTTGATGTGTACCCAATTTTCAAAACAAGGATTCTTTTAAGAAGACCAAGAACTAATCATCTGCAAAACCTAACATCTTTAATTATTCTTACAGATATATATAGTGAAACAATTTTGTGGGAGCAAAAGGCCACAAGTAGCTTCGATGAGCTCTAAAGAGAACCAACTACTCCACGCTTGGCATCTAACTTCTAAATAAACTCTATCATTTCTCGTTCTTCGCAAATTTAAAATCTTAAATAATAAGATCCGCGAATGCTTAGCCAAATAATCAAGCCATGCATATATAAAGTCGATACGGGAACTTGCAAACTCTTGAAAAGAATTCGCATTTTATAGCTCCTTGTGTAAAAGACTAGCACGAGCTTATAGATTATAAATGGTTAAGGGGACAAGCTAGGGCTCAACACGCCCGGTCAAGTCAGAATTTTATTCCTACTCTCACCAGCGGAAAGTCAACAAAAATGTCAAAATTTATTATATTTTTGCAAAATTTTTTTAAATTTTTCTCATTTTTTTGGATTTTTTCAAATTTTGAGGAAAAACGGGGTTGCGAGAGAAAACGGCAAAAATGCAAGGCAAAAATCAAATCGAAAGATTACCCCCCAGACTAAAACGAGACATTGTCCTCAATGTCTTAAAGGTAAGGGTTCTCCTACCTAAATCTAAGGCCGTTTATTAATTATGCCAAAGATAAACGTAAAACGATAAGATTAAGGATATCGGATGAGCAACGAATGATGAAACTCGAGTGGAGAGAAGGCAAGAACCATGAGCACGAGAGTCTTCATCATCGGGCAATCCTGAACACAGCACAGAAAACCACGAAACACAACAAATGGAAGAGGAAACCCCTCCTCACGTCACTTTATTAGAAAATAGATGGATAAGCATGGGGTGCCTCCCACGAAGCGCTTGTTTTGGTATCGAGTCGGAAAGCTTAGACTCGCCCCGAATTCATTTGTCCTTGGGGGAGCATGTGGAAAAAGAAATATCCATCGGACTTTCGTTCAAGATGTTTGGATAAACATTGAAGCATACGAAAGTTCCACTCCGATGAGATACCCGCGGTATTTTTAGAAAGAAGAACCAGAAATGGTAATACCGGGGTCAAAGATGGTATCCTCACTCCCGAAAGAGTGAAGGATGGGAGAAGCCACAGCATATGTGATGAAGAGCATAAAGATTTGCATAATTATCATGAAATACTCTTCATCATCAGCAGAAATTTTGTCAAGAATCTCTGATGCGTGGGTTTTGCAACCTTACAACAGGTTTTACCTCTCAAGGGATCTCAAGAGGCTTACAACCCCACCAGGCAGTGTACCTGACCGATGTAGTATAGTGTAGTGGTAAGTACGGGGGATTGATCGTTCTCCACAGGGAATAGTGTTCGTTAGGTGTGAAAGGCTACTCTAATTAGGTCTAAGGGTTGAGGAAGATTCTTTTTATGTTTTTATAGTTTTTTATGAAAGCAAGTAAAATCTCGGTTTTGAAGGAGTGGGCGGAATTAGTTGCTAGTCAACTAACCCAAATAACTACAAATGCAAATAAAATAAAATAACAAAAATGAAAAGTGGTGAGAAACTTATGTGTAGAGAAATGTGTTTACTTAGATTTCCTTACTCCCTAACTATCTTTTACCGGTTAATTAGTGTGTATTAGTTGCGTGGATGACGGGTGTATTCCTTAATACCATTCGTGGGGTGGCGTACTTACTTCCCCAAACTCTACAAGCTCCTACTTCACTCCTATGTCGAGCCGGCTAGGAAGCTCCTAACATGGGATCACTAGAATTCGCTTGTGCATTAAATACAACCATAAAAACCTTTAGTACGCATTTGGTTCATGTTTCTTAAGACGTTCAAGCAAGTTACCGAATAGGAAGTTAGCCAGTTTTCTTAAGCCTAACATAGATAAACAATCATCCAATACAACTAATAACACACTAACAACCAATAATCAATAGCTAGGTTTCATTAGATCTAAGCAAACACAAGATAAAATTAGCCTAACATGTTAAACAAAAGACAAGCATAAGATAGAATCAAACAACACATAGACATATTGAATGATTAATTGATAACTTATCTTTCAATGAAACATGGAAGATCTCAAGGCAAGAAGCCCTGAAAAAGTAGCTAAAATCGTCTTAGGGTTTTATCCCAAAATTCCACACACTAAGCTCTCCTTCATGACAAAAAATTAGAAAACTATATATAGACTTTGACATCTGACGGCGTCACCTTATGCATTGTGACGCCGTCACCTCGCCGCTTTTAGGGTTCCCGGATGACCATCTTGACGCCGTCCCTCTTTAGCTCTACCAAAATCCATTCTGGCTTATCAAGGCTTGACGCCGTCGGATCATGAACGTGACGCCGTCCCCTTATGATTTAAGCCGTGACGCCCTTGATTTAGTTAAAGCGTGACGCCGTCAGAATTCTCATGCAAACTCACTGGCCCGTCATGAGTAAATTTCACATCCAACTTTTCTTGCCAAGGCATGACGCCGTCTGGAGTTAATCTTGACGCCGTCAAAGGTAACTTTCAGCACAATTTTGAGACTTTGCCGTTTTCTTCACTTTAATGCTCCAAAAACGTCTAAAATGCCTCCTTTTCCAGATTTCTCCTCAAAAGTACCTAAAATGACAAAAGGAACGATTTAGGGCAATATTTGATCAAATAAATACGATTTAAGGCTTAAATGACCCCTTAAAAGCGGTACACTTTTCGCCTCATCAAATACCCTTACACTTGAGATTTGCTTGTCCTCAAGCAAATGCGCTTTTATTCTAATCAAAATATAAGTTAGGGGTCATTTAATGCAAACATAAAAGTAATTACAACAAATAATCGTTCCACTTCAATCATAATAAGCACGGAGATTATAAACTAGCACCTCACAAGTAGTGTTTAGATACTCACATCTCTCAAGTGTCATCAAAATAAATCTCATAAATGAAAACGGAAAATATCTCTCACTACCTGTCATAGCAAATAGATTACCATAGGCTTGGGAAAGGATCGAAAACCTCCTCCACTAGGCGTAAGCACCTAAGATAAACTATCAAAGAGGGCTTTTAAATGGGTTATAACGTTAGGTGTAGGGAAAAGGAAAACACGGTTTTGTTGGATACGGGATATTTTACTGGTGGCGAGTTAAAAATCTTGATCAATTACATGTACTATACAATGTTGCTAAGCCAAGACTCGACTCGATCTTAAGCTAGAAAAGAAATAACATAAACATAAAATAAACATAAAATAAAACGGGATGGTAGTCCGTATGTTTTTTCTATTTTTCTTTTTCTCATTTTTATGTATTTTTCTTTTTTTTTTTTTTCGATTTTTTTTTTTTTTTTTTTTTTTTTTTTTTTTTTTTTTTTTTTTTTTGCATACACTTTTACCCTACCATCCAAAATAATACATCATAGGAGCATTGCATCCCCCTTACACTTGAACTTTTACATAACTTTACAAATAACTATTCTAATGACTCGAATTAAGATAATTGAAAAACTTGGAGTACTTTTAAAATATTTAGCACATATGGGGGTAATAAATGATGTTCTTCCCCATTACTCCATTACACTAGTACTTTACCCATGAGTCCCAATCGTCCCAAAACAATATGTACAAGGATATGACTCGACTTAGCAACCATGTAATCAATTAGATAATTAACTTGGGTTTAAACAAATGTTGTCACAATAATGCACTAAAAATGAGTGCATACAAGGTAGGCTAAGGCGATTTGGGTGTACATTTTAGTGGGGTGTAACAAATTCTTCCTTTAAGTAAAATGCTTAAAGGTCGAAACGAAAAGATAGGCTCTGAGGGGTGTACTAGGGGTATCGTGTACTAAAAATGAGTACAACGCAAAGGGGTGTGGGAGAATTACTTGACCAATGTAGCCAACGTAATTGTAACAAAAACACAGGTGTAAAACAATTGGGGTGTAACAAATTCTTCCTTTAAGTAAAATGCTTAAAGGTCGAAACGAAAAGATAGGCTCTGAGGGGTGTACTAGGGGTATCGTGTACTTAAAATGAGTACAACGCAAAGGGGTGTGGGAGAATTACTTGACCAATGTAGCCAACGTAATTGTAACAAAAACACAGGTGTAAAACAATTGGTTAATCCTAATGCCCCTTATCATGTAGTAAATCTAACTACACGAATGTAGTCTCACTTGTGGCCTTGGAATGGTCCTAACGCAAGTTCTAGAATCTAGGTGCTACCGGTACACACATCATAGCATAAATGCTTTTCCTACCAATTCTAGGGGCGAACCTCACATATTTGGGGGTGGAAAATTTTTTAGTGGTACGGTTTTTGTGCTAGTCATATAATTCCTATCCATGAGACGCTCATTAAGATCAAAGTTTCACTCCTATATGTTGTAAAAATTTTAAATTTGGCACTAAAATTACCTTAACAAGTATTTCTCTCAGTTTTATTACACATCTACTATTAAACAAACAAAAATCAAGCGCAATTGTATTCTCTAAAATCGTACTTTTACCCTCCCCTTACACTTAAGATGAACATTGTCCCCAATGTTCAAATAACAAATGTAAAAGCATAAAGTAAAAGAATGAAATCAAATACTCCCCTGATTCGCTCGTTGGATAATGAAATTACACGGTTAAATCTTCTTCCAAGGAGAATGTTGAAGCTCCATGACTAATGCATCGCCATAAGCTTGATTCCATAAACATCTCCTTGTCTAAAATAACCTGTTGAACCTGAGAAAGCAAACACGAAAACCTGCATAACATCGGCGGGATAAAATCTATATATAAGGATATAATGCTTGTGGAATGATAATTTTGCAGATTCCTGGAGATTATAAGTTGGAGATTTTAATAAAAACTTTTTATGAAAACAAAATTTTCAAAAATTTCTGGAAATTAAATCTGACGCCGTCAGGTTATAACCCCTGACGCCGTCAGAAATGACCTGACAAAAATTTTCGTTTTAAGTTTCCGGAAAATTTCTGGAAAAACCTTTAACTTACTTCCTGGAAATCCTGCAAAACATCATTATGACTCGATACAAGCATTTGACTCAAACAAATACGAATATGTATGTTAATTTAATATTATTACGATTCATGTTAATTTGTGTTCTAATAAACCGATTTAGATTTCCCTTACACTTATCTTTTGCAAAATACCTTTATATGTAGTTAAGACGAAGTTAAAAACAACATAAAGCATTTTCACAATTTTAGTTTTGAACATGAATTAATAATGATAAAAATTAAACACACATACGGAAACAAATAAAAACAAACAAACAAACAAATAAACACACAAAGCAAATAAAACAAATAAAGATTGGGTTGCCTCCCAAGAAGCGCTTTTCTTTATTAACGAGTCTTGTAGCTAGACTCAAAGTCACGTACATTACGTGACTCCATCATCGGTCACGGTTCCTAGGCCATTCTCCTTCCCGGTTTTATATTCCGGTCCTAATTTCAAACAATCCTTGTAGAAACCGAATATCCTTTCCATAACATAGTCTACTCCTTTACTTCTATCCTTATCATTCCTATAGTAGACCGCTTGTTTAAGCTCCTTCTCAACATTTGACAAGTGTTGGAATTGTTCTATCTTATATGGCATTTGGTAGCTTACTTCATCGGTCTCATCCTTAAATCTAACTATCCCTAAGGAAGGTTTATAAGTCATTCTAGAGACCTCAACAAATGGTTTTCCAAAAACCACTTGAGTCAAGGATGCATCGACTATTGGACGGATATCTTCTACAATTACAAAGTCGGTGACATAGGTGAAGTTTCCTACATAAACCGGTAATCCCTTAACTCTTCCCGTGAAGTTACTCATCCAACCCTTGTCAGGGAACATCCTATACCCAAGTTGATTTTTCATTATCAAGTTGTAGTGGGCTCTAGTCATGATGTTTATGGGCGATCTAAGGTCGATGTAAGCCTTCCACACATGTAGATGTCCGATGTTGCATGGTATGTTGAGATTAGAAGGGTCGCCTATTTCAATGATTGGTTTACCTAGGAAGTATGGTGTTTCGGGGTCATCGAATAAGTTTGTACGATATGCGCGCTCTTCCTTAGTGGGTAGCCTATTGAAGTAGCCCTCATCATCATCTACTTCATCAATCACACTTGTCCTAACTTCCTTATCAACCTCGACTTTCCTATCCTCATCCTTAGGTTCACTATTATCCTCATTCCTATCATTTGGTTTAATAGTGACAATGTTGACAAAGTGGACGTGTTTGGATGAAGAGGGGTCTTTTACTTGGGGTCCGCTATTTGTGTTCCTAGCGTCCTTATGTGGAGGTGATAACACTTGGTTATGGAGGGCTTTCAACAAGTTGTCAATTTTATTGGTCATCTCAGTTTGTTGTTGATTGAATTCGGTCTCGAATCTAGCTATCCGAGCTTCTTGAGATGCCATAAATTGAGACATCAATCCTTCAAAGTTATTGGTACTACCATTGCCGGAAGGATTGTTGTTGAAAGTACGGTTCGAGTTGGAACCGCTTGATTGGAAACGAGTAGGTGGGTTGGAAGAATTGGGTTGTTGTGTGTTTTGGTTTTGTTTCCACCTAAGGTTCGGGTGATTTTTCCATGAGGGGTTATATGAATCACCATAAGGGTTTGGCTCGGGCTTGAAAGCGTACCACTTATCTCCCGCTCCGTCGGTACGCGATGATGCGTAGTCCACAAAAGCTTGTTCGGGGAGTTCCATGCAATCACGAGTGTCGTGGGGACCACTACATAACTCACATGAAGAAGTGATTTTGTTCACTTGGCTTGAAGGTTTAGGAGCCTCGTAGGATCTCATGAGAAACTTGACTTGGTCCTCAAGTTCTATGATCCTACGGTCGGAAGTGCTTGAATTGTTCAAAGGCAAAGATATTGCCTTGACCGTTTTATTCAAATCACGGGGATCACTCCAACTTTCGTTGTCATAAAGAGCAAGATCCTCTAGGAGAGCCCATGATTGTTCCGCACTTAGATCACGTAGCTTGCCACCGGCCGATTGGTCAATGGTTTGCCTCGTGGAGAGATTGATATGGTCATAGAAGATTTGGACTTGGAGCCAAAGTTCTATGCCATGGTGAGGGACTTTTTGGAGTAAGTCCTTGAATCGAGTCCATGCCTCGTAGAGAGTTTCGCCTTGACGTTGTTGGAACATCAAGATATCATTCCTTAGCTTGGTAGTTCTTCCCGGTGGGAAAAACTGAGCAAGGAAACGAGTGGTGAGATCATCCCAAGAGGTGATGGATCCTGCGGGTTGACGTTCTAGCCACTGACTAGCTTGGTCCCGCAGAGAGAATTGGAAGAGACGCAATCGGGTCGTCTCTCGAGTGGCAACATCAAGGTCTATAGAATCAACGATTTTAAGAAAGTCCTTGAGATGTTGATTAGGATCTTCAGAACGAAGTCCATGGAATGCGCATCCGCTTTGCACCAACCGGATGGTGTCGGATCGCAAGGGTGTGATATTGGCTCCTTGTGTGAGCTCAATGGTGTTTCGATAGCCATGGTGGCTAGGACGGGAATACTCTCCTAAAGTACGGGCTCTAGGAGGTGGTGGTGGTTGTTGTGGTGGTGGGTTGTGTGGGTTAAGGATATTACCATCTTCCATGATGTCGGACGGTAATGGTTACGAACAAAGACACGAAGAAAATAGATAGACTAAAGAAAACCTAGAAAAATAAAATAAAAATCTCACTAGAAAGGAATCTAGTGAGTAGACCTAATAGAAATAAAAATTCAACCTAAACAATAACTATTCCCCGGCAACGGCGCCAAAAACTTGATGCGTGGGTTTTGCAACCTTACAACAGGTTTTACCTCTCAAGGGATCTCAAGAGGCTTACAACCCCACCAGGCAGTGTACCTGACCGATGTAGTATAGTGTAGTGGTAAGTACGGGGGATTGATCGTTCTCCACAGGGAATAGTGTTCGTTAGGTGTGAAAGGCTACTCTAATTAGGTCTAAGGGTTGAGGAAGATTCTTTTTATGTTTTTATAGTTTTTTATGAAAGCAAGTAAAATCTCGGTTTTGAAGGAGTGGGCGGAATTAGTTGCTAGTCAACTAACCCAAATAACTACAAATGCAAATAAAATAAAATAACAAAAATGAAAAGTGGTGAGAAACTTATGTGTAGAGAAATGTGTTTACTTAGATTTCCTTACTCCCTAACTATCTTTTACCGGTTAATTAGTGTGTATTAGTTGCGTGGATGACGGGTGTATTCCTTAATACCATTCGTGGGGTGGCGTACTTACTTCCCCAAACTCTACAAGCTCCTACTTCACTCCTATGTCGAGCCGGCTAGGAAGCTCCTAACATGGGATCACTAGAATTCGCTTGTGCATTAAATACAACCATAAAAACCTTTAGTACGCATTTGGTTCATGTTTCTTAAGACGTTCAAGCAAGTTACCGAATAGGAAGTTAGCCAGTTTTCTTAAGCCTAACATAGATAAACAATCATCCAATACAACTAATAACACACTAACAACCAATAATCAATAGCTAGGTTTCATTAGATCTAAGCAAACACAAGATAAAATTAGCCTAACATGTTAAACAAAAGACAAGCATAAGATAGAATCAAACAACACATAGACATATTGAATGATTAATTGATAACTTATCTTTCAATGAAACATGGAAGATCTCAAGGCAAGAAGCCCTGAAAAAGTAGCTAAAATCGTCTTAGGGTTTTATCCCAAAATTCCACACACTAAGCTCTCCTTCATGACAAAAAATTAGAAAACTATATATAGACTTTGACATCTGACGGCGTCACCTTATGCATTGTGACGCCGTCACCTCGCCGCTTTTAGGGTTCCCGGATGACCATCTTGACGCCGTCCCTCTTTAGCTCTACCAAAATCCATTCTGGCTTATCAAGGCTTGACGCCGTCGGATCATGAACGTGACGCCGTCCCCTTATGATTTAAGCCGTGACGCCCTTGATTTAGTTAAAGCGTGACGCCGTCAGAATTCTCATGCAAACTCACTGGCCCGTCATGAGTAAATTTCACATCCAACTTTTCTTGCCAAGGCATGACGCCGTCTGGAGTTAATCTTGACGCCGTCAAAGGTAACTTTCAGCACAATTTTGAGACTTTGCCGTTTTCTTCACTTTAATGCTCCAAAAACGTCTAAAATGCCTCCTTTTCCAGATTTCTCCTCAAAAGTACCTAAAATGACAAAAGGAACGATTTAGGGCAATATTTGATCAAATAAATACGATTTAAGGCTTAAATGACCCCTTAAAAGCGGTACACTTTTCGCCTCATCAAAAGAAATTTTGTCAAAAGTCTCGGGCGGGAGGGTCGGGATGAAATCTTCATGAGAAGGTACACCTCCCCCCAGACTAGTATCTTCCTCCAGATCAAAATAGAAATGATCGTATTCTGGAGGAGATATCAAAAGAGAGAGTTCATCGGAGAACTCCTCGTGATAGAGATCATTCAATTCGAAGAGAAATGAATCATATTCGGGAGGAGAGATATGAGCATGAGAAGTGGTACTGCCACTACTCGTCTCCTCCGAATGATCAATATCAAAGTAGAAGGCTTCAAAAGCAGGGATAGAGAAATCAGAATGAGAAGTGGGATTGCCACTACTCTCATCATCAAATATGAAACTCTCATATTCGGGAAAAGCATCCTTGAGCTCAAGCTCCGGAGGATTTGACGGAGTGGGATTGCCACTCGGAGAATTATCCGAGAAAAAGTCATTATCCTTGACGGGGATAGGAAACGAGGAGGGAGAATTGAGCACATAACCAGAAGATGGAGTTGGATTGTCATTCAATGATTCAATCTTAGAAATTAGAAGATTGATATTCAACAATCTTTCACGAAGTATATCATCCTTGATCGTCAGAAGAACATCAGTGTCAATCTTTCCATCATCTGGGTCAGAATCTATCACGAGCTCAATATGGGGAGGTGATGCCTCAACATAATCAATGTCTCCATAAGAATCGTCATCACTTGTGGTACAATCATCGGAGGAAGTCTCAAAAGTATCAAGAGGAGGCAAATCACATATTTTGTCGGAAATACCCTCGGACTCACTTTGGATTAGGACAAGGTCCTTAACACTAGACTTTATTACTTCGTCCGATTCCGTTTCCGGAATAGTGCTAGAATGCTCGTCCCCCATAATGAGAGAGTCCTCGGAGTCCATAGACGGAAGGATGGATGTGATTCCAATAGACTGAGGGAGTTGAGAAATAATATCACTCAAAGGAATAGTACTCTCCTCGTCGTCGTCATCTTCGTCATCGAGCATGCAAGCCTTATTAAACAAGAAACGGTTATGTGCTGCACGTTCAATGGCGAGTAAATCTTCCATAGATTTACCATGACGATCCTCTTGGGTCTGTTTAGCAGCCCAAGCATTAAATGCATTCCTCACATTATGAAGTTTTTGGAATACATCTTCGAAAGCAGAATCCAGAAGATTATTCCTAAGATCATGAATTTCTTGGAATGATTCATGAGGAAATGGCTGAGGCTGAGTTTGAAACGTTTCATACTGTGGAGGTTGGTCATGATAAGAATAGTCATAATTGTCACAAGGGACATGCTCATAGACAAGCGGGTTCCTTGTTTGACAATCAGAGCTATAGTGAGGACCTCCACAGTACTCACAACAATATGATTGTTGTGACTGATTTGGTGAATTATATGGATAGTGGTCATAACCGAAGTTTTGATCACATGGAACTTGCTCATAGACAAACATGTTCCCTGTTTGACAATCAAAACCCGGGTGTGGACTACCTCCACAATATTCACAAGAATATGTTTCCATCTCATGGTGTGGTGGCTGGTTGAAAAAGTCGGTTGTTTCATGGTAGGAATAAGGATTTTGGTCATAGACAAACCCGTTTCCCGATTCCACCATGCCACAACCGGGACAATTCCCGCCATTTGAAGGACCTCCACACCATTGACAACCATAATGGTAAGATGAAGACATAGAGAAGAAGAATTAAACGGATGGAGGGATAAAGAGATAAGAATTAAACATATAAGAGGAGACGAAGATTATTTTTGGGTTTTTAAATTTTGGAAACATTGAAAATCACAAAAGAAAAAGGAAAAATAATTTGGAGAAGAAAATCTTTTTGGGTTTTCAAGGTTTTTCAATTTTTTTGGATTTTTGACAAAAAATATTCACAAGATATATACGAAACTTCACGAGGAAGGTTCTTCAAAACACGAATCGAGAAACAAATTCACGAATTCACTTCAACCCTCCCCGGCAGCGGCGCCAAAAATTGATTGTCGTTCAATTTATATATCCCAAAAAAGAGTTAACACACAAAAGGTGAATTTATGTGAAAACCCCAGGTTCGTTGTCCCGACGAGGGTGTGAATGGAATTTCGTGTTTTCGGAACGTGAAACGTGTCGTGAATGTGTAAAAAAATGAGAGATTTTGATTTTACACTACGAATGATCGAATATCAAATAAAAACGACTAACAAAGCTACGAGTACAAATAATCTACGCATACGAATTCTAAAACAAAAATTTTAATTAAAAACGTACGTTACGAATTTAAAAAAAAACGTAAATAAAAAGTGATTTGCTAAATTTTAAAAGCTAAAATATAAAAATAATTTTTCTAAACTCTAAATGTAAAAAGAAAATTTTGGAAAAAAGAAAAATATTTTTTTTTTGACTTTTTAATAATTTTTTATAAATTAAAAACTATTTAAACTATTTTAAATTTCTAAAAATACTAAAACTAATTTTAAAAATCTGAAATTTTTTTCTAAAATACTTAATACTATTGGAAAGTTGAGAAAAATGTAAAAACGAAAAAACTTTTAGAAATAAGCTGAAAAATAAGCTAGACGATTGAAATAAGCTTATAAAGAAAAAAAGAACAAAAGGGTTTTTAACTTAAAATTTTGTAGAGTTTAACTAAAAAATGAGTGCAGTGGTAAGAACTAAGATTGCTTGTGTTTGTGCTTAATGTCCTGGGTTCGAACCCCAGGACTGTCCAAAACTTTGTTTTTGCTATTTGATTTTTTTTTTCTCTTTGACTTTCTTTGAACAACCCAAAACAACAAATCAATAACACAACTTTAAGAACTAATGACCCCTTTTTTTTTTCAAAACAAAACATGCTAAATCTAAAAACAGCTAATAATAAACTCAAACACAAACAATAAACAACATAAACCGATCCAATTCCTACTCAAACTAAAACATTTAGCAACCAGCAAACACTAACCAATTCAGTAACAACTAAGCAAAACTAAATCCAAATCCATATCTTGATATAGCTTATATATAGCTTATCAGTAACAACTAAATCCAACTCAAACTAAATATTTTTTGAACAAGAAGATAGAAATAAACATTAACCTATCCAAATCCAACTCAAACAAAAAACATTCACCACATAAGCACTAAATAACTAAACAATAAATAAATAACAATACGCAGTAACAAGAACTAACTAAGCAGATTCGGTTGCTTAAATTTTTTTTTTTTTTTTTTTTCAAGCTTAAACTAACTTAACAACTAAACTCAGTAACAAGAATGAAAGAAGCATAATCGAAGCATTTAACAAGCTAAACAATAAAAATCGACTTATATTAAAATAAAAAGTAAAATTACAACTAAAAAATAAAATTACAAATTACCTTAAAAAAAACTAGCTAAAATAAACCTAGGAAAAAAAAGAAAGTGCGGCTGCTAGTTCGGTATTTATACTAAAATTATAAAAAACCCTAGCAACGAGTGTGCTAGTTGTGTGAGAGTGTTCCCTTGATGTGGTTGTGTGTTTCTTTGTAGACCCTTGGATCGAACTTGGTCCTCACTTCTTTTTATCTTGATCGTTGATTTCTTTTGTAGCCCTCGGATTGATGAGGTGGAGGGGAGGGGACCAAAGACAAGGTCATGTGGTGTTTGTTTGGTTGTGGTGAGGTGGAGATTAGTGGCGGATTAGGGTGGTAGTGGTGATAAGGGCGGTAGTTTAGGGGAAGGAGAAGAAGAGTGGTGTGAGTTAGGGATTTTGACCACACTTTGGGGATTTGACCAAAGTTTATCCGGTATTAGTTATTTAAAAAGATGGGTCGGTTTCTTTTTGGGGTTAAATGGGTTAGATGATTGGGTCGATTGGGCTTTGGGTATTTGTAGTGTTGTGGGCTGTTGGGGTTTAATAGGGGTTGGGCTTGTGGGTTTTAAGGGAAATATTTGGTCGATGTGGGTTAAGAGGATAGTGGGTATAATTTAGTTTTGGGTTTAGTAGGATTGTTATCCGATTGTGGGGTTTTTGTAGGTTTAGGATAAAATTAGTTTAGGGACCAACTTTGATAATCTTGAAACTCCAAGGACCATAATTGCCATTTCTTCAAATTTCATCCAAGGGTAATTTTTGCCAATATTAAATAATCCAAGGGTCATTCTTCAAAAATATTATCTTTGACGAAATTTTCCCGGCTTCGGCTCTATAAATCTCTTTTCCACGTCTCGTGCTCATTTTCTCGGATTTTACTTGATTTTGTCCCTTTTTTCATGATATCCGTACCTGCATAGAAACAAACACAAAAACACAATATCTTTGGCATTTATGGTTAGTTTTTGGTCTATTTGGGTCCGGTTTTGGTCAAATAAAAGTATGTGTTTAAGCACATACCATGCGCCGTTCATTGTTTTGGGTTGATAGGTTTGGCGCCACCTTTGGCACCACCGTACCTCCCTCTCTAAGGGGAAGTTATGAGGTATTTAAACTCCAGTTTAATTTGGGCTAGTTTTGATGTCTTTGACATCTACTATTTTCTTTCACTTATTTTATTTATTTAAAATTTGACATGTTTCACGATTTACACGTAGAAGATAACCTAAAACAATGAAGTCATAAGTTAAAGGATAGAAAGTGCCACCACTATAATGTGGCCAGGTTGGGAATTGTTAGCGCGGACGACGTTTCATTTCAAACTTTTGAAAACCAAGTTCTCATCAATAATCAAGACTTTTTGGCCATATGTAATCGGGCGTTAAAACCCCTCTTTTTGCCTCCACAGCGCCCCAACCACGCCCCTCCCCCATTACTACTAGGCGCTGAAGCTAAAAAAAAACGATGGGGCTTTTTATCAACCACGCCCGCGCCCCTGAGTGTGTGTGGGTCCATCTAGCCGTTGAACGGCTATTGTTGTCCATTGACTTCCTCCATTTACACCTCCTTTCATTCGATGGGGCGTTTTATCAACCACGCCCGCGCCCCTGAGTGTGTGTGGGTCCATCTAGCCGTTGATCGGCTATTGTTGTCCATTGACTTCCTCCATTTACACCTCCTTTCATTTGATGGGTTATTTGGGTTTTGTTTTTGTTTTTGGCATATGGGATCTGATGGGTGTTTTTATGGGATTTTGGAAGTCAATGAAGAAGAAGATGAACAAGGGGACAGCAAGGAAGACATTTTTAATTTGGACTGGGCCAGGTATAGGTTTTGAAGTTGGGCCGAATGATCCATATGATGGCTAGACAATCTTGTGATGCTAGAAAATTATATGAACTTACATTTCGTTTATATTATTTTTAATAAATGTAATTTTTGGTGATTAAAAAAAATAAAAAAAAGAAAAGAAAATGGGTGCCACATGTCACACCATGCTCTACTACCACTACACCATTTTTTCTTCCAAGCCCCATGGTGGCCCACACTGCCACATATCACACCATGCCCTATCCTTTCTTACACACTATTACACATAGTCTTAGAGATAAAACTAATTTATTATACTAGCCTGCAGACACTGTTTCCTTAAGGCTTCGTCTAGAATCATATCATTGAATTGCTATCATTCATCCACAAAATAGATTTTACCTTTAAATGTGCTATATTTTAAACGTCTCTTCAATTGCCATACATCTTTCACCTTAAAGTAAGTTTCAGCCTGTTATTCTTATTTTAAGCATTTGTATCACTGGGTAATTATTTAATTTTGGAAAATCACCTACATTGTTTTTGGTCAACAGACTCTACACAGTTAACCTAAAAAAGCATACCTGGTTATGTTCTTTCGATCTGCTCATTTGCCTCTTATTCACATATTTAGGTTAGGTCCCTGTCGTATCAGTCAACCTCAAAATGAATCTGCTAATTGTGGCATGCAGTGTATCACGTGAAAGGTCTAAAACCGATTATAGTTGATTTCTTTTAACTTTTTCTAGATTCATTTTTATCCCAAAAACAAATGATGCAAATCGATCGATCATCATGGAACTCATTGGTGTAAATCTTGTAATTGATCTTGTTGTGTTTTTTACTCGAAGTGCTATACTCAATTTCAATTCTATGTTGTGTGATTATGTCAGAACATGCCATTTTTAGGTTTTTAAACTTGTGTAATATTACATGAAACGATCTTAAATTAAAGAAATACTAGACTTCCATCATCCATGTTGTGATAATATGATAAAAACAGTACTATTGATATGATCTCAAGTTACTGTCAATCATGATTGTGTAATAAAAAGTTAGAACCTTTGTTATTTTGTTCCTCTTATTCACTTGCACTCGTGCATTTTAATTAGTCACAACTCATCAGACAATATAATGAGCCATGTGGTAACCTTTGTAAGCCCAATGACCATCCCCCACATCTCTGTTTGTTCACTCCCTACCAACTATAAAAAAAGACACCGGATAACAGAAAAAGGCCCACCTAAATGATTTCTAGTTTTACCAAACATACCCTTATTGATTCAACTAATATATTACTATCTGCGATGGTATGTCGTCGCAAAAAGGTTGCCTCTACAAACCTAGTCGTCGTAGAGAGTTGCGCGGAAATTATTTATTTTGGGTAGGGAAAAAGTAAAAGTGAAAATAGAAATACCTCTAGCAATCATTGTGTGAAAACGTAGAGGGGGTGAATACGTTGCCGTTTTAAAATCTTAAAACTTGTTGTATCAAATATCCAATTTAGCTTGTTGTAATATGAAAGATGTCAATTGTAGTTTATGACTAGTACATACTAAACAAGTTGTCACACAAGTATAATCACCAAGTCACAACACAAGCAATCATATAATGCAAACATAAAAGTAAAACTGTGAGTAAAAGAAAGCGCAAACCGAACACGATGATTTATAGTGGTTCGGTCACGGAGCTCCTCTCCGCCCTACTCCACTCCCCGAGTACCCAACTCGAGAGTTACTTCACTAGATCAACAAGCTCCCTTCTCGGCGGAGAAAACCTTACAATCGTCGCTTACACTTTTTCCGGTACAAAGCTAAATACCGGGTTCTAGTTCGAGGTAGAACCAACCTGACGTCGCTTATAAAATTTCCGACACTAAGCTAGATGTCGAGTTCTTTTACAAGGGTACAACCACTCCAGCTATGTTTATGACACAAACACATAAACCATCTAATCTAGTTTGGTGAGTAGATTGTGATGCAATGATGTTTACAATAAAGATCCATGACATAAATGTCCACTGGATATGAATGGCTAATCTAAATGAACTTCCATTGATAGGAAGCCTTCAATGGATGAAGA
Source organism: Artemisia tridentata subsp. tridentata (assembly GCA_021014915.2). Classification (NCBI taxonomy): domain Eukaryota; kingdom Viridiplantae; phylum Streptophyta; class Magnoliopsida; order Asterales; family Asteraceae; genus Artemisia; species Artemisia tridentata. The sequence continues at coordinate 107,075,829 of CP139509.1, read as the reverse complement.
TCACAAGCTCCCTAAACTTGTTGTGATGGATCTTCATATATGCATGCATGTGGAATCTATATGAACTTCTTGAATAAGAAGTCTTCAAACATTGAGGATGTCAAGTGCCCTTGAATCTTCATATGTTGATATGCTTTTGTGGATGATGACTTCTAGATCTCCAAGCCTTTTGGTAGATCAGGAGGTATGCTATGCTTGTGATGGATGATGACTCACGATCTCTGAGCTTGCTTCACAGGATCATTACGGAGTATGCTTACAACATAATGAAAGTTAGTAACATTATGATCATGATGGAAAGGGTGATTAATGTATGTTTCTACATGGTTTACTACTGATCTAAATGTATGCAAAGGGTAGAGAGAATGTATGTTCAAGTGATAAGTAAACATGAATGAGTGGCCTGCTATTTATAGGCAAATAGATAAAACAGGCCATGGATTGGGCGGAACCAAATTGAGGGTTCCGTCCGTTATGCAATTTGGTTCCGCCAGTTCCCTGACAGCAAATCTCCAAATATATTTCCAAATCTATCCAAGATATTACCATATCCAATTCTTTGCTTGAAGATCTTTCCATGATATTCTCAAAATCTTCAAGATATCCTAAAGATATCAATATGATGTATGTGATGATGTCATGTACATATTTCCATTTTAAGAATTAAAATGTAAAATATGTAAATGTATATATGAATGTAATATGTATATAAATAAGTAACTTGTATATACTAGCTAACTAATATATGTTCACTAAGTTGTATCATGTTAGTTTATGTGTTACTAAAGATGTTAAACTACTTATGTTATTATGTCATTAACATCATTTTCATGAGTAAGCACATTTGTCTTAGTTTAACACCTAAAGAGTACTTATCCTATTAAACTTAGAAAACATGTTGTACAAGTAAAATTACTTGTATATGCAAAATGTAAAATGAGGTTCTAAGTAGAATGGTTAACCTTTTAAAATACTTAATGACCTAACCGTATTTTAAACATTCTAAATGGTTTGTTAAGGGTTTGATCATAATGTCACATAACAAACATGTACGAACCTGTGTTGTATCATACGAGGACTCGAGAAGTCGAGAGGTGTTGAATGTATGTTGAGACAAAATAAGATTACAAGTAACTTGTACATTTTACGTTATGTATCAAGTTACATGTTTGTCATCAATCAAAATAAACGGAGAAAGTAATAGGGGAGAAGGGTGTAAACGGAGAAGGTAATGTTAAAGGTAGTACGGACACAAGTAACTTTTCATCCTCATATAGGTATCTAGTATTTCTAATTGTTGCATATAGAATTTCTATTCCTAAGTGATCATTGCCTTCACTTCCTCTCAATTCCATTCGAGCATATATTATGGCACGATACATCGTCTTTGGTAGATGATAATGTCATAACATTAACCATCTTCAATACTCTTATAGCATTTGCTATACATACGAGTTTCTAAATTCGTTGCATTCATAATTACCACCATCTTCCATCACCTCTTTCACTAATCATCATCCTCATGGATTAGCGAAAAACCTACTAGTAAACCAACACTAGCACCACTTACTCTTAATATTTTCCTTCTAGGCATAATTTTGTAGGATTTTATCGTAATTGTAATTCTTATTAGAAGATTACACCTTATAACATATTTTGCTAAATAATCATAGTTCTCTTCTTGAGTTGCTTGTGATTATATCATATATATACATCTTATTTTTCTTTGTCAAAAAGATGAAATATATTGCACTAATCCTTTCATTGTAAGTTCATCCACATATACGCTTTGTCGTATATAGCATACTCATCTAAGGATGAAGTTTGCATCGAATTATTTTCCTTCTTTTATTATAGGTGCTTCTTGACGTCCTCGAATCAGAAGGAATATATGTCAAGCACATATATTGCATCGTCTATACACATTGGTCGTATATGACATATCTGTCTTAAGACATAGCTTCTATTGCACTAATTTTGTGTTTTGTAGGTTTATCTTGACACCCTAGAGCAAAGGGGAGCTTCCGTCAAGCATGTATAGAATGCATCATATACATGCATTGTTGTATATCACATACTCGTCCAAGGACAAATATTGCTTTACACTAACCTTTATTTTGTAGGATTCTTCATCCTTGCATTATATACGTCGGTACCCTAGCAACGGGGAGTATTGATCAAGGGGGAGCTAATAATGCACTAGACTTTGTTTTTATAGCTTTCTTATTTCATGCATCATATACTTGGTACTCCAACTAGGGGGAGTATTGTCCAAGGGGGAGCAACTGTCAAGGGGGAGCATGCACGCATTCATAATCATTCTTATTCTTTAACACACCTTTATGTTTCGACAAAAAAGAGGAGATAGTCCAATATAGCTTACCCACATGCATCGTTTATTCATCATGCATTTCTCATATAGTTTTTGTTTTGTTGCACAACATTAACCTTGATGTAGGTTAAGGATCTTAATTTGATCCATGGATCTGCTAACAACCTAGGGGATGCAACAACCATAAGGGATTGGAGTAGACAACTTAACTTCACTAGGGATGATGCAAGCTCGCCTTTTTCGGCGAGAAATAAAGTTAACTCCAAGGACACACCCTTTTTGTTTCGACAAAAGGAGGAGAAGGGTGTAAACGGAGAAAGTAATAGGGGAGAAGGGTGTAAACCAGTTAGGGCGAGACAAAATGGGCGGGCACGGGCGGTCTGGTGTCCGAGCCGATTGGTCAGACGACGACTACTTCACTTATTAGATTAGTATTAGCCGCCTGTCCCGGAATGAACTTCTCCGAGCAGTTCTAATGCCATACCAATGGAATTCCTATCCAGTAGTAAACTTCGACAGCAAGGACCGTTTCACTTGTCTAGATGGCCACTGTAAACGGAGAAAGTAATAGGGGAGAAGGGTGTAAACGGAGAAGGTAATGTTAAAGGTAGTACGGACACAAGTAACTTTTTACATTTTATGTTATGTATCAAGTTACATGTTTGTCATCAATCAAAACAAACGAAACTGTATAGATTAAATATCGTAATATTTGCACTAACACATTGTATCGTTGCTAAAAGGGATATACTACTGTTTCAAACTCCAGCGCTGATATACTGAGATACAACAATAGAATCATCAATAACGATTATGTCATGTTAATTAAATAATCGAATAGCATAAATAAATTTTCTAAAACCGTTGAAGATTTTTTTTTTGTTTTTTTTTTTTTTTTTTTTTTTTTTTTTTTTTTAATATTGAAAAACAAAATAACTGAATCTACATATGATACTATGCAAGATGACTTCCTTTGAAATACATTGAAAAACAACATTACAACAAACATCCGAATGAAAAAGAACTTCCCCTTGAAACTTCAAGTGCTTTTTGAACTTAACTGTTTACAAGATTGTAAGGTGGCGTTTGTTTATTTAGATATTTTATGTTTGAATCTGAATACCACGTCTGAATCTGAATTAGTGGTTCAAAAGTCTGAATCTGAATTATTTTAGACTGTTTGTGTTTCAGAAACGTCTGAATAAACAATTTCAGTAATCCGGATGATCCCAAGTTTGCGAGTTGTCTGAGCGGTTCAAAGAATAAACAAATACAGTATATCTTTCATCTCACTCCTAATAAATATCCGACCTCTAAAAGTCTCCATCTCTAAAAGTCTTCTTCCACACCTCCCTAAAAGTCTTCTTCCACACCTCCCTGAAACTACACATCCATCTAAATAAACCATTCACAATCAAAGCAACTCACACCATCTTCCTTCTTTATTTTACAAGATCCAATAAGATCGAACATGATTTTCTTCATTTGCTTCATCCTGTACTTTCCTAGATTCTATCAGTCGAATTCATTAGCATGTGAATGGTTTTAATTAATAAGATCGAACATGGTTTTAATCTCAAGAAGGGTGATAGCTGGTGGGTGGCGGTGGAGATAGGTGGTGGCCGGTGTTTGACGATAATTTTTCTTTTTCAGATGTTTTCAGACGGTTGCAAATGTCTGATCTTTTTCAGATGTTTTCAGAGATTTTCACCTCTGAATCTGAAAAAAAAAAAACAAACGGTCTGATGTCTGAATACCTCTGACCGAATCAGATTTCAGAGGTATTCAGACTTTTCTCAGGAAAACAAACAGCACCTAAGACTACAAATACAGTATTGTAGTATAAAACATTACTCAATTTTCAAGTTTTAAAGTTTTAAATAAATTTGATTTTGCAGTATATGTAGTCTAGATATTAGATTTTTAATTTACAAGCAGTTAAAGCAGGTTATACAAAAAGTATAACTGTGTAATGCGTATATGGGAGATATACATACTAGTATGATAAGATTTTCCGTTAAGATAGTGACTTGACCACATTAGAAATTAGTAAAAATCTGGTCAACCATTTAAGGGTGCGTTTGGTATCCCTCTATGGGAATTAAACTATGACTATGAAAGTGATTAAGGGTGTTTGTTTATGATGAGAGGGTCCACCACTATGACTATGAAAGTGAGATATTATCCATACTCCATATACATCAAAAAGAGATGAGAATAAATCTTTCATAGGTGAGGGACCCACAACTACTATCAAACTCATACCGTCATTCCAATTCCATATAAAATGGCTCACTCGTTGACCCTTTTCAATCAACAAAATTATTTTCGTTTCCCATTAAGACATTAAATAAACCTATATAACTCGTGCATTAAATACTTTAAAATTACACACACACTAACATTCTTTTCAGAAAAGCTCCAGGATAGGATTAAGCCCTTATTGTTTCAACAAAATGTTTATTCAAATTACATCTACCTAGTCAAGTTAAAATATTTCGTCTAGTGTAATGACACTATTAGCTGTCTCCAACGTTGTCTTTATAGTAAGGTGGCATGAAGGTCTCGTGACAAACCCGAGTTCAAACTTGGCTGGATGGACATCTTGGATGGCCAAAGAAGAATCTGGAAACGGTCTCGAGAATATCAGTTAGGTAGCGTACATTACTGGACTTTTACCGTGTATTTTCAAGAAATATCATTCTTTATGTAATGACACTGTTGTAATTTGTAAATATATTTCGTTTCTATAAATTCTTTTGTCTAGTGAAATACGAAAATTTTCACCTTTTTTCTATTTTGTTTCATGTTAATAACAAAACGTTTTTACCTGAATGTAAATGTAACTTTAAAAAAAGCTTTTCAAAAATCTCAATCCCATTGTTATTACATATATTTACCCCTAAAATATAATAAATGAATAAAAATACGAAAATAGATTTTATGTTTTTGGCTGTTAGTGTAATACCCCAAGCCACTATTCATTTTGTTTTTTCTGTTACTACTCTCCGGGTATTTACTTTTCATCTTCACCATTGTTTTTGAACTTCATACCTTTACTCGTTTTGATATTGTTAATAATATCTGTTTATGCATTAAAGAATCTATCTTTTAGCTTTTTGTGTTACTTCTTGTTGCTTTTGAGTTGTTCTAGTAAAGGTGTGTTGAGTATTTGCTTATTTTATAGTTTATTACGTAGTTGATTCTTGCTGTATAGACATGTTTTTATATATTTTCTGATATTGTTATTGATATATTGTTTATATAGCTTTTACTGGTTAGAGAACCTTTGTATTTGGGTACAACAGTTGTTAACATCTTCTTGTTTTTGCAATTCTTTTCCTGGTAATGCAAAAGTTGTTAACATCTTCTTGTTTATATAGCTTTTACTGGTTAGAGCACCTTTAAAGAGAGAGAGAAATGGAGCTTTTTTGTGTCATTTTGTGATGGGTTGTATGAATTAGGATTCCACCCATGTAAATTAGGATTTCCATATATAGTTTCGTAAGTTTCAACTTCACATTATGGTTGAATATCATTTCCAGCCCTGTTTCCAGCCTATCATTTTTAAGTTTCCTCCCATAGTTGTCAATTTCCATTTTTAAGTTTCACAAGATATCAGTTTCAACTTTATATTTGCCATTTCAAGGTTTATGCGACATTTTAAAGTTTGACCAAGTTTCAATATTCCACTTTGAAGATTGACCATTCACCTATTATATGTAGTTAAGATAATAGTTGTCAATTTCCATTTTTAAGTTTCACAAGATATCAGTTTCAACTTTATATTCGCCATTTCAAGGTTTATGCGACATTTCAAAGTTTGACCAAGTTTCAATATTCCACTTTGAAGATTGACCATTCACCTATTATATGTAGTTAAGATAATAGCATTATATTCAAATTTTTGCTAAAGAAATTTAAAGAGTTTTTAACCCTATTAGTTTTTATATAGAAGAATATATAATGAGAATTTGAAAGTAAATTGTTTGAAACTTTAAGTATTTTGATGAACCAAATATTCAAGTAATAAATTTTTGTTGGAAAAAAAAAAATTTAATGCATTTAAAAAAAAAAAAAAAACATATTCCTACCTACTATAGGATGGTAGAAGGTATGTAAAGTTGTACATTTTTTTTGTTTTGTTTTGTTTTGTTTTGTTTTATTTTCTATTTTTATAAATTTGTTTATATTATAAAACTGTGAAACGAAAAATGCTAAATAAAAAATATAAAGTTTAACAAGTCAAAAGTATTAAACTGTTAAAAAGTACGAAACATAAACTGACAAAAAAAATGTGTTGTACTGTAAATGAGAGGACAAAGGAGGGTAGACTAGGGGGTATCCATAGTGTAACCCTCTTTTATTTCTATGATACACTAGGAGGTGTTTACTTATTTCTATGATACACTAGGAGGTGTTTACTTTTCTCTTAGTAGAGAGAAAAGTGGGACCAAAATTCTTAATAGCTCTTAATTGGGAGAGGCATTAAAGCTTGGCTCTCTCCAATAAGAGGCTAATATATACCCTTATATAGAACCACTTAATTTAGTAAACACACCCTAAATCGGCTAAAAAGTTTGACTATGTTTTTTAGTTATTTTCAAGACCTGCAAACTATAAAGTGTTAGCATGTATATTACTCGTATGGTTTGTGTATATTTGTATTAAGTGACTAAGTTCGTCTTTATGCATAATAGAAGATGGCATATTATTATCATACAAATTTTCAACAAGCTCGCTTTTTGGTACTCGTTTTTGTTTTTTTTAACTATGATTTTGACTTTTAACTCGACTACTTGGGGTTTACTAAGTCAGGCGTTTGTCGAACAATCAACAATCTAAGAAATAAAAAAGGCATGTTAAAGAACGAGTGGGACAAGAATAACTTGTATTGATTGAGTGAAATTTACACGAGAGAATAGAAGTGATTTGAGGGGAGTTGTTCTAAACGAGGAAACCCCATTTATACTAATTACAAGTTTCTACAAATTTACATGAAGTATCACCAGGATTCTTAAATGAAGCCTTTTAGGAAATTTCTATAGTTCCGCCACAATCTTTCAATGTAGGAACTGGAGAATGGTTTTTAGTTATCTTCCACATCCTTCCATGTCCCTTGAGTCTTCAAGACTTTTTAAGAAGCCTCTTAGGAAATTTATATAGCTCCTCCACAATCTTTCAATGTAGGAACTTGAGAATGGTTTTTAGTTAAAAGTAATTACCAAACTGAACTAATATCCAACTCAATTTATAAGAATGAACCAAAATTCTAGCTGTTTACAATAACACATTATCATTTTCAAACGCGCGCTAACAAAAAATAGCCACTCCTATGGCGACACGTGTAGTGAAGCGTATTTTTTATAGACGGGCATTTTTTTCATAGGCACATGAACTTACTTTGTTGTCAATTTAATTTATCTTTGAGTAAATTACACGGATGGTCCTTGTGGTTGGCGTTGACTTTCACATATAGTCCCTTGACTTTTTTTTTGCACTCCCGGTCCCTAACTCAGAAATTACTAACACAGATGGTCCTTTGACCAAACGTCCGTCAAGTTTGACCGTTAAAGTCCCTCATGTGACTTGCACATGAGGGTATTATGGTCATTTTAATGTCCCACAGGGACCATATCTGAAAACCACCATCACCACCCAATTTTCCAGATTTAACAAACCACCATCACCACCACACCACCATCAAATCACCACCACACCACCATTTTCTAATATGAACCGATTATAATCTCATTTTAATCGGATTTAAGGAGAACATAATAATAGTCACTTGTTTATGGAAAAAAGGAATTGCATTTAGCATCTAAATGAAACAGAGGAAGTTTCACCACAAACCAATGTCATTGTAGCAAACATAAGAACAAGCTACGAAATAACACACAAATCAAGTAGGTATTGGTGACTGATATCTTGGGGAGACTGACTTCTGCAGCTATACAAGAAATTGGACTACTTAGAAGGCTCGAGGATGATGTTTCGATTCTCAGGGATACTTTCAATCAGATCCAAGCTGTTCTCTATGATGCAGAGGAGATACAGGGGGAGCAAAAGGCTGTGGAGACATGACTTCATAGTCTTAGATCAGCATCTTTGACAGTGGAAAACGTGCTTAATGAGGTCTCCATTGAAGCTATGCTGCAAAGGCTACATAACTAAAGAGGCATTAAATACAAGGTGAGAGCTTTCTTTTCTTGCGAGTATAATCAACTTATGGTACTTGTTGAAATTGATGCAAAAAAAGAGTTTAAGGAGGAGATTGAATTGCAATACAGGGGAAAAGATGGGATAATAAGGGGACACAGGAAAGTGAAGGTTGAATATAGTTGGAAGCCTCCTGTTTGTACTCTATGTTCTGCCTTTGTGCTATGCTGTGAGGAAGTAGCTGCGGTATATGCATAAATGGCTACCTTCATGTTGGAAATGTAGCTCTCTAGCAGTGGTAACATAATCCCTACATTCAATGAGGCCTTCCATGGATGCTGGATGTAGCTGCATTGCAATTTCTAGCCTACCTTCATGGAGGAAATGTAGTTGATGTAATGGATATAAACAACAATGAGGCCTTTTAATCCTTCTGTTTATAGTTTTCTTCACTGGAATAACTATAAATGGGGGATTGTTAAAGGAAACTTAAGTCTATTGGATGCAATGGCATCCAATCTTTTCCTAATGGCATCCAACCTTCCCAGTCCTGAACTACACATACTAGCTGTTACTGAATCCATAACCAGTGGTTTCCCAATACTACTAGCAATAGCATTAATTCCCTCACTACACCAAGCTTCTAAAGGGACATTGTACAATTTCACCCAAACCGGTAATTTAGTTGACATTATACAATAGATTTTGAAAAAACAATGCCCTTTAGATTTAACAATGACATCTTTCAAGCCAAATCTACCCCACATTCTTCTCAAATGATGATACCTCAATTCAGGAGCTGACATTTTGACACCCACAAAATACCAAAAAAGTTAATTGCCATTTAGTACTTCCAATTTTCACATATCCATTCTTTAAACATCTCAATAAATTATTCTCTTACAAATCAAGAACATAACTAACCATCCCACTAAGCAAAATATCAATAAACCCAAATCCAACAAACACAAACATAATCATGTATCTTGTTATTGTTATGGTTTTGATATATTGATCGAGTGAATATATGGAGTGATGGTACAGTGAATGTGTGTTTGTATAGATCTGGGTTTTGGAGTGTGTTTCCAATATTTTATATCTAAATCGGTTTTGGTGGATTTGTGTGGTTAAATTTTTGATCGAGTGGATTTTTGATGTTGGTGATGGAAATCATCTTTGGTGGCTGAATATTAAAGAACAAAAGGTTGAAAATGATCGGATTTATGTTAGTGAAAGAAAAGAGAGGGAGAGAGATGCTACAGTGAATGGACGAAAATACCCTCACAATTATACAACTTAACGCCTTGACCAAACGGACGTTTGGTCAAGGGACCATCTGTGTTAGTAGTTTCTGAGTTAGGGACCGGGAGTGCAAAAAAAAAGTCAAGGGACCATATGTGAAAGTGTTGGGTTCGTAAAACACCCAATTATCTTAAACAGGATTTGAACACAAATTAAGCTAAGTGTTTGCTAAACCGAGAACAATTCAAGTCACTGAGAGAACAGCCTCTCAGTGAGTCATCTTCAGGATGCTTAAGGCGAGTTCAATAAAGGACTCACACTCAGGAAGGCGGTACTCCCTGAGTAGGACTTAAGCCAAATAAGAAGATGATGGTTCAGTGAGTGTTGGACAAGAACTCACTGAACCCCAGTCTCCTCAACAACATTAAAGTGATTGAAGACTAAGGAACCAATGCCTGAAGAATAGGCGGGAACAAAAGGGAAAGATCTGAGAAGATAAAAGTGTCAGACCAAACACTCTTCTCTTGTCAGATACCAACCTTCCCTATTGCGGCTAAAAGTCATGGAGTGTCAGCCAACAACTCCCAAAGTCTTTTAGCCCATTCCTATTGGTTCTTGGAAATGAAAATTACTATTTGTAATTGTCAGACACGCTACCTCAACAACTTGTAATATTTTTAATCACTTATACTTAGATTACTTGTGTATAAATAGATCAGATGGAGAGAAGTTAAGTGTGCTTTGTATATTGAAAGCTTAGAACTTTTACAAAGTAACTTCTCTCCTACAAAGAGTATACAACTCACTGAGATAGCTCAGTGGGTATATTGTTACCACTCAAGCAAAACTTGAGTTTCGATAGGAGACACCATAAACCCTTGTTTATTCAATCCCAAGTGTTTGTTCCGCTAAACACTTGGGTAATAGATTCTTGGAATTATTTCTAATAAGAATTTAAACGTTGAAAAATATTGTGTTTTTATATTCACGTATTATAACTGTTAGAAATATTCTTTGCATTGATCTCAGTCATAAGCTCACTTAGTTTAATTTAATTGTTATTACTTGGTGTGCTAAGGGAACAACAAGTGGTATCAGAGCCTCTGGTTTATAAAACCTTTCAAAAACCCAGAGAGCTCCAGGTTTTTAAAACCAAGACCCTAAAATGACTGATACCAATGTACCCCAGTTAGTCGATAAAAAAGGTGGCAGCTATTCTGCTGTAGCACCCAGACTTGAGGCTAGCAAACTTAACAAATGGAAAAAATGTATGATTTGTTATTTAACTGGGATGGAACCCTACTACATCGCTTTTATCAAGGATGGCCCATTTGTCCCAAAAACTGCTGCAGGGCTAATTAAGTCTGAAGCTCAATGGACCATAGATGAGAGGAGGGTGGTCAATCAGGACCATCGCCTGAAAAGCATCCTTATATCATGTCTTCCTGACGATATAATGGAATCAGTCATCAACTGTTCTACAGCCAAGCAAACTTGGGATGACTTGGTTAATAGCTTTGAGGGTCCCTCAGATACCAAGGAAAATAGGGTCATGAACCTTAAACTTGAGTACAATACTTTCAGGGCAAAGGACTCTGAAAGTCTCTCTCAGACCTACACCAGATACAAAACTTTGATAAATGAGCTATCAAATGATGGTGTAACCTTATCTAAGCATGAGACTAATGTTGGCTTTGTCAACAGTCTCCCTGAGAAGTGACTCAACTTCTCACAAGGCCTGAGGAATGCTAACCACATTCAGACCCTTGAGCTCCCTGAAATTTATGGGAAGTTTGTCTATGAAGACAACTTGATCTCAAGGAGATACCCTGACTCAAAAGCTCTTGAGTCCAAAAAGGCCTTAACCTCTACACCCATATCAACTGCTTTCTATTCTAATGGTGTTGTGCAGGATTCTCAAGAGGATTCTGAAGATGAAATTGATGAAAGGACTGGTGAGGAGTACCTGAACGACTTGAACTTGGAATTCCAAGAAAGGGCACTCCTTGCTAGTTCAAGACGTTTCATCAAAAGAAATTAGTCCAACTTTACAAAACCAAAAGCAAATGAGACCACTGAATGCTTTAAATGTGGTAAAGGGGTCATTTTGCTAGGGACTGTTATTCTAAAACTATCTCAGAACCCTCTTACAAATTCTCAGGAAACAGTTCCTCAGGAACTAGCAAGTTTCAACCTAAAATGTTTCAGTCCACCCAACAATTTCAAAACAAGGGTCAAAAGGATTTTGAAACAAAATATAGGAAAATCAAAGCTAAACTTGCACTTCTTGAAACTAACCCCATATTGTCTAAGGCTGATCAAACATCCAAACCTATTCAGACAAAGAACAAGGTATTAGTAGCTGAAGCATATGATTGGGATGAAGAAGAGGTTTCCTCAAATGAGGAAATAAGAGTTAGTACACTGATGGCACTTTCTGAAGAGGATCAGGTGGCTGTGGGAAAAAGCCATGCTAGGAATGGAGAGTGGGTCAACATCACCATGAAAAAGGTAAATAATTTACTTTCTATGGATGATGATTCTGATTGGCAGTCTTACATGAATTATATTTGTGTTGATTTAAAGTTTGTTGAGGAACAAAGGCTTAACCTGTTTTCAAAATATAACAATATTGTGTCAGAATTGAATAAATGTAGAGATGAACTGCTTGTACTAAAGCAAGCCAAACTAGAAACAATAACTCTACAAATTCAGAACACTGAGATTTTGAAACAAAACCAAGCCCTACAAACTGAACTTAACAAAGAAAAGGCTGTTATCCAAAGCTGGACCAAGAAGAACCCCAAGGTTTTTGACACTGTGGGATTAATCTCTCAGAAAACCATTGGAATTGACCCTCTTATGGTTGATCCAAATGTGTGTCACAATGAACTAAACTTTGTTCCAGCTGGCATATCTTTTGAGCAAGAAATGCTTCCCAAGTCTAATGACTGGATTGTCAGGGACAACCCAGTCAGTAAGTTACCAAACTTTGAGACTGGAAAGATCTTGCTTCCTGAAAGTCAGGCCTTGAAAAATATGCTTGGACTCACTGAACAACTCAGTAATACTGAGTCTGTGAATGAGTCTGAATCAGAATCATACCCACCACTTCCTCCACTGAATACCCTTCAGGGTGCTGCACCTAACTTAGGCCTCCCACCAATGGTCTTCTCACCACACTCTCCAAAGGAGAGATCAGGAAAGGGAACAACCATCCTGAAGAGACCAAACCTTGATGTCTTAGTAAATACTGATGACTCATCAACTTCAGTCCCTTCTGAAGTAACAACCCAAAGCCCTGATTCAAAATTTGATCAGTTGGCTGAAATGGTCAGGAAGCTGGGAGAGAAGATTGCATCTTCTGAGAAACCTTCTCAATCCAAGAAGGAACAAAAACCAGCTTCCTCAAAGACCAAACCCAAACCCACAAAACCCCTGAAAAGATGTGAACTGTGCAACTATACAAATCATCTCACTGATGATTGCTATAGAGTCCTTTACTGCATGATTTGCAAAAAGGAAGATCACAGGACCTCTGATCATAAACAATGCTCAGTCATGTCAAACTTTTCAGGACTTAAGGCTCAGTGCCTGAACTACCCTTCTGATTCTAAGCAGAAACAGAAGCAAAAGGCCAAGCCTTTTCCACCTTGCCCATTATGTGGATTCAATGACCATCATCATAAGGATTGTCAAAATGGCAAACACTGTGAATCTAGTGGAAGTTCCACTCAGAAATCCTCAGGAAAAGAGAGGGTCATTCAGTCAAGAGGAGGAATGAATAAACAATCCTCTCAGACTACTGAGGCTACCCCTGCGACTAAATGCAAAACATGTGGTAGCTCAGTCCACTCAACCACTGACCATGAATCGATTAATACTTTCATAAAGACCTACAAAACCAAACCCTCCATGAAATGGAGTCCTAGAAAGAACTGCCCCAGTTTACTATTTGTGCAGAGACATGCCAGGGATCCTGTTTGGCATCTAGACAGTGGATGTTCAAGGAGCATGACTGGTGTTAAGGAGTGTCTGCACAAATATGTGGAAGAACCAGGACCCAAAGTGATATTTGCTGATAATTTATCATATCTCACTGAAGGTTATGGTTCAGTAAACTGCAATGGTATTGTCTTTACTAGGATAGCTTATGTAAATGGTCTTAAGTACAATCTGATCAGTGTCAGTCAACTATGTGATGCAAAATACATAGTTCAGTTTGATGATAAGCAAGAAACCATCTTCAATGCAAATAAGGAAATTGTCCTCATTGCACCAAGAAGACAAGATGTTTATGTGTTAGACATGTCAAGTCTAACTCAGGATAGAACTTGTCTCTTTGCTAAGGCCACTGATACACTCAACTGGCTTTGGCATAAGAGACTCACCCACCTGAACTTTAAAAACATAAACAATCTTGTAAAACAAAACAAGGTCCTTGGCTTACCATCTCTTGTGTTTTCAAAGGATAAACCATGCTCAGCTTGTGAAAAAGGTAAACATCACAGAGCATCCTTTAAAACCAAATCCAACTTTTCCATCAGGAACTGCCTACATCTTCTCCATATGGATCTATTTGGACCTGTTAGTCCAAGGTCTATTAACCATGAGAAGTATACTCTGGTCATAGTGGATGAATACTCTAGATACACTTGGGTATTCTTTCTGATCAAAAAGAGTCAGGCAGCTGAAACAATCATGTCCTTTGTCAGGAACATTGAAAATCAAAACAAGAACCAAACAATCTCAGTGATCAGGTAGACACTCAAGATCCAATCAATGATCATGTGTCTACTCCAGAACCAACCCCTCTACCCAATCAGGCCTCCACAAGTTCAAATCAGTATCCAGGACCTCAGGAAAGTTGGACCAGGTCTCAGGACATTGAACTTGTCAATATTATTGGAGAGCCTACTGAAGGCATGCTCACCAGTAGCATGGCTGCTAGTCTAAGAGCAGCCTCAGCCAATGAATGCCTATTTGTGGACTTCATTTCCACAATTGAACCCAAAAGTGTTAAAGAAGCACTTACACATCCAAGTTGGGTTCAGGCCATGCATGATGAACTGGAACAATTTGACAGAAACAAGGTAATGACCTTGGTCAAATGTCCTGAGAATGTCTCAGTCATTGGCATGAAATGGGTATTAAAAAACAAAACTGATGAAAATGGCATAGTCATTAAAAACAAAGCCAGACTTGTAGCCAAAGGCTATAATCAACAAGAAGGCATTGACTATAAAGAAACATTTGCACCAGTAGCAAGGATGGAAGCCATCAGAATCTTCCTTGCTTTTGCTACATACATGAATTTCAAGGTGTACCAAATGGATGTTAAAAGTGCATTCTTAAATGGTTCACTGAAAGAAGAAGTTTATGTTCAGCAACCTCCTGGATTTGAAAGCCATGAGTTTCCTGATCATGTCTGTAAGCTTAATAAAGCCCTTTATGGACTGAAACAAGCTCCCAGGGCATGGTATGAAACTCTCTCAGCCTTTCTGATCCAAAACAAATTTGTCAGAGGCAAGATAGACAACACATTATTTATCTATAAGACAAATACTGATGTCATACTAGTACAAGTGTATGTTGATAACATCATTTTTGGCTCAACAAGTTACAAGCTTTGCAAACAATTTGAAAAACTAATGGCTAAGCAATTTGAAATGAGCATGATAGGAGAATTAACCTACTTCCTTGGTCTTCAGATCAAGCAGACCGATAAAGGAACCACTATCAGTCAAGAGAAGTATGTTAAGAACCTACTAAAAAAGTATGAACTCAGTGACTGTGCCTCAGTCAAGACTCCCATGGTTCCCCCAAACAACCTTGGTCCTGATCTCACTGGTAAACCAGTAAATCAAACTCTCTTTAGAGGAATGATAGGATCACTAATGTATCTACTTGCATCAAGGCCTGATATCCAATTCTCAGTATGTCTATGTGCCAAATATCAATCTGACCCAAGAGAATCACACATCACTGCTGTGAAAAGGATATTCAGGTACCTGAAAGGTACTCCAAATCTTGGATTATATTATCCAAAATGCTCAGGCCTTGATCTTAAAGGATACTCAGACTCTGACTATGCTGGATGCAACATGGACAGAAAAAGCACCTCAGGCTCTTGCCAAATACTTGGTGGGAAACTAGTCTGTTGGAGTGCTAAGAAGCAACAATCAGTTTCCTTGTCCTCAGCTGAGACTGAATATGTTGCAGCAGCTAGTTGTTGTGCAAATGTACTCTGGATGAAAAGTCAACTCAATGACTATGGAATTCAGTATAAGATGGTACCCATCTTTTGTGATAACACAAGTGCAATTGCAATCTCAAACAACCCTGTTCTTCATCAGAGAACAAAACACATTGATATTAGATATCATTTCATCAGGGACCATGTCATGAATGGTGACATTGAATTACACTTCATCCCTACTGAATATCAGTTAGCTGATATCTTCACCAAACCTTTGGATGAACCAACTTTCACAAGACTGAAAGCTGAATTAGGAATGTTGGATATCGAGAATCAGTCCACTGATTGAATCCTTCCAACTGAAGTGTAAATTCTTAAAACCTCAGGTCCCTGACTCAATGTGTACATCAGTGAAAAAAAAATCACTGAATCCTCAACCTCAGGAACTAAACCCAAGTTCCTGAATCCTTGTAGCTCAGGAATCATTCCATATTCCTGAATCATCAGTGACTAATCCCAAGTCCCTGAAAAACCATCACTGAATGAAAAGTCATTCAGGGCCCTGAAAAGGACATTCAATACTAACTTAAATGCTCTAAGTATCTAGTTAGTAAATGTCCGAGGTTAGTAACTGAACTCTTATTAAATATAAGAATATTTGTTCATTTGCCTTTCTGGCATACACCTCATGGGCCCCCACTTCCCAACTTGGCATTCAATGCCCTCTCTCACACAATACACTGTGTGATGATGGAAACTCTGCAACTTCTCCTTTTGCAGAAAACTGCTCAACTGTTCACCCTGCCAGTTGCGAAAAAAGAGGAAAAGTGGAGTGGTGACATTTAATGAATATCTCAAACATTTTATTCAAAATAATTTCCAAAAATTATATTTTGATTAAATAAAACCGCTCAAATAGCAAAAATAACCCCATCTCCACTATCCTATAAATACCCCAACCAAAACAAACACACACACGCGTTTTAAAAATCTAAGCTAAAATCTGCCCATTTTATCTCTCAAAACTCTGTGTGTGTTCATAGCATTTAGAAAACCAGTCCATTTGTCCAACCAAACACAAAAATGGCATCTTCTAATGCTATCACCCTCGCCCCAAATGTGAACTTTCCAATGGAGGGCGTGGATATGACCAAAAACAATGTGGTTGGAAATTTCCACTACCCCCAACAATATGAGGGGTACAAGGATGTGGTTAAGTATTTACATAACTGCTTCCTTGCCACAGCTTTTACCAAAACCCCATCAGCCATTTATCATGACTATCTCAGGGAGTTCTGGTGTACCGCAACGGCTACTAGCCCTAAGGACACCAGAGAATCAATCATCACATTCACTATGATGAATGGGAAGAAACCCCTCTCCCTAGACTACAAGACCTTTCTCAAGGCCACTGGTCTTGATTTCGCCCAGACCTTTGAGGCAAACCCTACTGACCAGGAAATTAAAGCAGAAATGCTATTCCTTGGGCCTCATGACGCTAAGCGTCCCACTTTGTCTCCTGAAGCCTTGTTAGAAAAGGCTCCCATAGTGAAGACATGGTTTCACCCCATCTGGAGACTTATGATGACATTTGTCATTCAAGTCCTAGGAGGGAATAAATCCTCCACTGAGCAAGTGAACTCATCACAGCAAATGATGATGTTCAGTCTCTTGGAGGGTAGAAAAATTGATATCGGAGGTATAATCTTCCGAGACCTCGTTGCCAAGCTCTTATGGAAACATAGGCAAAGACACATGTCTTATCCTAGGTTCATTTCCTGTGCGCTTCAGGACCTTCTTGGTTCTGACTATAAAACCTGACGTCTTGCATAAGACCAATTTTAGTAGTGACATCACTGAGGCACAACCCCCCGCCCTGACCAACTACATGTTAGTAGTCATTCAGGGTGAGAATGCTATCTCCCCAGTACCTTCACCAACCAAGAAGGTGAAGAAGAAGAAAGGGGGACAGTCCAGTAAGGTGGTTAGACCTAAACCACTCGTCACTGAGACTGTTGCCTCAGGCACCCTTAACATTGTGGCCCAGACCTCTGAGACACCCACTGCAGAGACCCTTCTGACCACAAAACAACCGTCAACGGAGGTCACTGGGAAATCATCCTCAGTGTCCTCGGACATACCCTTTCCGCATGTTTCCTTTGACATAAACAAGTCAGAGGGATCAGGAACATCCACCCATTCACATCCTAATGAAGGCACTGATAAATCACAATCAGAGCCTGAGGGAGTACAGGGTTCTATATCCTCAGTGGGGCAGCACTACTCCACTGAGAAGGGGACCCACACCCACTCACATCCCGCTAACGTCTTTGAGAAATCACACTCAGAGTCTCAGGGAGTTCAGGACCCTAAATCCCCAAAAGGACAGACCAATCCTGATGGGAAGGGGGTCCATACATCTTCACAAGGAGTGCCTCATGATTCCACTGGAAAACACCCATCAGTGGATGAAGGCTCTCAGGGGGACAAAGACTCGGAGGGATATAAACCACCCGCCGATACGGAACCCAAACCCACCTCAGGCATCTCAGGTACTTTTGTTCTCTCAGGAACTGACCCTAAAAGTCAGGCTGGGCAAACCCCCCAGTTATTATGACTAGTCAGGCTGGTCAAACCCCACCAGTTATTATGACAAAAGAGTCAAAACCTGGCCACAACGAAGGTGAGCCCTCTTCTGAGGGGGAGCCGGATATCCTGAAGGCTCCTTCTCTGGCTGACTATGAAAATTTGTTGGCTGATGATTCAGAGGAGGAGATTGATTTTGGTGATGATGATATCCCTGATGCTGAGGAGGATATGGAGAGTCAATTAAGCCCTCCTCAGCCCTCTGAGCAACAACATTCTTCTCCTCCTCCTGAGGATCAACCACCCAGTTCCCCATCAACCTCATCATCATCATCAGGTGCTTCAGCCACTCCTAAGTGGTTGCAAAAGTATGACAATGCTCGTCCGGCTTCTGAAAGGCAAATGGCCAAATTCCTTCGCAAAGCCAACGAAGGTCTTTACAATATACTTACGGATGAGCAATAGGATAAGCACACTGAAGTGGCAGCCTCCTATGCCGACTTCAGGGCTTCTGTAGAAGAATCTCAGGCAAAGATTCTTCAGGCCGCTAATCTCACTGATAAACAACTTGGCGACCTGAACAAATCTATAGATGAAATAGCCACTGGACAGCATCAGGAACTCTCCAACATCCTCAAGGCTATTGAATCAGTCCAAGAACATCTTACAGATGATCCCACCTTTGTCAAAAGACTGGATGCATACTTGGCCTCTCAGGCGTCCACCTCCACCAACATTACTGAGCTTCTAAAGCTCCTTCAGGGGGTAGATCTTCAAGGTCTAAGGACACAGCAAGAGTCCATTCATCAGGCTGTTATTGCATCCAAGGAGCACCTGATCCAAATCTCTTCAGCCTTTGAGCAGCTCTCAACAACACATAATGAGCTGGTCACCCACTACACCACCCAAGTCACTGAACTCACCACCCACCAAAAGGAAATGGCTGCCGAATTAAGTGCCGTGAAGAATGAAACTTCTGAGACAAAGTCTATGGTCTCAGACATCCTATCTATTCTTCAGGCCTCTCATGCTCCTCCAACTCCTCAGTCAGCAGGTGTCTCCACTGAAGTTCCATCATCTGCTGAGGGGGAGAAAAATGATGATGATCCGATCCCTGATCCTACTTCTGCTTTGGTAACTGTCCCTAAGACATCCACCAGTCAACCCCCTCCCATTGACAAAGGGAAGAAAATCATGGTGACTGAAACAAACCCTCCTCCTGAAGCACGCTTAGTTAAGGCTTCAACTGAAAGACGTGTAGATCCTGATGCACCGTTCTATGTTGATTTAGAGGATGGGAGAAGGGTCTATGGGACTCAGGAACAACTTGCTGAAATCTTATACCAAGAAGATCTCAGAAAGGACCAAGAGAAAGAGCAGGAACTCAACAGGTCTGAAATTTCTAAGGTTTCCAAAGAAGTGATCAAGGAGTCTGAGAAAAAGGACATCAAAGGGGATGAGTTTCTCAAGCTTCAGGCTGAACTCCTTAAGGAACACAACAAACAAGCCAAACTTAAGGAAGAAATGAGGCATAAAACATACGAGAGGTATGTATGGCACATGACCAAAACCAAGGATGAAGGCACTATCACTGACATCACCATTCACAACACCAAACCCCTGAGCATAACGATACATAGAGGTCCAAGAAAGTCTGAACACCTTCCAACAATCAAATTTTCAGACTATGGGTTAAAAGAATGGGATATGATGATGCCCATCCTAAAGAATAAAACCTCAAGCAAGAATGCCCCAAACCTTATCAAGTCTCTGAGTGCTAAGTATGAGGAACTCGCAAGAGTGGCCAAGAGTCTCGGAATTGACCATGATAGGGCACTTGCTTCTCAGGGACTGGCTATCCCTGAACTTACTCAGAAGACCGGGAAGAATAGAAAAGTTGTGGCTCTTGAACTTGAACAATACATAGCTGCACTTCACTGCAACAGGACTACTCCTCAGGGAGTCAAGTTCCGTCCCAACCTGGTCATCAAGGAACCTGAGTATGGTATCTTCTTTGTGGATGAATTTGGTCAGGAAGCCTTTCAAAGAGTCTCTGACATTGTCAAAGTGGAAACGACAACACTCCTTGCCTACAAACTGATGGCGCTCAATATCAAGAGTCCTGATAATGAGGAGTTTGTCAGGCTGATGGATCAAATGATGAAAGAACGACCTGATAAAGAGGTGTTGATGTCAAAGAAGGCTAAACTTGAACTCATGGGTCTCGTTCAGGGACCTTGAGTATTTTGTACTTAGAATGATAGGACTTGTAATGATATGAATAACTTGATGAATGTTTTGTTATATCAATATCCTTATTTATTTTCTAGTACATTCAGTATGAGCAGAAGACTTTAGCTCACTCATAGTGATCAAAACATTTAGGCATAATTTATATCCAAATAGGGGGAGATCGTTGGGTTCGTAAAACACCCAATTATCTTAAACAGGATTTGAACAAAAATTAAGCTAAGTGTTTGCTAAACCGAGAACAATTCAAGTCACTGAGAGAACAGCCTCTCAGTGAGTCATCTTCAGGATGCTTAAGGCGAGTTCAATAAAGGACTCACTCTCAGGAAGGCGGTACTCCCTGAGTAGGACTTAAGCCTAAGAAGAAGATGATGGCTCAGTGAGTGTTAGACAAGAACTCACTGAACCCCAGTCTCCTCAACAACATTAAAGTGATTGAAGACTGAGGAACCAATGCCTGAAGAATAGGCGGGAACAAAAGGGAAAGATCTGAGAAGATAAAAGTGTCAGACCAAACACTCTTCTCTTGTCAGATACCAACCTTCCCTATTGCGGCTAAAAGTCATGGAGTGTCAGCCAACAACTCCCAAAGTCTTATTAGCCCATTCTTATTGGTTCTTGGAAATGACAATTACTATTTGTAATTGTCAGACACGCTACCTCAACAACTTGTAATATTTTTAATCACTTATACTTAGATTACTTGTGTATAAATAGATCAGATGGAGAGAAGTTAAGTGTGCTTTGTATATTGAAAGCTTAGAACTTTTACAAAGTAACTTCTCTCCTACAAAGAGTATACAACTCACTGAGATAGCTCAGTGGGTATATTGTTACCACTCAAGCAAAACTTGAGTTTCGATAGGAGACACCATAAACCCTTGTCTATTCAATCCCAAGTGTTTGTTCCGCAAAACACTTGGGTAATAGATTCTTGGAATTATTTCTAATAAGAATTTAAACGTTGAAAAATATTGTGTTTTTATATTCACGTATTATAACTGTTAGAAATATTCTTTGCATTGATCTCAGTCATAAGCTCACTTAGTTTAACTTAATTGTTATTACTTGGTGTGCTAAGGGAACAACAGAAAGTCAATGCCAACCACAAGGACCATCCGTGTAATTTACTCTTTATCTTTTGTCAGGTAATAGTTTGTATAGAGTGTACTTTCATTGATATCCATTTTAAAGTCAAATAGCTATCTTTTTTTATTTTAGTTAGGCAAGTCACAATGGATCGAAAAATATCGGTCGAGTGATATGGGTGACGGATTTCAATATCGGTCGAGCCCATTGTGGCACATGAGTCACATATCGGTCGAGGTTCCAAAAAAAAAAAAAAAAACTTTTTTTGAGAAAACTTTACCACTTTACAACCTTATAAATACCAACCTTAAACACACTTCTAAACACACAATTCAAATAACTTCTCATCCATATTCACCATGTCAAAAAAAATAAAAGATTCCCACATCAAAAGACCGACGATCCCGACTACCCCAAAATGTCCCGAATTTGAATTCCTTGCTGGAAAACAACTTCGAGTTAACCGGCATAACACCACCTCAAAATCGGGGTATTCGCTTTCGTGCACCCGCTTTTGAATATACGTCACGACTACCACAACCGAATCAAAATCAAAACCCGTTTTACGTTAATCGTCCATATGTCAATCCATCTCGTCCTAATATGGATTATCACCAAGAACCAAGTGGGTCGTCGTATCGTCCTAACATGAATTTCTTGCATTCTTCCCATTCGTATCAAAATTATTCACCGCTTCGTAGTGCTAATCTTGAAATGAATTTGGAGGATTATATGGCAGACTATACGACTCAACAATACTCGACCCAAAACTATCCGAGTCAAGATGCTTCGATGGGGCAAGGTTCGGGTCAAGGTTCGTACCACGGTTCCATGCCTGTTGAAGACGATGACGATTGTTGGATCGCGCCTCCTTGATAGATCTTTGAGCCTTTGTGGATCGGTAGAATGCCTATGTAATCACAAGCACGCTACAAGAGAATCTCTGAATATAAACTAATAAAGAAGACGAAGTAACTAATAAACTTTGATTCTCTATGGATCTTTTATTAACTAATAATGATTTAATCGATTGATTACAAAACTCATTGCCGCATGTTTCTTTTATACTACAAGAAACCCTAATCCAGCATTACTAAGAAAACGTGTAAAAGAGATATACACTATCTCTTCCTAAATTAACTCTAACAAACTTTCTAAACATACGTGTTAACTAATTACTATTACCCGTAGCAATGACAACTAATAACAGAAACAAAATATACTACCAGCAGGAACCATTACCAGCAAGAACTACATACCTTCCAGCAGGAACCACTAATACTAACAGCAGCAATGAAATAAATATCATTTCTAATAATTCCTAACAATCCTCCCCTGAACTTGAATTTGACTTGTTTAACTTCAAGTTTCTTGATAGAGCTTTGACGACCAGGGATAGAGGATTGAAGAAGCAGCATCAGAAAGTAACCAGCAGCAACATCATCTTTAAGCACAAACTTCCAGCAGCAAGCTCTATGTATCAGCAGCAACAGGAAAACACATCATCTTAATCTGGTCACCATCTGAAATGCAATGTACTTGATCTTCACAGCAACCATGACTTATTGTACATCAAATCTTTTAAGTTTCATACTATTCTCATCACGTCCAGGTGTGTTAACTCCTGTGAGAGGTGAATCATTGAAAATTAATGGATTTGATGTCTCTTTACCAATAGCCATCACTACTGGAGTAGCCAATGTTTTGGTGTGTAAGACCATGGTACATTGATAACCATATGATTTTTAGTAAATCATCAACTATAAACGGATTTGATTTGTCTTTACCTGTAGCCGTTTGCTCAGGACTAGCCAATTCTTAGGTTCAAGATAACCTTGGTGAATTGATTACCAAATATGGTTTTCCACTGCCTTTACCACAAGCCATATACATGTGGGCTAGCCAATTCTTTGGAAACCCAAAGGATAAAATCCATGGTGAATTGAAAACCATTCAACTCTCAGTAATGAAACATGGGTGAGTTGAATACCCTATAGTTTTGAGCAAACTATTACAGCTGTCAACGGATTTGATAATCACACCAGAGCCGTACCCTCATGGTGAGTCAACTCTTTCTTGTCTGAGAGACATGGTGAGTGGATTACCATTTGTTGTGTGGTAAGAAACCAACACTGTACCTGCATACAAAGTTAGTATACAATCTAAATGAATTTTACTAATAAAGAAACAAAATAAAAGAAACATAAAGAAAATAAAGAAAGAAAATGAAAAAGATGAAAAATGTACAACAATAAGCCTCCCCTTAGGCTTATACCTCCCCTCAATCTCAGCACTTAAGGATTGAGCATCCCAATATGGACCACCAAATAGTTAAATCTTGGCCCATCAAAAGCTTTTGTTAACAAATCAGCCACATTGTCATCAGTGTGAATTTTAAGCACTTGGATAAGATGCTTCTCATTAGCATCTCTGATAAAATGGTGCCTAATTTCTATGTGCTTAGTTCTTTGGTGAAACACTGGGTTCTTAACAATGCAAATGGTGCTTTGGTTGTCAATAAAGATTTTGGTGTTCATAAAATTAAACCCATAGTCTAATAACTGATTTTGAATCCAAAGTACCTGACCACAACAACTAGCAGCAGCAACATATTCTGCCTCAGTAGAAGATGTAGCCACAATAGTCTGCTTCTTGCATTGCCAAGATATCAACCTCTTTCCCAGAAACTGACATCCCCAGAGTAGATTTTCTATCAAAGTTAGCACCAGCATAATCACTGTCACTGTAAGCTTCCAACACAAAAGGAGAATCTCTTGGGTACCAAAGACCCAACTTAGGTTGTCCTTTTAGATATTTGAAGATTTTCTTGACTGCATTCAAGTGTGAAGTTAATGGTGTAACTTGATGTCTAGAACAAGCACTGACTGCAAACATGATATCCGGCCTAGAAGCTGTCAAATACATTAGTGAACCTATCATGGATCTGTATAAGTGAACATTAACAGCAGCATCAGGCTCATTATTGGACTTAGGCTTTGGAGCTTCATATGGTGTAGTTGCAGTCCTCACACTTTCCAAATCAAACTTCTTAAGTATGTCTTGCACATACTTGTCCTGGCTGATAAAGATGCCATCAGGCTTTTGCTTGACCTGTAAACCCAAGAAAAAGGTAAGCTCTCCATAGCACTCATCTCAAATTTCCCTTCATTAGCACCTCAAACTCCCTACACCAAGCTTCCTTTGTGGAACCAAAAATGATGTCATCCACATAAACCTGAACAAGGATGATATCTTTTGAATTCTTCTTTATGAAGAGAGTCTTGTCAATTGCCCTCTCCTGTAACCATGCTTCAGCAGAAAAGTAGACAACCGAGCATACCATGCCCTGGGTGCTTGATGAAGTCCATAGAGTGCTTTCACCACCTTGTAAACCAAATCAGGATTCTGTGGGTCCACAAAACCCTTAGGTTGAGTCACATACACTTCCTCTTCAATTTCACCATAGAGAAATGCACTCTTCACATCCATCTGATAGAAAATGAATCCCATGTATGAGGCAAAAGCTAAAAATAATCTAATAGCTTCAACTCTTGCCACAGGAGCAAACACCTCATCATAGTCAATACCTTCTTCCTGCCTATGACCTTGAGCTACCAATCTAGCTTTATTTCTAACCACAATACCCCGAGCATCCCTTTTGTTTTTGAGAATCCATTTTGTCCCAATAGCATACTTTCCTTCAGGCAAAGGTACTAACTTCCAGACTTTCTGATTGTAGAACTGTTGCATTTCCTCTTGCATAGCTTCAACCCAATCAGAATCTTCAAGGGCTTGTGCTACACTGCTTGGTTCAATTTGAGACAGAAAACAAGCATAGAGACAATGTAGATAGTCTGTGTGATTATTCCTTAGCTGATCTTGAATATAACTAACAAATGCAGATTCTCCAAAACCAGGTTGTTTCAACTTGCTTCTTGTCTGAACAGTTGAATTGGGATCTCTAAGAATCAAAGACTGAGGATGAACAGTGTTTATCCTCTTGGTAGCAGTGGGATTGACATCAACGGTTGAGGCTTGATTAGTAATAGAAGGATTGAATTCATCATCATACGAGGAGTAAGTGAAGATGCCTGTTCTTGATTGATGATGAGGATCTTCCAGCTTAGATCCTGAAGAGAGTGAATTCCCAAGGTCAGATGGACTTGGGTATCTTGTGGGAGGTTCAATGAAACCCAATGTGTCAGTCGAAGGAGTAGACAAAGGACCAGCAGGAATGGTGACACCAGCAGGAACAGAAGAACTATCACAGAATTGGTAGTAGCAGCAGGAACCGGAACACCACCAGCAGAATCCAGATTCCTGCGGGCTTCATCATAAGCTTTTCTTAAGATCTCCTCTGTTTCTTGTGTGAATTCGAAACCAAACTTTTCAGCAACTTCATTGTCATTATGTTCTTGTCTTTGAAGCCTAGCAAGATCTTCTGCAAAACTTGAATCTCCTTCAGCCATTTCAGAAGAATCTTTGAGCTCAGAACCTGAAAAGTGGTTAGAGGGAAAAGAAGGAACAACAATGGGTTGTTCATCACACTCTGAATCTGAATCATCATCTGAGGTACCTGTATTGTTAGTTTCATAATCATGTGTACCTACAGATTGATTAGCTTTGAATCTAGAATAACCTAAAGTATCAGTCAGATAATCAAGGTCAAAATACCACTCATGACCTGCACCCTGTAAATTAGGTTTATCCTCAAGATATCTTAAATTGAGTGTCTCTTCTATCCTCTTAGCAGATAAATTATATACCCTATAGGCCTTACTATGAGCAGAATAACCAACAATAAACTCCTCATTTGCCTTCCCTTCAAATTTACCTAGGTGATTACTTGTGTTCAATATAGTTACATGACATCCAAAAGGTTTAAGATAACTAATGTTAGGAACCTTCCCAGACAAAAGCTCATAAGGTGTTTTGTTATGAGGACTAGTGATTGAAACCCTATTCAGAACATAACAAGCAGTGCAAACTGCTTCAGTCCAAAACATGGTTGGAAATTTAGAGTCAGCCATCATTGATCTAGCTGCTTCTATAAGGGTTCTATTTTTCTTTCAGCAACCCCATTTTGTTGTGGGGTTCTGGCATTACTATAGTCCCTTTTAATCCCCTTATGCCCACAGAGTTCAATTAGGTTAGAATTTTTAAACTCTGTCCCATTGTCACACCTTATACTCTTAACCTTTTTATTTAGCTGGTTTTCAATTAAAGCAATAAAGTCCCTAATCACAGGATAGGTTTCATCTTTAGTACTAAGAAGAAAGTCCAAGAAAACCTGCTAAAGTCATCTGTAATCACCAGGCAGTAGTACTTATGGTCTATACTTCTGATGGAAGTAGGACCAAAAAGATCCATATGAAGTAACTGAAGAGGCTCAGTGATGGTGCTCACAGCTGTGATGGCCTTGTATGAAGCTTTGTGTTGCTTTCCTTTGTTGCAGGCAACACAATTGTGTTCATTAGTGAAGGTCTTGAGAGGGAGCCCTTGTACCAATCCATTCTTTGCCAGCTTGTTGATGGTCTTAAAGTTCACATGTGCCATCCTCCTATGCCATTTGTTGGATTCATCCACAGATGCTTTTGCCACCAAGCAAGCCAAATCACCCTCAGGCTGGACATCATTCAGATTGAAACTGTAAAGGTTGTGTGTTCTTGGGACTTTGAGTACAACCTGACTATCATCAGGCAACTTGAAGTCTTTGGACAACACAAGACAGTCAGTCTCAGTGAACAGAACACTGTTCTTCTTATCACATATTTGTGAGACAGAGAACAAGTTGAAGTTCTGGAGTTCCTTCACATAGAAAACATTCTCAAAATCCAGCTTGGATGTCTTAATGGTTCCCTTCCCTGTTATCTTGCCATCTCCTCCTCCAAATGTCACAGTCCCTCCATTAATGGGTATAAAGTCATGCAGTCTCTCTAGGTTACCAGTCATACTTCTGGAACAACCACTGTCAACAATACCTACATCTTTACTTCGATGAGGATTAACCTACAACAAAAGAAAACATACAACAACATTAGTTACATGGGAGACCCAAGCCATCACTGACTTGGGCCTGCCTAGTGGATCAATAATAATTAAAGCATGGAGATTGATGAGATTCACCATTGTTCTTGGACCCCATTCTCATATAGTGGTCATTGTTTCTCCAAGAACAACCTGCTGAGGACTTAACAGCAGTTTCCCATCTTGCCCCCCCCCCACCATGTGCATGGTGTCAAAAAAAAAACATGCCTAAGATCATTCTGAAAATAAGTGCTTGTAGGTCTGTAAAATGGTCTAGCAGCATTCCTCCTCCAACCAGCAGAATTGGTATTACTAGCTGGAATTGGCTTACCAGCAGGAACATACTGACTTGCAGGAACTGGCTTACCAGCAGCAACAGGCT
Source organism: Artemisia tridentata subsp. tridentata (assembly GCA_021014915.2). Lineage (NCBI taxonomy): Eukaryota > Viridiplantae > Streptophyta > Magnoliopsida > Asterales > Asteraceae > Artemisia > Artemisia tridentata. The sequence goes on along the minus strand of CP139509.1, from coordinate 107,047,560 downwards.
TACTAGCAGAAACTGGCTTACCTGCAGGAACTGGTCTACCAGCAGGAAAAAAAGATCTACAAGAGTTCATTCTTGCTGCTTGTGGAACATATGGGGGTATATCATTAACATTGTTCCACATAGGCCTTGTTTGACCAGCATACATACCCATCTTTTTCTCATAAAAATCACAGTCTTTGATAAGATGAGCATAACTACCACACACAAAACAAGATTTCTTCCTAGAAGACTTATTCTTAGCATAACTTTTCTTATTGCAACCAGAATTATCACAACCACAAGATGAAACAAAATTATTCTTAACAGAATTAAAACCAGAAACATCATTGTTTGAAACAGAACCAAAACTAGAAACATCATTGTTTTTAACATAATCAAAAGAAATATCTTCAAATGCAGCTACTTCTGAGGAGAAATCTTCTGACTTGGTTGAGATAGACTTGTCACTTGAATCACATGTGGCATAGTCATTGGTCTTGATTTCTGAAGATTTGTCACTGTTAGAACAAGAGACAAAATCATTAGAGTCACAATCAAGATCAGGCAAATCATTTGCCTTCTTGCCATAAGTCATTTGTGAATCATCAAAGTCACTATGGGGAGAGGTAGGCTTAAATGTTCCAGTTATTGGTGGAGGAACAGCATTCATTCCTCCTTCTTTTACAAACTTTACAGGTTTTTGATAGTTTACAGGTTCAGGGTCAAAAGTACTTAGCTCATTAGGGTCATAAACTTGATCTGGCCCTATGTAATCTCCATACCCTAAACCTATTTTACACCTGATAGACTGAGTACTATTGTTTAATTTAGCTAGGTTTTTAGATTGCTGTTGCCAAGTATTACACCTGGCCACTTCTTCATCTAATTTGGTTTGTAAGTCCTGTTTTTCTGAAGACACCCTAGCATTTTCAGACTCAGAATATTTAAGCAAGTTAGTGGTGTTCTCTAAGTCCCTCTCCAAAACCCTTATCTTTTCCTCATATGCTAACTGTTGGGTTTGATACCAAGCCTTTTGTTTCTCTAATGTTTTCAGTGACTTTTTATAGGCTTGAACTTGTATATAATAATCTTTATACTGACTATCTATATCATCAAATTCCTTTTTCAGTTCAGCATATATAATTTCACAACCAAAGGGACAATTTTGTACCTGAGATGGGTAGCCCATCAAACCAAATTCCCCAGCCACTTGTGCCTCAGCACCATATCCAACAATCATCCCATAGACCTTTGTAGCTCCTCTTTCTGCATCAGCTACCTCATGTTGTTCCCAATCCAGCATGGAATCCACAGACAGCAAGGCTTTGGGTTCTTCTGACTCCAATTCTTGAATCTTGAAAGCAGAATACCTTGTTTTGTCATCCACCTTCTTATCTGTGCATTCTCTAGCAAAGTGACCTGGTTGTGAGCATCTGTAGCATATCACCTTCCTCTTGTCAAACCTTGCTCCTTCCTGTCCATCGAATTTAATCCTCCTCCCTGCCTTCTTCTCAAATCTGTTAACCTTCAATGACAGCATAGCCATCTGCCACTTGATGTCCATCTCTTCCAGATCCAGTTGATCAATCTGGTCAAAGTCTTCATAGGCAATTTGCTGTTGTGGAGCACTTTCAGCAACAAACGAATGAAGAACTTCCTCAAGCACATTGCCAGACCTTGACTGTGATCTAGGTGTTGCAGGGGAATAGGAAACTGATGAAGAAGAGGGGGTTGAGCTATCACTATATGAGACCTTGTTAGTACTGGTAGCACTAACAAATGCAGTATGAGTTGGAGTGTGAGATGAGTAGGTTGAAACCCATTTGATGTCAATTTCAAGGGTCTTGAGCTTGTTGTAAAGATCATCAAAACTCATGAAGTCGAGCCCACCTCTGGCCTTAAGGGTGATGGAAACCTGAGACCAGGATGGAAGCAGAGCCCTCAAAAATTTGGTGTTGCAGTCTTCATTGTCTAGCCTGGCCTGCAACTGGTTGAGTTGGCTTAGGATCTTGTGAAACCTGTCATAACCTTTGTGAATCCCTTCAGCCTCAGAGATCTTGAACTCCTGAAACTCCTGCTTGAGCATGGACTTCCTCATATTCTTGGACTCATCATTCCCTCCAAATCTAGCTTTTACAGCAAGCCAGATCACCCTAGCATCATCCAGGTGATGAAAGTCACCCATATGATCTTCTGGGAGAGCCTGAAGCAAAAGAGTTCTTGCCTTGGTCTCCCTTTGTACGGCAACCTATTCCTCTGCTGATACAGGTGGAAGTATGATGATGTTCCCCTTCTGATCTCTCCCAGTTTTCTTCTTGCTGTTCCCATTCAGGATCACATTCCATAGGTTATGATCACTGTTTGAGATCCAGTACTCCATCTTCATAGCCCAAATCTCGTACTCATCTTTCTTGAGGTATGGGAATTTAGCATTACTGTTAGACACAGTGGTTGTGACTATTTGTTGTTGGACTTGTGAAGTTTCAGGTTTTTCATTATTGATGACAGACTCATCAGTATGGACGTCAGCCATTGTGAAAGGGTTTAAGAGATTTGTTTAAAGAAGTTTTCTTCTTCGACAGAGATCCTCACCAGGCTCTGATACCACTTGTTGGATCGCGCCTCCTTGATAGATCTTTGAGCCTTTGTGGATCGGTAGAATGCCTATGTAATCACAAGCACGCTACAAGAGAATCTCTGAATATAAACTAATAAAGAAGACGAAGTAACTAATAAACTTTGATCCTCTATCGATCTTTTATTAAATAATAATGATTTAATCGATTGATTACAAAACTCATTGCCGCATGTTTCTTTTATACTACAAGAAACCCTAATCCAGCATTACTAAGAAAACGTGTAAAAGAGATATACACTATCTCTTCCTAAATTAACTTTAACAAACTTTCTAAACATACGGGTTAACTAATTACTATTACCCGCAGCAATGACAACTAACAGCAGAAACAAAATGTACTACCAGCAGGAACCATTACCAGCAGGAACTACATACCTGCCAGCAGGAACCACTAATACTAACAGCAGCAATGAAATAAATATCATTTCTAATAATTCCTAACAACGATGTCGAAGAGACATCACCCATCAAACCAAAGAATCCTTCGCGACGTGCTACAAAGGCGAAAGACAAAGGCAAAAAGTCCGAACCGGCCAAAAAGAACGAACCATGTACAAAGTTGGAAGAGATCGCGCTTTGTAGAACTTGGATTTATATTTCGGAAAATTCCGAGAGAGGAAACGCTATAAACTGGCACCGCTTTTAGGAGGAGGTGATAGCGTACTTTGAAAAGGAAACTGGTTCACAAAGAACTTACGACTCGATCACGACCAAATGGAAGAATATGATTCGTAGTAGGGTTGGGAATTTTTGTGCTATTATGGATAATATCAATGATAATCATGGAAGTGGCCGGTGAGAATGATGCAGATGATAAAGAAAAAGCTATTAGAGAATACCGTGTGATTTACGGTCATGATTTTAATTTGGAGGATTGTTGGAAATTTTTGAGGCATCATGATGCTTGGAAGAAGGAGGTGCCTGCTTTCAGATCGAATAGTCGGAAGAAAACAAAGGGTTCTACAACTACCTCAGGGTCAACACAATGTCTCTTGAATTTTCAAGACGTGGATGATTCTGATGATGAGGAAGAGACTAGAGAATCACGACCACAAGGTCGTGACGCAGCCAGGAAGAAATCATCCTCCTCCTCTCGTGATCCACCATCATCATGGACAAATTCACTAGCCAAGACCTTTTTCAAGTTCAAGCCGTCAAAACCGGGGAAAAATAAGGACATTGAAGAGTCGTACGTTAGGTTCAAGGAACAAGAGCTAGCGATGAAAAGAGAGAAAATTGAACTCCAACGAAAGCAAGTGAAAATCATGGACATCACAAAACGGGAGCAATACTTGATTTTCTACAATTCAGCAATCGACCCAAATTTGCCCGAACGACAACGAAATGAACTTTTGCAGCTTAAGGCAGCAATCAAGGCACGCTACAACTTAAATTACTAGTTTAAGTTTTTAATAAGTATTGTAATGTTTAAGTTTTTAATTTAGTATCGTAATGTTTTTATTTTAATGAATTTTAAACTTGTTGTTTAAAATATTTGAATTAAAAAAAAAAAAAAAAAATAGGTCACCACTTTGACAACTTGGTCATATTTGCTCACCAAAAAGTGAAAGCTGGTATGGCAGCTAGTAACCCGAATCACCACTGTGCATAGCCTTAAATGCATGGATATACGGCCACTTTTGATATTCGCTTACAAGCTTTTGATATCCACATTCACTTTAATTCACTTTTTAATACACTCTACAAACCACATTCAATTAAATGCATGGATGTCCTTTTTTATTTACTTTTAAGACATAAGACATTAGGCTGGGTCGATTGGTCGATCGATCGGCAAGGCAAAAAGAAAGCGACCGATCCATGTTGGGTCGATTGGGTTGCAGGCTTAGGTCGCATGTTTGGTCGGTCGATTGGTTTTGTGATTATCGATCGTTCAATCGACCGATTGTTTGCAATGTGAGTGTGTTTTGATTTTAAAAATGTAACGGCACATTTGAGTAAAAAAAAAATCCCATCTTAGAAATACAACTCTCATCCTACCACTTCAAACACACAAATTCAACTTCTCATTCTACCATTTCTAATCATGTCAAACAAAAATACTCTCACATCAAAAAACCGACGATCTCTGCTACCTCCAAACAACTTCTCACCGGAAAACAACTATGAACTACACGGCGTAACACCACCACAACAATTTTATGTACTGTCATTTTGTCAAATTTTGGTTAATACATACGGCGTTGTTCATTTTGGTTATGTAGTGTTATAAATAGTTCACTTAAGAATTTTTTATCTTTTAGTTATCTTCCACACCCTTTCATGTCCCTTGAGTCTTCAAGACTAATGCATATGCTTACAACATTTCGAGCTTGGTGGCCTCGAGCTTGGTGGCCTCGTAAAGTGTGGGCCGCATAAAAAAAAAGTGACAAACAAAAATAAATAAATTGGATTGATATGTGTATTGTATGTATAAGATGGATCTTTAGGCTAAACACAACCGAACGTAAAATATCGATCGGTCACTCTAACCGACCGACTTTAACTTTGGTCGCTCCGGATGTGGGGTGGTCAAGTGGAATCGGTCTCAAGGTATAAAGCAAACACCGGTCTACAAATCGACCGAGTTTAAAATCCTTATTATTCTTCCAACCGTTGCAAAAAAATAATAATAATAATAATAAAAATAAATAATAAAAAATAAAAATAATAATAAATAAACAAAACTTTTTCAAACTTGTAAATACCAACCTCAAACACATAGTTTCAAACACAATTCAAACAACTTCTCATCCATATTCAAATAACATTTCTATCAATACCTTCAAACACATTCTTTTAATTATGTCTTACGAGCTATTATTCGGTTATTCGTCTTCCGACGATGATGAAGTTCTGAGTGAGTTTATTGAGTTCGTGAAGTTTGCTTGGAACGCTTACCAAGCATCACAACCAAAAGTTTCACGAAGGTACAAACGTAGGGATCATGAGGGTGCTCATAATCGTTTAGTGGCGGCATACTTCTGCGAAAACTCGCAGTTCGACGAAAGAACATTCAGTCGGCAATTCCAAATGAGCCGAGAACTTTTCACACAAATTGTTCGAGAGGTAACCGATTATTCTTCTTATTTTCAACAAACTCTTGATGCTAGGGGCATACCTAGTATTAGCTCATTGGTCAAGTGTACTGCGGCAATTCGTCAATTGGGATACGCGGCCGTTCCTGATTCTCTTGACCAGAATCTGGCAATGGCTGCAACAACATCCCATGGTAAGTTTTGCACTGTTATCATGGAGTTATATGGTGCTGAGTATTTGCGAAAGCCCATGTATACTGACCTTGAAAGATTATATGCTCATCATGAGCATAAGCATGGGTTTCCTGGGATGATAGGAAGCATTGATTGTACAAGTTGGGAGTGGGATAATTGCCCAAATGGTTTGATAGGTCAATATGCTAGGGGTGATCATGGGCCACATCCATTCATTTTATTGGAAGTGGTCGCCTCCCAAAATTTATAAATTTGGCATGCGTTCTTTGGTGTCTCCGGCATGAATAACGACGTAAACGTTTTACGTCGTTCACCTGTTTTCAATGATATCAAATCTAGGAGAGCACAAGACCTTGAATTCGAGGCTAACGATGTACAATATAAAAGGGGATATTATCTTACTGACGGGATATATCCACAATGGTCCGTTCTTATTAAGTTTATTTCAAATCCTCCCACGGGTGATGAAAAAAGAATATTGTACAAGAGGAAGCACGAAGCAGCAAGGAAAGATGTGGAACGGGCTTTTGGTGTGTTGAAGAAGAAGTGGAAAATGCTTAAAGTTCCGGCTCGAGGGCTATATAAAAAGGATCTCCAAGATATTATATATACATGTATCATATTACATAATATGATTATTCGACACAAGCAGCGAGTGATATATCCTACATGGTTCGAAGATGAGGGCCATCATGATCACGATTCCTTAAGAACGCATGAATAATCGTTAGTAGTTTCCCAGGAGATTATGGAATCATCAACTCATCTAAACTTATCTCATTTGATTGAACACATTTGGACAAATCGTAAAAATTAAGTCAATCAAGGGAATGAAAGCGAAGACGGTAGTGATGGTGACGATGAGGACGACGATGAAGAATTTTTGTATTGTTTTTTTTGTTATTTGAATAATTTACTTAATGTTTTTAATGTTTAATTGAAAAATATATGTAGTGTTTTTATTATTAATGAATTTTAAGTTTTTTTAATAAATGTTTGATTAAGAAGAAAAAAGTCGGTCGTCGACTGTGACATTTTGGTCGCTTCTGGTCGTCAGAAAGAGAAAGCTGACGTGATAGCCGGTGACCCAGATCAATTGGGTCAACGACTGTCACCAGCCTTATAGTTAAACTGACACATATCGTACGTGTATTGCATGGTAGCACTATAGCATCTGTGTGGTGTTTAAATAACATAAAGTGATCGGGATTATGTTGAGAATTGTAACTAGATATAGCTTGGACAATTTTGAAAAATAGTTCTCTTCTCACCTTGGTGGATCATATATAGGAATACTCATGGATGAAACGTTTCGCTACAATATATGCCTTGATCGTCCGGGGTTATGGAATTTGAACCAGAGAAAGGGGATTGAGAGGTTACCTAACTATTAAACTTTTTACTTTTAAGTCACTCATTTATTAAAATTAACTTATTGGCCACCCATTTATCTATTTATTTTCGTTTGTACCAATTTGAGATAATTTTTTCTTGAAAATCTTTGAAACAACAAGAATAAAGCTAAATATATATAAAACAAAACAAATAACTGTTAGAATGTAAAATATTAGTTTTAATCATTTATTTAAGTGCAACTTTATATAGCCAAAGTGATTTATGATAATTTAACTAATATTTTACGTTTACTTTTTTTTTTTAATTTATTGTTTTGTTATGTTCAAATTAGCTTCATTCTTGAAAATGTATAAATTTTCGGTAAAAATTTGAACCCGAGATTGATATATACGAAAACAAACACATATTTGGGTGACCTATATATTAATCTAAATAAATTAGTGATCTAAAAGTAAAAAAATTAATAGTTGAGCGGCTTGCAGATACATAATCTCCCTTATTTTATAATAATTAATAATAATAAAAAACAAATCTCTCTCCGGTTGCTTCCTTCTCCTTGATAGAAATGATCTCTTACGACTAGCATTGCGATTCACGCATCTCGCACAACCGTGCCTGAGATATTATACTATTCCTTTAGGAAAAAAAAAATTTTTTTTTTTTTTTTTCAGTTATATTTTGTCTTCTACTAAGAAAAACGGACAAAAACAGAAAAAACGTAAGAAAAACGGACAAAAACGTAAGAAAAACGGACAAAAAAGGAAAAAAAACGTAAGAAAAACGGATAAAAAACGGACAAAAACGAAAAAAAAAACGTAAGAAAAACGGACAAAAACGTAAGAAAAACGGATAAAAACGTCAAAAACGGAAAAAAAAAAAAAACGTAAGAAAAACGGACAAAAACGTAAGAAAAACGGACAAAACCGGAAAAAAACGTAAGAAAAACGGACAAAAACGTAGAAAAAACGAACAAAAACGGATAAAAAACGGACAAAAACGTAAGAAAAACGGACAAAAACGTAAGAAAAACGGACAAAAACGCATAAAAATGGACAAAAAAACGAAAAAAAAAAAACGGACAAAAACGTAAGAAAAACAGACAAAAACGGAATAAACGTAAGAAAAACGGACAAAAACGGATAAAAACGGACAAAAACGAATGAAAATGTATAAAAATGAACGAAAACGTAAAAAAACGTACAAAAATGGAAGCCACAGGGACCATAAGGACCATTACTGTAACTTTTCTAGGTGATAAAAAAGTTAAGAGATGACCGGTGAAAGTCAACGCAAGCCACAGGGACCATTCCTGTCAATTTTCAAAGTTTTCAACCTGGTAACCTGTTGGTTCCAGGTCATGTTACGTACATTGCATCAAATTTGAAAGTAAATTGCGTACAATGGTAATTTTAAAAGTATGTTACGTATTTCGGTACTTTTGAAAAAGTATGTTGCGTATCTTTAGACTTAGTCCTTTTGTTTACTGTCTATATAAAGTATCTTGATATTTGTGGGTGGGGAGGTGGATTGTTAAAGCCTTTTTTTTTTTTTTTTTTTTTTTTTTTTTTTTTTGGAACATTCAGTTTTAATGTTTTTATAAAAAAAGAGAATACCTAAAATTAGTGTTGTCAGGTTGACGCCTACATATAAGACCGAGTGTAATGGTTCGGTCGAAGAAAGGTCAACCCCCATATCTGACGCGTTCCAACAATTACACTCCTTTTGGGCAACGCGTCATAGGAGAAAGAAAATGGAAACTCGATTTTAAATACGACCGAGTTGTGTGAGTATGTTTATGTGTGTGACCTTTTATGGGTTTTGTTAATAACCCGTAGGGTTGTCGTTAAGCTTAATTAATTTGTAATAATAACATTTAATAAACTCATTATTTTCACATTTTATGCATATATAATAATTATAATTATAAAGATGTTAAACATGAAATGTTTCATGTTACTAAATTGTTTAATTTTTAATTACGGCAACCTTAATGAAAATTACAACCAATATGTTTGTTGTTAACAAAACTCTTTATTTAATTGATTTTTGTGGGGTACACTTGGTGATGTCTTTGATTTCCTTATTACGCTAAGTCGCTAATGAAATTATACTAAATCGGTCATGTATTACAAGTATATTGACATGAATAAATAAATAGTTAAATACAATGCATGTATTTCGAGTGAGCCTAAACGAGCATTGGATATAAAGCTTACGCTTGCACTCATTTAATATATGAACCTATAAAATGCTCAAGCTCAGACTCGTTCAAGTTTTTACGGAATCGATTTTGAACACGAGTTGCTTGGCCGATTTATAACACTACAAGATACATGTGCTTTTTGTAATGATGTACATGCGGTTCTAACTTACATGTAAAACGGTAATATAACTTTGTAATTACAGTTTACATATGTGTATTGAATACTAAAATAGTTCTATTACATTTCAAGTGTTTATTTGTATATGTACATGCATTAAGTACCGAAGATATTCATCTACTTCATGTGTTTATACATCTTCTTACTTAGTGTTTTGAAATCGAACCGGACCGACCGGTTTTAATTCTTAAAACACGGCAAATCTTACCCACACAAAAATATAGATGCACCAATTAGGGCTGTTCAAAAAGCTCGTGGCTCGTGGCTTGCTCGAAACTCGCTCGAAAAAAGCTCGAAAAAAGCTCGCTCGAAATCGGCTCGTTTATAAACGAGTCGAGTCGAGCCGGCTCGGTTTGTAAACGAGCTGAGCCCGAGCCAACGTCGGCTTGGCTCGTGGCTCGCTCGTTAGCTCGCTCGTTTGGCTCGTATATATATATATATATATATATATATATATATATATATATATATATATATATATATATATATATATATATATATATATATATATATAAACTTTAGTTATATATAATATAATATATACAACTAGATGAAAGAGTAATTCAAGTTTTTGGAAATGCTATTTTGTTAACTTCTAGATGAAAGAAACTCAAGTCTGTTATTTTGTTAATTACTTTGATGGCCATATTGCAGAACTGCAGAACTAATTTTTATTAGAATTGAATTAGTATTTGACATTTTGACCTGGATTAAAATCGTGTAGCTTATTTTTTGTTTTTTTATGTTAAAGTATATCCTATTCAATGTAAACGAGCGGGCTCGACGAGCCACAAGCTGGCTCGAGTATTTGACGAGCCGAGCCCGAGCTCAACTTTTCGGCTCGTATAAATAAACGAGCCAAGCCGGCTCGGCTCGATTTTTAAACGAGCCGAGCCCAAGCCTACCCTGGCTCGGCTCAGCTCGGCTCGTTTACAGCCCTAGCACCAATGCTTTCTCCTAGTTTAGTTCATTAGCAAATCTCAAAATTAAACACTTTTATTAAAATGTATTCACTTTCTAGTAAAAAGAAATATATTTTTAAAGATGGTCTTGATAGACCACTTAACTGTGCGACTCAATATAAATTTTGACATGTGTCTAAAAGATTAGTGATGTATTTTTCTAGACTGAAGTGATATTTTGTTAAACCGATATAATGTTTTGCTAGACCGGCTTTGTTTTATTAGAAAAGTGAGATCCACGTTTGACTTTTTTGACACGTGAATCCTACTTTTCGAATACCACAAAATTGATCTAGCAAAAGATTATCTCGGCTTAGTGAAATGTTACATATGTCTAACAAAAATCATAATCAAACTTTTGGACACGTGTGAACATTCTATTGAAAAAAACATAAATAAACTTTTGGGCACGTGTTCTATTGAAACGCACAACACAATCTCTCAAAACCATTTTTAAAAAATATATTTTTTTACTTGAATCCACTCTGAAAGAAACGTCTACTATGGTCTCTAAGACTAAAAGTAATAAGATCGAATGGTTCGGTCAGTCCACCCGAACCAAACACGTCCCCCTTACTAAGACCAAATGCAACGCGTTCTCCCCCCAAGACCATTTCATTTGTTTGGTATGTTGTTGGACCGAATGAATTGTTTGGTTTGTATGTGTGCTCTTTTTGTTTTCATTTTATTTTGAGGGGTATGTTTTTTGTTGCGAGTGCGGTCCTTACTACGAGTGTTTGGTCTATATTTAATCTAGAAGAGAGAAAGTTGAGTTATCGCTCACATATAATTGGACATAAAAAAATAAGTCACATTTTAAGGATTTATAAATATTTTGATCAGGTTTTGAATTTGGGTTTTACAAAATATATAGGGTAATTTCAATATTATTTTATTCCCAAACATTCGCAGTCAGACCATTTTCCCCTCTCCTCTCTCCATTGTCTTGCATCCACCTTACTTTTCTTTTCACAAAATGAAAAAAAACACAAGTTATCAAACAAAATCGAAATCGTCAATTACAAAACAACATAATCGTTTAATTCATGGGTTTATACATCATTTTTTCATATCTAGTATGGGTTTTGGATGGATGGGGACGACAGTATTTGGTTTTGGTTTGAAGTTTTTTGTGGGTTTTGAAGGTGATGATGGTGGGTGGCCATGGTTTCAAGATGAGAATAGGTAATATGGTTGAAAGACGGAAATACCCTTGTATAAGGGATTTAATGGAAGAAGTTTTTGGGTGTTTGTGTAAGCTTATTTATTCGCCTAATGTAAAATTAGCAAAGTGGATAATCTCATTTTTTTGGCTTACGAATTTATTAAGTTAACCTTATGGTTGAATGAACAAGCTTTTCAAAAGGTTATTTATGGGCTCATGAGTTGTCTTTTGTTATTCGATTATGTTTAATAAGCTCAATGTTTGTTTGTATCTTATTGTGAAATAAAAAGCTTATGCAAGCGCACGTTTGTTTCGGCTTGTATATGGGCTTATTAGTTTATATGAGTTCGGCTTATGTAACATAAGTCACAATTTTGTGGCTTATTTTGACACTTACGGGCTTATATGACATTGACAATGTCATATAAGCCCGTAAGTGTCAAAATAAGCCACAAAATTGTGACTTATGTTATATAAGCCGAACACGGATTATGTTGAGTATAAGCTTTAAACAAACACCCCCCGAAGAAAAGATTGAGCTTATGAAACTTAAGCCGAATACATATTAACTCTCTTAAGCTTATAAATAAACTTATACAAACACCCCCTAAATAAGTCAAGCTTTTAAACCTGAGCTTACTTGACTAGTCAAGCCAAGCTGGTAAAAAAAAATAAAATAAAATCGGCCGGGTCAATTGAAATAAGCTTAACACAAAAACCTCTTTACATAAGAGTTAAAAGGGGATGGAATACGGTTGCAAAAGGATTGGAAATAAAGAGTCAACCCAGTCAATGCAAAGTCATGTAATTTCTATTACTTTATTTAATCTCTTATAAAAAATAAAAAATCCGAAAACTCTCCCGCCAAAACCAACATAATAACAAACACACACCTCCCTCATTAGTCATTTCGAACTAACTAACAACTTTACAAATTACTCTCTGCAACTTCATCTTCATCAATTATCAATAAACGGACTACATCGTTCGACCAAGAACGTGCACACCGGAAACAAGTTGTGACCGATTCTTTACAGGTACTCAATTAAACCGTTTTTTAATCGCGCTGATATGTGCTAATCGTCTGCTTAATGCGTTAACGGTATTATTCGATTTAAGTCATTTTTTAATGTCAATTAACCGTGTAATTTGCGCTAATCGTCAACGATAAATGTTAAACATACCGCGTGTGTGTTATACATGTTTTATTGCGTGCTTTACACAAAACGATTTCATTTCTTTACGGAATCGCTTTAGGATATCTAGTTAAGTTGAAAAACGAGTTTGTGGTTTGTTTAGGAAACAATAAACGTACCACGTGTGTGTAATACTTGTTTTATTGTGTGCTTTACACAACGAATTGTCGGTTTACGATATCTAGTTAAGTTGAGAAGCGAGATTCTGGTTTGCTTTGGAAATGTTAAAATAATCGAGATAATTGCTTGTTTCAGTGTGTTGTTTAAGTGCCGACTTTATGAAAAATGATTTTGTAGTTATACAGAATTGTACACTTACGGATAAATGATAATTTAGTGAGATTACAGATCTAATTGTTTTTTAGTCGAAATATATGTTGGATTATTATAATATTTGATATTTATAATTTACGACTTATTTGTTTGAAATTGTAAGTGAAAATGAAGAGTTACTTTGAGGAATCATACAAAATAGTTACCATGAAACTTGGCGATACAAGTTCTCTCTTTTCTATCAAATTGACACTTTACGATGTCTAGTCAAGTTGAACAACGCGTTTGTGTCAAAAAGGCCATGGGGACATTGGTTGTATTGTATTTGCGTTTGGTGGAATCCGCACAGGGTCAAAACTTGGTTCAGTTTCAATGTTCTTGTCGTGGTTTTACCCAATTTCATTTACTGTATGTTTTAGTATAGGAAGATAGAAATTTTAGGCGGAGCTTACAGGTCATATTGTAAAAAAAAAAAAAAAAAAAAAAAAAAAAAAAAAAAAAAAAAAAACAATTCTCTAATTAGTTTCATGTTGTCTTTTACAGCTTATTAGCCATTGTTGTACAATGGCACATTCTCAAGACAATGAAAACAGGTATATAATATTGTTTTAGATATGAAATAGAGGGGGTGTTTGAGATTGCTTAGCGGCGTTTGGAATTGTTTATTTTTTCTGCTCTTCTGTTTACCCCTTATTTTATTAACTAGAAGCAATTGTGTTTTATTCAAACTGCTTATTTTCTAGTAAAATAAGTGTATGCAGGTATAGAGATGCGAAATAAAAAATATAAAGTTTAACAAGTCAAAAGTATTAAACTGTCACAAAGTACGAAACATAAACTGACAAAAAAACTGTGTTGTACTGTAAATGAGAGGACAAAGGAGGGTAGACTAGGGGGTATCAATAGTGTAACCCTCTTTTATTTCTATGATACACTATGGGGTGTTTACTTTTCTGTTAGTAGAGAGAAAAGTGGGCCCAAAATTCTTAATAGCTCTTAATTGGGAAAGGCGTTAAAGCTTGGCTCTCTCCAATAAGAGGCTAATATAGACCCTTAGATAGAACCACTTAATTTAATAAACACACCCTAAATCGGCGAAAAAGTTTGATTATGTTTTTTAGTTATTTTCAAGACCTGCAAACTATAAATTGTTAGCATGTATAATACCCGTATGGTTTGTGTATATTTGTATTAAGTGACTAAGTTCCTCCTTATGCATAATAGAATATGGCATACTATTATCATAGAAATTTTCAACAAGCTCGCTTTTTGGTACTCGTTTTTGTTTTTTTTTTAACTATGATTTTGACTTTTAACTCGACTACTTGGGGTTTACTAAGTCAAGCGTTTGTCGAACAATCAACAATCTAAGAAATAAAAAAGGCATGTTAAAGAACGAGTGGGACAAGAATAACTTGTATTGATTGAGTGAAATTTACACGAGAGAATAGAAGTGATTTGAGGGGAGTTGTTCTAAACGAGGAAACCCCATTTATACTAATTACAAGTTTCTACAAATTTACATGAAGTATCACCAGGATTCTTAAATGAAGCCTTTTAGGAAATTTCTATAGTTCCGCCACAATCTTTCAATGTAGGAACTGGAGAATGGTTTATAGTTATCTTCCACATCCTTCCATGTCCCTTGAGTCTTCAAGACTTTTTAAGAAGCCTCTTAGGAAATTTCTATAGTTCCTCCACAATCTTTCAATGTAGGAACTAGAGAATGGTTTTTAGTTAAAAGTAATTACCAAACTGAACTAATATCCAAACTCAATTTATAAGAATGAACCAAAATTCTAGCTGTTTACAATAACGCATTATCATTTTCAAACACGCGCTAACCAAAAATAGCCACTCCTATGGTGACACGTGTAATGAAGCGTATTTTTATCGATGGGCATTTTTTTCATGGGCACATGAACTTACTTTGTTGTCAATTAAATTTATCTTTTGTCAGGTAATAGTTTTTATAGAGTGTACTTTCATTGATATCCAATTTAAAGTCAAATAACTATCCTTTTTTGTTAGGCTAGTTACAGTGGATCGAAAAATATCGGTCGAGTAATATGGGTGACCGATTTTAATATTGGTCGAGCCCATTGTGGCACATGGGTCACATATCGGTCGAGGTTCCAAAGAAAAAAAGAAAAAAACAATCGGTCTAATTTACGACCGATTCTATACACACACATAAATTTAAAAAATCTAACCGTTTGCTATTAAGATATATATATATATATATATATATATATATATATATATATATATATTATATATATATATATATATATATATATATATATATATATATATATATATATATATATATATATAGTTCTTGAAAAAAAACCCATTTTGGTAGAAAAGTGGGAAAAGTGTACAAATCACCCATCCTCTTCCCTCTCCTTTTTTTTTCCTGCTAACTACAGGGGCCACTTTGTCACTTTCTTAAATTTTCAAGGGTCTTTTTTGTAAATACACCTCTTTTCTTCCTGATCATATATAATGCCTATTTTTTTCTCATTTTTTTTCTCATCTATTTCTTCTTTCTCTCCTATCAGTTACATACCCTTCCCATCCACTGACTTTCACAATTTTTTCCCCGTCGCTCACCACCATTCCCCATCGCTCACCACCATTCCCCACCGTTCACCATCGTTCACCACCATTCCCCACCATTCACCATCGTTCCCCACCGTTCACCATCATTCCCCACCATTTTGTACCCAAAATGTAATCCGATTCATCATTCAAGTTTGAAAGTAAGGTTTTTTTTACTGTTACTGTCGATTAACATAATCATATTAATCTTCGTTTGCATATATATGTACTTTATTGATCGTATTTTGAATAATTTATTCGTTTTTTTTTTTTTTTTTTTTTTTTTTTTTTTTTTTTTTTTTTTGTCTAAATATGTTATATTTTGGATTTTACTTCTGAATCTGAAAAAAAGTTGAGGAAAAATAGATACAAATCATGTTTAGGAAGGCAACACACAAGGTGATTGATAAAATGTCTCAACGAAATTTTATAGCTGTGATGCACTAATAGTTTCCAGTACATGGTTTCAGCAGTAGTTTTGGTGTTGAAATAGCATTTATAAATGTTAGGTTTACGGTTAGGATTAGGTTGATTGAAATTGTATCGAAAGTCGTTGCCACATTGGAGGTACGGTACCTGTTATGGTTTTGTATAGATTCCTTTAGACATTTACACATCCGTTTACATCTAAGTTGATTGGAACATATGTATATGATAATGGCTTCAATAAACTTTTTGGTGTATCATTGATACCTGCAATCAGAGTTGGATTTTTGCTTGCGCCTGGGGGAGGTTATTGTTTCAAACTTTAGTGGTATTAGTACCTGTAGAGAGTGAGGTAATATAGCACTTATCTTTGTTCAGATCTTTTTT
The DNA here is from genome assembly GCA_021014915.2 of Artemisia tridentata subsp. tridentata. Classification (NCBI taxonomy): domain Eukaryota; kingdom Viridiplantae; phylum Streptophyta; class Magnoliopsida; order Asterales; family Asteraceae; genus Artemisia; species Artemisia tridentata. The sequence goes on along the minus strand of CP139509.1, from coordinate 107,030,960 downwards.
TACCAAACGAGGTCTTTTTTTTCCGCATGTGTAGATTAATCATTAATGCTCTTATGACGTGTTCTTGACACCTGTATAGATCAATTCATTTGCACATGTCTTATAGCTTGTAGGATCATATCATTATATATTAGATAGATGATATATTAGACAGATGATAAGATCAATTCATTTGCACATGGCTTATAGCTTGTGGCCTATTTTCATACAGATGATTTGTAGGATCATATCATTATATATTAGAACGAGTTGATAGTGCCCTTCACCAAGTTAGATAACTATGTGATGCACTAATTGTTAACTAACTAGTGCCCTGAATTAGATAGTGTGGTGCCTTAATTTATACAATGTGATGCACTTATATTTGATCCTGGTTAAGTAGTTGTAGTTTATTGTGTTGCCTTTAGAAACGAGTTTAAGACTCTTGATTACCGGTCTTTTTCAAAAAGACTCTTGACTGGAACAAACGGATTGTGGAGCCTCCTTTTCATCAATTTCATGAACTTAAAAGTATTGAACTTGTTTTTCTTTTATGATACAAACGGATGCACCAAGTACATCAAACGGATGCACTAAAGTTCCTCAAATAGATGCACTAAAGTGCCTCGAACAGATGCACTAAAGTTATAGATGAGAATGAACACATCCATTAATGTAAATTATAAACAAATGCATTTAATAAATGTATCAAAAGCCTTTATAACTACTGTAGTAAACGCACTACAATGTATGTTTTTTACAGGCGCATAGAGAAAATAATTGTTAGGACCCTCTAGATACACTATAAGGTGGTTAAACCTTGTTAACTTTGTGTATATGATATGTTGTGTTAATATGATTAAGTGCGCGAAATTCACTCAATCACACTTAGAAGGTTGTGTATGTTATGGAAATGGAAATGTTATGTTTGTTAGTTAGCAATGAACACATAAAGATTATCACCAAACGATTCAATATTATTCAAGAAATAATACGAGTGATCACTATCACTAGGGTTACAACCTTGAATCTTAAGTTTTTCTAACTTGTGATATTCTTGTGTTTTTCTATGTCTTAACAGTTATATGTTCTTACAATAATAACACATATGGACACACATATCACTTAACTAAGATCTTCTTTTATAGTCCAAGAAGATCTTTACATATTGCTTAAAGTCTAGCCGACTTACTTGTTAACTTATCTTGAGTGTGTCAGTACATAAGATACAACATGTATCTGTGTACACAACTTGTTAACTAAGCACATGGGGTAAGATATTATCTACCGTATATTGTTGACCAAAATACAAATAATATCTTTTCAATCTTATCCACTCAGCAGCAGAATGTTCATTAGCAGCAGCAATGAGTTATCGCTAGCAGCAGAATGCTAAGCCTAGCAGCAGAATCATTTATCACTAGCAGCAGAAACAAATGTTCTAGCAGCAGGAACAAACATTATCAGCAGGAACCAAATGTACTAGCAGCAGAATCACACTTAATGTTTTTCTTTGAATAGAATCCGATATTAGACATCTTGAATATTTAATTCCCAACAATCCTCCCCTAAACATGTGAATCCATTTCAACATGTTTCTGAATTAAATCATGGATTGTGAAGATCTTTCAAACACTTCTGTTCTTCAAGATTGAATATCTTCTCAGTAATTCATTTGCTTTGTTCTTTGACTTTAACAATATCAACACATTGCTCCAATCTTGGACTAAAAGATGGTGCAATTTCCTTGGATGGAGGAATTATAAGAGGCAATGATGGTTTCAACAAGTGAAATCATCTATCAGCATGTCTTTGCAAGTGATGAACAAACGTGGTAAAATGAAATTGAAACTTTTCTTCATTTGACCTAGATAGAACTTTCACCTTCGGAATGTTCTTGTCATTTTCAACCTTCATGTTATCATCTTGTATGCTCTTGTCTTCTCCTTCCTTTTATTGGATTATCTTCCTTTTCTGGGCTATTATTTCCTCCCCTGAGATTGTTACCTCCTCTGAGATACAAATAACTTTTGTTTCCTCCCCTTGTTTGGAAGATCTCACTATGTACCAAAATATATCTTTCCTTATCATCTGATTCATCATTTAGAACTTGTTGTCAGACAATATTGTACATGAAGCCATCAATTCCTTAAGAGTTTAAGTTACTGCCCTCATCATTTCTAGGTGTGTTAACTCCTATGAGAGGTGAATCAGTGGACATTTTGACTCATGATCCATCAATGGATGGTTTTTGTGAATCCTTTAAAAATCCTTTTAAGAAACCTTTTTGACTTAGCAGTATGTATATGATTTTATTATGAAAAATCATACTGCTTTCAACCATTTTGAAGAGATCAAGTGTATAACAGACACTTAATCAAAATTTCGGTTTAAAGCAACCTCTGGTTGTGTGAGAACCAATGTTTTCAGTTATAAATAACTGCCTGTGTGCAGATAAACTCATTCAAAGAGCTTTCTTGACAGGGTTTCCAGCTCATAGTAGTTGTTTCCTCTAACACAAGTGTTAGATTCACTTTTACTAGCTGTTCTTTCTATCAGATGTCCTTAGACTTGCACATTATACTTAAAAGTATAAAATGATAGAAAGTTAGTTGCATCAGTTACTATCTGATCAACTAAGTCATCAATTCAATGTGAAATATCATAACTAGGTTTCAAGAAAGTAGTTTTAAGGAGTTTTAAATTCCCAAACTCAGTCCATCATAAACCTATTATGGCAGCAGCCAATATCAGCATTGTGTTGCTTCCATTTCACTTGAAATTTCCTTTGTGTTCACATATTCATACCTGAAATTGTTAGTCTAAAACCAAAAGAACAAAGTACAAAGTACTTGTCTTGCATTAGAATAATCATAAGACCAACTGTATGAATAACACATCTTAAATTTGTACTAGCAGCACAAACTTTTTGTAATAACAGCAGTATTTATAAAAAGCCAGCAGCAGAAACAAAAATTTATTTACAAAAACACATCAGATTGAAAATTCAAAGATTAAGCATTCCAATACTTGCTACCAAGTACTGAAACCTTGAAACATCAAAAGCTTTTGTTAGCAGATCTGCAAAGTTGTGTTCTGAAGCAACTTTAAGAACTTGAATTAACTTTTTCTCATTGCAGTCTCTTATAAAGTGATGTCTAATTTCAATGTGTTTTGTTTTAGAATGTTGCACTGGATTTTTAATAATACAAATTGTACTACTATTATCAATATGAATAACAGTGTTTAAGAAATTGTACCCATAATCAAGAAGTTGGTTTTGAAGCCATAGAAATTGACTAGAGCAACTTGCAGCAGCTATATATTCAGCTTCAGTTGTTGAACTTGCCACACTTGTTTGCTTCTTACACTGCCATGAGACAAGTCTACACCCAAGGAATTGACATCCTCCAGTTGTTGACTTTCTGTTCAAGCTAGCACCAGCATAATCACTATCCGAATATGCTACCAAGTCAAAAGGAGATTCCCTAGAATACCATATACTCAACCTTGGTTGACCTTTGAGATATCTAAAAATTCTCTTGACTGCAGTTAAATGAGAAACCTTTGGAGTAACTTGAAATCTTGCACAAACACAAACATGATACATGATATCAGGTCTAGATGATGTAAGGTAAATCAAAGAGCCTATCATAGATATGTAAGTGTGTACATCTACACTTTCTCCATCTTCATCTTTCAGAAGGTGCTTCTCAGAGTCCATTGGTGTGCTTGCTATTTTTGAATCAGCAAATTGAAATTTTCTAAGTATCTCTACAACATATTTGTCTTGACTAATAAATATGCCTTCAGATGATTGCTTAACTTGCAAACCCAAAAAGAATGTAAGTTCTCCCATAGAACTCATCTGAAACTTATCTTTCATAAGCTTCTCAAATTCTAAACACATTTCTTTCCTAGTAGATCCAAAGATAATGTCATCCACATACACCTGCACTAACAGAAGATCCTTCTTGTGCTGTTTGATGAAAAGTGTCTGATCAATCTTTCCTCTTTGAAATCCATTTTCTAATAAGTAGGAAGCTAGTGTTGCATACCAAGCTCTTGGTGCCTGATGAAGGCCATATAGAGCTTTCACTACTCTGTACACTTTGTTTGGATGGTCAGGGTCAATGAAGCCTGGAGGTTGTGTAACATACACCTCTTCTTCAATTGTTCCATATAAAAATGCACTCTTGACATCCATTTGGTAGATTGTGAAGCCTAAAAATGAAGCATAAGCTAAGAAAAGCCTAATTGCCTCAATTCTTGCTATTGGAGCATAAACCTCATCATAGTCTATTCCTTCTTCTTGTGTGTACCCTTGAGCTACTAATCTAGCCTTATTCTTAATCACTATTCCCCTTTCATCCCTTTTGTTCTTAAAAACCCATCTAGTGCCAATTACCTTCACACCTGTAGGTAAATCAACTAGCACCCAAACCTTTTGAATCTTGAACTGAAGAAGCTCTTCTTGCATAGCCTCTAACCAGCTTGAATCATCTAGGGCTTTCAGAATGGTCTTTGGTTCAGCTTGTGAGAGAAAACATACAAACAAGCAAGAGTTTGAAAGCTCATGCTGTTTTGAAGCATAAAGGGCATCAAGAAGCCCTTGTTGGTCTGAAGTCATCAATTGATGTCTTGTCTTCACACCAGATTGTACATCTCCAATCACATGTTCCAGGGAGTGGACTTTGTGAATTCTTGTTTGTGGAGTAGAAGGAACTTGATAATTTGATGGAAGATTGTTGAAATCCACCTCATTATCTGAGAATTCTGCTTCTTTTGTTTCTGAAGGGCCAGCAGCAGAGTCAGTTAGCCGAACAGCAGAATCAGTAAGCTTAGCAGCAGAATCACCAGCAGAAACAGATACACTACCAGCAGCAACAGAAATGCTACCAGCAGAAACATTTTGTTGTTCCTGAGTTCCATCTTCTTTGCTTTCATCTTCAACACCTTCTTTAGCTTTGCTATAAGAAGATTCATCAGTTGTTGAAGTTGATTCCACAATTGTACTTGACCATATTGGCATTATCACATCATTTTGATCTTTCTCTAACTCTGTCTCATTTGTTGTATTAGAACCTGCAAAATCATTAGTTTCTGCAACAAAAGGCACATAATTCATTGAATTGGTTAGATACTCTAGATCAAATAGCCATTTTGGTCCTTGACCTTCTACATTGGATTTGTTTTCCAAAAACTCCACATGTAGGTTTTCCTCTACTATTTCTGTTCTTGTGTTGTAAACTCTAAATGCTTTGCTATTAAGAGAATATCCAACAAAGAATCCTTCATCTGCTTTACCATCGAATTTTCCTAAATGGTCTAAGGTATTGAGAATGGTCACATGACATCCAAAAGGTCTAAGAAATCCTATTGCAGGAGTTCTACCATTAAAAAGCTCATATGATGTCTTATTGTGAGGCTGCACAACTAAAACTCTATTTTGAACATAGCAAGCAGTGTTGACTGCCTCAGCCCAAAAGGTTATTGGTAGCTTAGAATCAGCTAACATTGTTCTAGCAGCTTCTATTAGTGTTCTATTCTTTCTTTCAGCTACACCATTCTGTTGTGGTGTTCTAGCAACACTAAATTCTCTCTTAATACCTTTTTCTTTGCAGAAGTCATCCATAACTCTATTTTTAAACTCTGTCCCATTATCACATCTAATGACTTTTACTTTCTTGCTTACTTGGTTTTCTATCTGTGTAATGAAATCCTTAAGGATGCTTGATGTCTCATCCTTAGTAGATAAAAAGAAAACCCATGTAAATCTACTATAGTCATCAGTAATAACTAGACAATATCTCTTATGCATTATGCTCATTACTGAAACAGGTCCAAATAAGTCCATATGCAGCATAAACAATGATTGATTGATAGAGTTAAAAATCTTGGGCTTACAAGTGGCTTTGTGTTGTTTGCCTTTTAGACAAGCAATGCATGTTTGATCATTTTCAAATCTTTTCTGAGGTAAACCTCTTACCAAACCATTCTTAACAATTTTATTTATGGTTTTGAAGTTAATATGACCAAGCCTTCTATGCCATTTCATTGATTCATCCAATGTGGCCTTTGCAACAAGACAAGTTAAATTCTTTTTAGGAACAATGTTTTTCATGTCTACACTGTACATGTTGCCCTTTCTAGGAATTCTAAGAAGTACTTGACTTTCATCAGGCATCTTAAAATCAGGAGAAAGTACAAGACATTCAGTCTCACAGAAAAGAACATTGTTCTTTTTGTCACACATTTGTGAGACACTAAAAAGATTATAATTTAGCTCTTTTACATAGTACACATCTTCAAAATCTAAATTTCCGGTTTTGATTGTACCTTTACCAGAAATTTTGCCACGAACACCCCCTCCAAAGGTAACATATCCTCCATTGAATGATTAAAAATCTGAAAGATAAGACATGTTGCCTGTCATGTGCCTTGAACATCCACTATCTGAGAATCCTTGATCTTCTTGTTTATCAAATGAATGTTCCTGCACATAAATAAGAGTGTTTGTTTCTTTTGGGGATCCTAGCCATTACTGACTTGGATCTGCCTCTTGCATCAATATAATTCAATCTTTTAAGGACAGTTGATGCAACATTGGATTTTAGAATCCAACATGCTGAGGCCTTAACAGCATTTGCCCTGTTTCCCTTAGCAGCAGGAACTAATTGCTTAGCAGCAGGAACTGCTAACTTTTCAGTTCTACCCTTTGGTTTCCAAACTTGGTTTTGGACCACTGCCTTTGTTTGAATGGGCCTTAGAACAGTTGTTGGTGCATGTTTGAAAGTTGTTTTTGCACCCTTAGCTGTTAATTTTGGGTTAATAGTCATAAATGGTCGAGCAGCAGGAACAAATTGTTTAGCAGCAGGAACCATTAGTCTAGCAGCAGGATCTGAGTTTGAGCCAGACTTGTTTTTGACTACTCTGGGGTTTGTTCTCTTAACACTAGAACTAGAGTGAAAGTGAGTTTTAGGTGATTGCCTTTTGTGGTTCACTCTATTGTTTTCATACCCAGATACCCATTGGTTGCAGAAAGCTGCAAGATGGTCAAAACTACACATGTGTAACAAGCTTTGTTATAAAAAGCAAAGTCATCACCTAATTGGTTAGACTTGAGGTTGTTCCAATTCCTTTGGTTACCTCTGGGCTTGTTGGTGGTTCTATATTGTTCACAATATCTAACTGGTTGCCTAACATGCTTAATGTTTGATTTAGGCCTATCAGTATTGTGTTTGACTATCTTAGGAACCTTTGTTCCTACTTTCTTAACCAAGACAGGTTTAGACATAACCTGTTCTTCTTCATCATCACTATCAGTTGTACAATCCTCAACAACTATAGCATCTCCTTTCTTAACAAAGGACACCTTGTCCTGATAAAGTAAAGTTTTATCTAAACTTTTACTTATCTTTTCTACCTTAAGACTCTTACTAGCCTTAGAACCATATTCCATGATTGGTTCTTGAAACTCAGCTAAACCTGTGTGTGCTAGGTCAACACCTGGAGGTGAATGAACACCTCTGTATGGTGGAGGAACAGATTTGTATCCTAAACCTGAATTAGCTTTGTCAATTACTTGAGCTTCCCAAATCTTATTCATTCCTTCTGAGGCATGAGCTAAAGCATCTATAGTTATCTTAACATTTTCAGTTTTATTATTGGCTTCAGCTAACTGTTTACTTTGATCAGTAAGTAATTCATCTCTAAATGCTATTCCTCTTTTTAGAGCATTTAAGTCATCAGTAAACGTAGATTCATTCTTTTGAAAATGTTGGATTTGTTTTTTTAGAACTCCTACACATCTCTTATGATTAGCTAAATTATGAAGGGCATCAATTAACTCTTCTCTAAAAGCATCAAATCTCTTTTTAATGTCTTCATAATTTTTAAGATTAGGACATGAATTAGTACAAGTAGAAATGGCATCTACCTCTGAATCAGAAAAGGCCATTAGAGCAAATTCATTGGCCATAAGAGCAGCATTTGGTGGTGCTTCCTTTTCAACAGCCATAGAGCTCCAATCATATCCAATACCATCAATAGCTAGCATAGCCTTTGGCTCTTCCACCAGTACTTCCTTCTTCATCTCTTGCTTATACCATGTGTTCCTATTATCCTGCTTCCTTGGGCTTCTACATTCTTTAGCAAAGTGTCTCAACCTATGACAGTTAAAACATTCCACTTTCTTCTTATCAAACCCAGCAGTATCATTACCATTTATGGTTATCTGCTTCCCAGTTCTCTGCCAATACTTCTTAGCCCTCATACTAAGTAAGGCAACTTGCCACTTAATATCCATTTCTTCCAAATCATCACCATCTACCTGTTCAAGGTCTTCATGATTTAGAGGAGAACCATTAGATTGACTGGTTATAAAGGCATAGAATGTTGGATCTCCAAGTCCAACAACATCCTTTTGTGAACTAGTAGAAGGACCACCATAAGTAACATTAGAAACACCTTCAATTTCATCTACCTCTTCTGAATGACTAACACTAGGAACTGATAAGAGTGCAGCATTCCCAGAACTAGTACCATAGTTTCCACCCCTTTTTAGACTTTGTTCAACAATTTTAAAGTTGTTGAACAAATCATTAAGTTTCATTGTTTCAATTTCTGGTTTGTTCATCCAGACAATAACATGAGTATGGAATTCATCAGGTAGACTTTTCAAGAACTTCATGTTGAGATCTTCCTTCTCTGTCTCAACACCCAACACAGCTAACTGTCTGACAAGCTTGTGTAATCTTGAAAACAGCTTATCAAGAGACTCATTACTAAAAGCAGTAAAGTTTTCAAATTGTTGCTTTAGCAATGTCTTTTGTGTTTTCTTGGTAGTTTCATTACCACCAAACCATGCACAAATCTCTTCAAAAAGAGTTTTTGCATCAAGATATTTGCTAAAAGATAGCATCTGCTCACCAGGAATGGTCATAAGCAACAAGTTTCTTGCTTTCTGATCATTTCTCTTTTGTATCTTTTCTTCATTTGAAACTGGTCCAGTATTTCTTTTTCTAACTGTTTTCCCTTCAATAAGAACATCTGAATAGCCTAGAGTGAAGGAATCACCATACTGAATTATATCCCAAAGAGCATAATCTTGAACCATAAAATATTGCTCAACTCTCATCCTCCATAACTCAAACTCATTTGGTTTGATCATGGGCAACTTTGCAGCAACATTGGTTTGAACATCTTGTACATCCGTTTTTGTTTCTTCTAAAAACAACTATATCAGCCTTGCTCTGATACCACTTGTTAGGACCCTCTAGATACACTATAAGGTGGTTAAACCTTGTTAACTTTGTGTATATGATATGTTGTGTTAATATGATTAAGTGCGCGAAATTCACTCAATCACACTTAGAAGGTTGTGTATGTTATGGAAATGGAATTGTTATGTTTGTTAGTTAGCAATGAACACATAAAGATTATCACCAAACGATTCAATATTATTCAAGAAATAATACGAGTGATCACTATCACTAGGGTTACAACCTTGAATCTTAAGTTTTTCTAACTTGTGATATTCTTGTGTTTTTCTATGTCTTAACAGTTATATGTTCTTACAATAATAACACATATGGACACACATATCACTTAACTAAGATCTTCTTTTATAGTCCAAGAAGATCTTTACATATTGCTTAAAGTCTATCCGACTTACTTGTTAACTTATCTTGAGTGTGTCAGTACATAAGATACAACATGTATCTATGTACACAACTTGTTAACTAAGCACATGGGGTAAGATATTATCTACCGTATATTGTTGACCAAAATACAAATAATATCTTTTCAATCTTATCCACTCAGCAGCAGAATGTTCATTAGCAGCAGCAATGAGTTATCGCTTGCAGCAGGATCAACAACAGCAGAATGCTAAGCCTAGCAGCAGAATCATTTATCACTAGCAGCAGAAACAAATGCTCTAGCAGCAGGAACAAACATTATCAGCAGGAACCAAATGTACTAGCAGCAGAATCACACTTAATGTTTTTCTTTGAATAGAATCCGATATTAGACATCTTGAATATTTAATTCCCAACAATAATGCTGATAGGAGATAGAAGACTTCGAGTGGTATGTCAAAGAGGATCAACTGATCATTGGTTGCGTTTTCAACCATGTCTTGCTGATCTATTACAGAAAATGTATAGAAATTAGGGATGGATATGGATCCAATGTAACCATATCCATACATTTCTTAGGTGTTCATATGCTAATTTTTGAAATGGACATATCTGTTTTCTTTAATACATAGTCAAATTCGAATAACATGGTTACATGGTATCACATGTATGCATATATCGCTATACTGATTTTATGTAACAAGCGAATTTACTTCGTCAACAGTATAATCAAGGCTCTCGTGTCTCAATAATTAATAGACAGACACGTGCGCCTTCCAAATTGAATAATATTCTTCCTGTATTTCACAACTTTGTAACTGAATCACCCTTGTATAAAGGAGATGGTTAAACAACATTAACAAAAAACAAAATTTTAGTAGTGTACCAAAACAAGTTGAGTTGATTGAGTCAACCAGCAAGCACATCTTGTATCCATTATTTCTTCTTTTTTGGAGGGATATTTATGCAATTGCCTCGTTAAAAAAATGGTTTCAAACCTGTAAATTACAAATTTTAGTCATGAGTATCATTTTCCCAAATTCTTGAGCTTTATCCATTATTTTGTAAACCAACTTAAATGGCTTGAAACTCCCAACTCCATTTATAGGCTTTAAGAGTTCAATACAATACTTTATGAAATGTTATAATGCAAACAATCCTGATAAAAAATCATGATGCAAAAAAAAAAAAAAAAAAAAAAAAAAAAAAAAAAAAAAAAAAACAAATTATACATGTAAATTGATACATTTGGTGGTGGCATGTTTATGTCTATTTTATAATTCAAACAAACTTTAATGCCACAAATATGCACAGTATCTGGCCACACCAGCAAAATAGAGTAGATGATCTATAACTTTCTAACGTTCTACATGCCGACAACAAGATGATCAAAATAAATAAATAAATGGATTTAGTTTGAAGGATCTTGTGTGCCTTCCTCGTTGTCCATGTACTCATGTTCCTGAAGCATGTTCATTAACATGTCAACCTGGTTCTGCAACAATGCATTCTGTCGCTCAACATTTGCACGCTTGCTTCGTTCATCGAGTAGCCCAAACGGATGCACTAAAGTGCCTCAAATGGATGCACTAAAGTGCCTCAAATGGATACACTAGATTACCTCAAATGGGTGCACTAAAGTACCTCCCGATATGCCATTCTTTATAGAATGAACAGGACTCGCGTGAGTGACCATAAGATATGTCAAACCGCATATCATTAATAAAGCCAGGAACTTTCCTCCACCAATTGATCAACGACTGCAGTAACTTCTGTAACCAGCACTTATGGCCTTACACATTTTCCTTCTGATCCTGAACCAACAACTGAACCTAAAATGTGATGGGTAACTTTGACTTTGGTAACCCAGTCCCGTATGGCTTCTGATCTAGCGCCCTTTAGTGTGGCTGTCCCGGAATGAATTGCTGCTTTAACCTGCATTACATAGACAACATGGTATTTTTATGTCAGAAAACATGGAAATAAACAACATAGTTAAAGATCCGTTGACTTGCATAAAGTTTAACAAATACCAAAATACTACAATTGAAAGCAACCTTTTTATAAGTACAAAAAAAATAGTATCTTAAACAAAACTGACAAAAATGTACGTTACAAATGCAACCAACCCAATTGGATTTGTGTACATTCGTGCAAGTCTATAGTCTACTATCTAATTGTTACATAGTAGCAATGAGATACAGTAGGCTAAGGTCATGCTCTACCGGCTAGTGGATGCAAGAGCATCCGTAACAACTTTTTCTCTTTACCTAGTGTCTATGTTAACAGATGCACCAATCTGTTAACAACAAATGCACCAATCTGTTAACACAGATGCATCAATCTGTTAACAAATAGATGCACCAAGTTAAAACACAACAGTTAACAGGAGGACTATGTGAAACACGACCCATTTTTCCACTGATTATGCATATTATGTAACAGAAACATGATTCTTATCATGGAATTACGTGTCAGGCGCTTTATAATTTTACGTACAGGAATTACCTGGTCCGGTTACTGTAATGCTTCCAACCAAAATGTGTACTACACCACAAAAGGTCTTGACGCCTAAAAAAATTATGGTTCTATTAGAAAGTGAAAAATGAATACGAAAGTACTAACAAGAACATACCCAATCCCAATAACTAATTAAATGACGACCTCGTATTAACAGATAACATACTAACCTCGCATAAATATACAAGTAGAAGTAACCAAGTAAATCAGTAGAGTTCAAGTCAAAAACTGAAAAAAGTTGGGCATCAATGTGCCAGACCTCCGCATCAGTAACTTATTCAATTCTTAAGCCTGCAATAATAAAGGTGCAAGTTTGATATTATTTTGATCATTTAAACATATAGCTTATTTAAGCTACAAACCATATTTGATCCCACCTACAGCACTAAGGGTCTAAGGGGGTGTTTGGTTTAACTTATTTTCTAAACTAAACTGATTATCTACAACTACAAGCATGATTTTACTAAACATTATCAAGAAGTGAATTATCTAATAAACAAATCAGTACGACAAATTAATAATCATCAAAACATGTAATTAACTGATTCTAACTATCCGCCAAACACTCAAACCACTAATTATCCGCCAAACACTCTTAACTATCTGGGTGCGACACACTTATCACAACTTATAGTTATACTTACGAAATTAACCGGGACTGAAACAGAAGCATGAATAGATTCAGTAACTGGTTCTGAGCTGCATGATTAAAAAAAAGACTAATTAACCATGAAAATGTAAATAAGCGAGAAATTATAGTTATTTTAAAGAGAACCATCAATGAAAGGATGCAAATAACTCACCATACAGCTGCAATAAAACAACACGTACAACTGCAATATTAATTAAAAGCAACTATTAGCCAAAATGATTTGACACATAACAGGATGCTTTATATTTATAGCATGCTTGACTAAGTGTGCACATATCAACAAAATTGTGGCCACGAAGAAATTTCAACACCTGTGTTTGTAGTTTACACAGCCTTACACCAAAGAAAAGCGCATGGTATGTTTGGAGATGCATTTAAGGGGGTCAAATAATAAGCATCAAATAATCAGATCGGTTCATGAGTAGCAGCACCAAACACTATCCGCGTTTATCTTATTATTCTAGGGTCGTTTTAACTTGAGAGGTGTTTGTAATTGCTTATTTAAACAGCTTATTGGTATGTGCTTATTCACATACCTTTTATTTACCAAAACCGGACCAAAACGACCAAAAACTAACCAAAATGCCAAAGATATTTGTGTTTTTGTGTTTGTTTCTATGCAGGTACGGATATTAAGAAAAAGGGACAAAAGCAAGCAAAAACCGGGAAAACGAGCACGGGATACGGAAAAGACTCAGAACCAAATCCGGGAAAGTCATACTTGGTCAAAAAGTCAGAAATCACCCTTAGATCAACTTTGATGAATTGGCAAGATTAGTCCCTCAAATTTCAGCTTATTCATTTATGGTCCCTAAACTTTAAAAACCTTAGACTCTTAAACCCTTTTACCCGGTTTTACACTTATCCAACCCAACTTAAAAGCCCAACCCACACACCCTTATACCCAAAACAGTCCAAACAAAAGACCCGACCCTGACCCGAACCTTTTCTCTATACTCGGTCAAACCAGTATAACAACTGAGTCAAACAATAATTAAAAACACACTCACACCCACACGCGCGCCCAAACCTTTATCCCCAAAATTACTGCGAAGAACCCTAGTTACTGTACCCGCCCAATTACCTCGTACTAAAATTATTACCTCATGATTGAAAGCTTCTGGAAGCTCCTGACAGCTGCAGGGACACGTGGGGGATGCTTATTGGAGGAGCCACCTCATCTATTTTAATCCTACGATCGAGATTGAAGATTGGAGAACAAGAAATGATCTAAGGGTGATCAAGAGCTCATGAGGCACACGGATTGCCAAGGTGGCAGGCCTGGAAGGTTCAGAAGAAGCCTATAAATAGGGAGCTCTTCCTCATTAGTTAGTTTGTCCAATTTTTATGTCTTTAAAAAATTGTTACCATTTTAATTTCTGTGTCATTTACTGTTTTTAGTAGTGTAATTTTTAATTCAAGTTGTAATTTACATTTCCAGTTAATTTTGTACTCAGTGCTTTTATTTTTAATGAAAGTCAAGTTTGATCCTCTTTTTAATTCGTATCAATTTAGCTTATAATCTCATTGTTAGATTATTGTTTGTTTCAGTAGCTTGTTTAAAATCATATATAGCTTATTTCAAATTTTAATCTCATCTTTTGTTCTTCTCATTTCCAAAAATCCAAAAATATTGCAAAATATAAAAAAAAAATAATACAAAAAATAAATAAGCCAGCTTATTAATAAGCTGTTTTCTAGTTTTGAGAACTTATATAAGCTTCATAGCTTACTGTAAGCTCTTATTGAGTCAATTTTGTCCTTAATTCACTAAAGTCAAAAAAGTCAAACAGACAGTCAACAAAAGTCAACTGTTTCAATTTCCATGATGATTGCTTATTGGAGTGATGGTCTAGGAGGGGAAATGGATGCCTCTAGCCTGTCTAAAGACAGGCAAGCTTAGTGAACTCCCTCTGTTCTTGCTGAGGGAGAAGTGTTTTGTAAGTCTCATTTAATTTCAAGTTTTATAGTTCATAATTTGTGCTTAGTTTGACTGCTTTATTAGTGTTTATTGATTTGTGATTTTTGATTCTTAGTTGATTAGTAGCTTAATTAGTCATAGTTCAATTGGTATTTTAGCTTAAATCTCAGTTTCTAGTGTAAAGTTTGCAAAAGTAGCATTTATAGGGGTGTTTGGTTTAGTGACAGTTAGGGGTGATTTTGTCTGTTACTGTTACTTTACCCAATTGAGAACTTAGATAAGGCCATTATTAGTTGGTTTGGGCCTGTTATTGATTATCATAAGCTGTTTGTGTTTGAATTTGAGGATTTGGACTTATCAGTTGAAAGTTAAAGTTGTACTGCCTTCATAAGCTTTCCAATAAGCTGAGCTTATTGGAACCTCACTTTTGGCATTTTAAGGGTGCTTTTAAGTATCTAAGTTAGTGTGCAAAGTCTGGATAGAATTGGTCAAGTTTTCATAAGTTTGCGCCATTTTTTCCATAACTGCTGTTACAGAATCCCTATGCAGAACCTAGGTTTGTGACTGCTGATCTAGCCTTGATTGTGGCTTAATTACTTAAGCTTTGAACCTTATTTTTGGTTTATATCTAGTTCATATAGTAGGCTTTGAGTTCATAATCTGGGATCAGAGTTTTGTGCTTATTAAATAGCTTATTCTGGGTCTGCTATATCAGCCCCCTTTGACTGTTCTGTGCCTGCAATATTGTTTCATGTTCCAATAGCCTGTTCTAGGGTCTAATTAGGCTAGCAATTGTTGATGACTTTTGGGGCTTTTGTAATTTTTAGGTATTCAGTAGTACTAGCTTCATTTTTCCCCCATTAGGTTTCAGTTTACAGCTTATTAGACTGCTTAAAAATCAGTCCAAAGTAGGTGCTTAAGTCAAGTGATTATATCATAAGTTGTGACCTGTTCAGCAGCTTATTTGATTCTTCTTTGAGCATATTTGAACTTAGTCAATTGATTTAAGCTTATTCAAGTCCTTTGAACTATATCTGTGCTTTTGGGAATTTTTTGTTCACTTTAGCTTATTTTTGTGCTTATTGCAACTGCTTATTTCAACTGTTCTGCTTATTAGGATTTAATCAGTTTCTAAATTTATTTTTCTTAGATTAGAAATTTAATTTTAGATTTACTCAAATTTTTCCAGATTTTTCCAAGCTGTTTTACTATTTTTAAATCATTTAAATAGTTTTAATTAGTTTTTAATTCATAAAAAATTCATAAAAAGTCAAAAAAATATTTTTCTTTTTCCAAAAATTTTCTTTTATCAGTTTTAATATAGGAAAATTATTTTTATATTTTTAGGTTTTAAGTTTTAGAAAATCATTTTAATTTACGTTTTTAAAATTCGTCGCGTAACGTTTTTAAATTCAATTTTCGTTTTTTAGGATTACATGCTTAGCTTAATTGTTTCATTAGCATAATTAGTTTTTCCTTTTATTCATTTCATTGTTCGTAGTGTAAAATCAACAAATATCTCTCTTTTCACACACATTCACCACACATATTCGACTCCGTTACGAAAACTCGAATTCGACCTTCGTTGGGACACGACCCGAGGAAAACGCATCCGTTGTGTTTTCTTTGGAAAAATAAATATACTATAAAATGAACGAATCACTTATGCAATTCTTATTTCCGTATTTATCCACTCATAGCTGTAAAAACACAACGCAGAAGATAGTGTGTTGACTTTTTTAGTTATATCAAAATACAATAACCCGATAAGTAGTTTTCGGGCGTTTGGCAAATTTAACTCCCTATTGTATACTAAAAAAGTGCTAATTTGAAACAACTTGAAATACTATTAGTCAGTCATTTGTCTCAACCTAAACACTAAAAAGTTCTTATAAGCTATTTAGCTGTATCAAGCGCAATGAGCTGATAAGTTATTCAAACAAGCAATTCGAAACACCATTACATAATATTATAATCACAGCCTCAAACAAAAACATGTCTAGATATTATCTCCTACTCGTCCACAACCCATTTTATTACGTTTCCTTTCAAAACGTGAATGCAAACACAACGTATGCACTCTTTCACGAAGCACTTAATCCTATATAATCAACTACACTACAGAAACAGTGCATATTAATTAAAAGCAAAGATGTTTACCATCTGCAACTGCCATCTCGATATCTTCTATAGTAATCAAACCCTTCTCCACAGCCTCCTTTTGATCCTATTTTTCAGTGCATCATTCAAAAATATAGCAAACCATAAATACAAATATACATCTAATCATCCAAAACCAACTTCATTTAGCCATCAAAACAACCTAATCATTACTTACTGATGCCCTAATCATTACTTATTGATGCACTAATCATTACTCACTGATGGACTAGTCATACTCACTGATGCCCTAATCTTTACTTACTGATGCACTAATCGTTACACATTCCCGAAAACAAGTTTTTGTTACGAACCATCTAAAGATTTAACATGTGATAGGCACATGTGGCCAAACCGAATCTCCAACCAAAACCAACCGAATTACACTTAGCATAATTAGGATTGATCTAGGTGTTTAATACAGTATCTCACTTTGTGTAATACTCCCTCCGTCCCACATTAAGTGTCCATAATGGAATCTTGGGATGTCCCAAATTAAGTGTCCAGGGAATATTTCAACCAATGAGAAGAGACTTTAGTGGGTAATAGTGATATTTGATTGGTGGAGAGTGTAGTTAGTGGAATTTCCTAAAACTTTTTGCATTTGGAAAGTGGACACTTAATAAGGGACGGAGGGAGTAACAATCAAACCGATTCCTGATAACTAATCAACCTATCCAATTTACTTTTTATTTCTTGTTAATTGAGTTAGTTCATTACAACTTTATTGTCTACCAAATTTTAATTTTGTCATGAAAGATAGGTTATAATAAAACAACACGTACAACTGCAATAGAGGGAACATTAGAACGTCGAGGTGAGCCATGAGTAATGAGACACATCCATTAACTGAAGATCACGCAAACAAGCAAACCTCCAAACACTGTCATGCATTAATTGGAATGAGTACAATTAAACATACAAGCGGATACACTAAACGTATACATTGATGCCTTAATATGTCTCACGATGCACTAATTAATACTCGCTGATGCCCTAATATGTCCATTGATGCACTAAACATACAAATAGTTGCCCAAGTATTTTACATTGATGCACTAATCATACTAACAGATGCGCTAACGCTTATTTCATATGAAATAATAAAAAAACAGATGCCCTAACGTGTAACGTGATGCTTTACTCATACACTCGGGATGCCTTAACGTGTCACGCGACACTCAAATTATACTAATAGATGCCATAAAATGAGTTGCTGATGCTTTAAAATGTACACTAGTTACATAATGTATAATCATGATGCATTAATCATACACACTTCAAGCGCTAACATTTCATGAGATGGCCTAATCATAAACTCTCGATATCCTTACTTTTTCATTTCATGCTCTAATCACACATTTTATGCCCTAAATTTGTCACTTCATGCACTAACCATACACTCCCGACGTGTTAATTTTTTAGCATGATGCTTTAATCATTCTAACAGATATCACAACATTAATGTCTGATGTATTAATCAAACAAACATATGCCAAACATGTCACGCGATGCTCTAATAATACACAATGGATGCATCAATCTATCGCTCTAATCTAACAAAAAAATATAAATTCGTTATACCGATGCACTTATTCACACAAATAAATGCTATAACATATTATTTATACAGATGCACTAAAATATAATTTTATACATACAAATTCATTAAATGTCATTCAATTCCATAATAACACTAATTATTTTATAATTTTCACGATGATGCACTAAAATAAGATAAAAATTAAAAAAATCTGTAATTAAAAGCCTACAATTGCCGGAATGCACTAAAATAACATAATCTTTACATTTGCCTCAATCATAAAAATTATACATAATTATAACATGTTTAAACCAACAAAATGATGAATATCCAAAATTAGGGCACTTACGATTTCGAAACTTCTTTTTCGTCAATTTTCTGATGATCGGAGAGCAAAGTTATCGCATTCACGAGTGTTTTATCTAATTTTTCTTTGATTTTGATTGGTAATTGTTAGAATTTGGGTTTTTTTTATCGGAGTGGTAGCGATGTATATGATGGTGGCGATAGAGACGGAGATGGTGGCGATCGAGATAATGGGTTTTTGATCGGGATTGAATGATCGGAGTGTGTGTTTTTTGTTACCAGTAAAATGGTGGTGATGGAGATAATGGGTTCCGCCCTTTTTTATTTATTTTTTTCATTTTTTACCCTAAAGTTTGAGACATTTGAAAAATCTACCCTATAACTTTTTTTCTCACTTTTCTATCTAATTATACTTTTCTCTAGAACCGGACCCTATATATATATATATATATATATATATATATATATATATATATATATATATATATATATATATATATATATATATATATATATATATATATATATATATATATATATATATATATATATATATATATATATATATATATAAAACTTTACCACTTTACAACCTTATAAATACCAACCTCAAACACACTTCTAAACATACAATTTCAAACACAATTCAAACAACTTCTCATCCATATTCACCATGTCAAAAAAAAAAAAATCCCACATCAAAAGACCGACGATCTCGACTACCCCAAAATGTCCCGAATTTGAATTTCTCGCCGGAAAACAACTTCGAATTAACCGGCATAACACCATCACAAAATCGGGGTATTCACTTTCGTGTACCCGCTTTTGAATATACATCACGACTACCACAACCGAATCAAAATCAAAACCCGTTTTACGTTAATCGTCCATATGTCAATCCATCTCGTCCTAATATGGATTATAACCAAGAACCAAGTGGGTAATCGTATCGCCATAACATGGATTTCTTGCATTCTTCCCAACCGTATCAAGATTATTCCCCGTTTCGTAGTGCTAATCTTGAAATGGATTTGGAGGATTATATGGCAGACTATCCGACTCAACAATACTCGACCCAAAACTATCCGAGTCAAGATGCTTCAATGGGGCAAGGTTCGGATCACGGTTCGTAACACGGTTCCATGCCTGTTGAAGACGATGACGATGTTAAAGAGACGTCACCCATCAAACCAAAGAAGCCTTCGTGACGTGCTACAAAGGCGAAGGACAAAGGCAAAAAGTCCGAACCGGCCAAAAAGAACGAACCATGTACAAAGGTGGAAGAAATCGCGCTTTGTAGAGCTTGGAATTATATTTCAGAAAATTCCGAGAGAGGAAACGCTATAAAAAGGCACCGCTTTTGGGAGGAGGTGATAGCTTTCTTTGAAAAGGAAATTGGTTCACAAAGAACTTATGACTCGATCACGACCAAATGGAACAATATGATTCGTAGTAGGGTTGGGAATTTTTGTGCTATTATGGATAATATCAAGGATAATCATGAAATTGGTGAGAATGATGCAGACGATAAAGAAAAAGCTCTTAGAGAATCTCGTGTGATTTACGGTCATGATTTTAATTTGGAGGATTGTTGGAAATTTTTGAGGCATCATGATGCTTGGAAGAAGGAGATGCCTGCTTTCCGATCGAATAGTCGGAAGAAAATAAATGGTTCTACAACTACCTCGGGGTCAACACAAGGTCCCTTGAATCTCTAAGACGTGGATGATTCTGATGATGAGGAAGAGGCTAGAGAATCACGACCACAAGGTCGTGACGTAGCCAGGAAGAAATCATCCTCATCCTCTCATGATCCACCATCATCATGGACAAATTCGCTAGCTCAGACCTTTTTCAAGTTCAAGCCGTTAAAACCGGGGAAAAATAAGGACATTGAAGATTCGTACGTTAGGTTCAAGGAATAAGAGCTGGCGATGAAAAGAGAGAAAATTGAACTCCAACGAAAGCAAGTGAAAATCATGGACATCACAAAACGGGAGCAATACTTGATTTTCTACAATTCAACAATCGACCCAAATTTGCCCGAACGACAACGAAATGAACTTTTGCAGCTTAAGGCAGCAATCAAGGCATGCTACAACTTAAATTACTAGTTTAAGTTTTTAATAAGTATTGTAATGTTTAAGTTTTTAATTTAGTATTGTAATGTTTTTATTTTTAATGAATTTTAAACTTGTTGTTTAAAATATTTGAATTAAAAAAAAAAACAAAAAAACAAAAAAAAAACAAAAAAAAAAAAACGGTCACCACTGTGGCAACTTGGTCATGTCTGGTCACCGAAGAGAAAAAAGCTAATATGGCAGCCGATGACCCGGGTCACCAGTGTGCATAGCCTTAAATGCATAGATATCCGGCCACTTTTGATATTAGGTTACAGGCTTTTGATATCCACATTCACTTTAATTCACTTTTAGATGCACTCTACAAACCACATTCACTTAAATGCGTGGATGTCCTTTTTTATTTACTTTTAAGACATAAGACATTATAGGCGCGCATGGTTTCTGATTTTATGCGCTTCTAATTTTATGCGCTTCCTTATTATCCTTCCAACCGTTGCAATTAAAAAAAAAAAAAAAAAAAGACTTTTCAAACTTATAAATAACAACCTCAAACACACATCTAAACACACAATTTCAAACACAATTCAAACAACTTCTCATCTATATTCAAACAACATTTCTATCAATACCTTTAAACACATTCTTTTAATTATGTCTTACGAGCTAATATTCGGTTCCTCGTCTTCCGACGATGATGAAGTTCTGAGTGAGTTTATTGAGTTCTGGAAGTTTGCTTCGAACGCTTACCAAGCATCACAGCAAAAAGTTCCACGAATATACATACGTAGGGATCATGAGTGTTCTCATAATCGTTTAGTGGCGGCATACTTCTCCGCAAACCCGCAGTTCGACGAAAGAACATTCCGTCGGCGATTCCGAATGAGCCGAGAACTTTTCACATAAATTGTTCGAGAGGTAACCGATTATTCTCCTTATTTTCAACAAACTCTTGATGCTAGGGGAATATCTAGTATTAGCCCCATTGGTCAAGTGTACTGCGGCAATTCGTCAATTGCGATACGCTGCCGTTCCTGATTCTCTTGACGAAAATCTGGCAGTGGCTGCAACAACATCCCGTGAATGTCTCCGTAAATTTTGCACGATTATCATGGAGTTATATGGTGCTGAGTATTTGCGAAAGCACACGTATATTGACCTTAAAAGATTATATGCTCATCACGAGCATAAGCATGAGTTTCTTGGGATGATGGGAAGCATTGATTGTACAAGTTGGGAGTGGGAGAATTGCCCAACTGGTTTGAGAGGTCAATATGCTAGGGGTGATTATGGGCCACATCCATTCATTTTGTTGGAAGCGGTTGCCTCCCAAGGTTTATGGATTTGGCATGCGTTCTTTGGTTTCTCCGGTATGAATAACGACGTAAACGTTTTACATCGTTCACCTGTTTTCAATGATATCAAATCTGGGAGAGCACCAAACCTTGAATTCGAGGCTAACGATGTACAGTATAAAAGGGGATATTATCCTACTGACGGGATATATCCACAATGGTCCGTTCTTATTAAGTCCATTTCAAATCCTCCCACGGGTGATGAAAAAAGAATATTGTACAAGAGGAAGCACGAAGCAGCAAGGAAAGATGTGGAACGGGCTTTTGGTGTGTTGAAAAAGAAGTGGAAAATGCTTAAAGTTCCGGCTCGAGGGCTATATGAAAAGGATCTCAAAGATATTATATATACATGTATCATAATACATAATATGATCATTCGACACAAGCAGCGAGCGATATGTCCTACATGGTTCGAAGATGAGGGCCATCATGATCACGATCCCTAAAGAACGCATAAAGAATCGTTAATAGTTACCCAGGAGATTATGAACTCATCAACTCATCTAAACTTATCTGATTTGATTGAACACATTTGGACAAATCGTAGAAATCAAGTCAATCAAGGGAATGAAAACGAAGACGGTAGTGATGGTGACGATAAGGACGACGATAAAGAATTTTTGTAATGTTTTTATAGTTATTTGAATAATTTACTTAATGTTTTTAATGTTTAATTGAATAATATATGTAATGTTTTTTTTAATGGATTTTTTTTTTTTTTTTTTTTTAATGTTTGATTAAAAAAATCGGTCATCGACTGTGGCACTTTAGTCATGTCTGGACGCCCCAGAGAGAAAGTTGACGTGGCAGCCGGTGACCCAGGTCACTTGGGTCATCGACTGTGTCCAGCCTTATGCAAGTTTGTACATGTAACCACTGGGAAAATTTCACCTTGTAATAAACTATACTTATCCTTTTTCTACGTATAATTTTTTTTTTATTATCTGATCATAACTACTATCTAATGTGACGTAACTAACATCCTCGATAAACGTGCTCACACGCGGACCAACATCAATGTACTTAATGTTTATTTCATATAAACATTTCCATATGTCAAGTATAAAACGTTACGATGTCTCATTTGGCACTTTACGTTAATTCGTTAACGTACGTTTAAACTAAATGTTTCTTACCTATTAGAGTTTCTACGAATTCCTAAATTACTATAACAATAATTATGAATAACTAAACCCTAAAATACTAAAGTACAACTCATTTTACAAGTTACTATAGCACAGAAACCCTAAATCCACTTTAACTCCCGATACAAACCCTAATTTCATTAAACTACAATTTTATGTAATAAAATTACAAACCCTAAATAATTAAATAATTTTTATAAAATATAAGTGTACAAGTCTTTCAAGACAATGTACAAGTCATTAAAGCATAAAAACATAATATTAATATAAATATCACTACAAACCTCAGTGTACTCATTATAAAGCATATTATACAAGTATTTTATGCACAAGCCTTAAAAATAGAATTTCTTAAACTTACTAAATATAATTACAAGTCTCTAAACCTAGTGTACTAGTGTTCAATGTACAAAAGCTAAAAATTACATTTATATACTTTTAAACCTAACTAAACTAACATATAATTTAATTAACTTAACCAAATATTAAAAATATATTTTCTATATTACATAAACCCTAGTACAACCTTATCAAGCCTATAGTACAACCCTTAAAAGCCTAACATGATTTCTTTTCCTTTAATATATAATTCGACATATATATTAACCAAGCAAGCCCTAGATTTTATTTTATCCAACAAATACTTAAACCAAACCCTAAATAGACCTTGTTACTTCCCTAAACCCTAGTGTACAACACCTTATAGCCTATGTACCACCATTAGAAGCCATTCGATCCACATTCCATCTTCCTAGTTCGATCCTAACTATTATCGAACTAAGACATTTCCTCACAAACTACAAAGCAAACCTTACACAATAAGATTACTTGTATGATCCAAAATACCTCCACATATCCATGTCTCCTAGGTATTCACCATTAGTCAAAATTTGTAGGAAACTTATATGGTTAGGGAATAACCACACTACCTCCACCCTCCCCCTCCATACAAGTGTCCTTCATTACATCACCTTGTCCCTTAATCACACTAACAAGGTGACTTAGCCACCTTGGAAACCCTAATTCACCTTCTCTATATATATCGACCCTCATTCTTTCTTTTACCTCCCATATCATTCGACCTACAATAAAAACAACCCACACTCCCCTAACCACTGATCCCATAATCCATTTAGAAGCTAGGAAGGAGTTTGAAAGAGTTTAGAAGAAGGAGAAAGGCTAGCATTTTAATTCCACACCATTTCGCCCAAAAACAATATAAATCGAATTAATACCGAGTAAGTATTTCTAGCTCTTTTTCTTACCTCTTGTAAACTTAAAAACACTTAAAACATGTCACTATACAAGCCTTAATGGAAGGATTAGGAACAAAATGTTTTTTTTTTTTGTTTCCTTTTTGTCGAACAAAAACCAAACACACCATAATTTTTTTTTAAGTATTACAAAACAAGAAACTATAAAACACTCTAGGGATAGATTAAATATGTTTATTATCATGTTAACATGCATTAAAAACTAGTTAGAACATTTAAAAATAAAAAACCAACTTATTTTTCCTTTTCTTTTTCTGTCGCAAACAGCCCCAACGCCCCAACTTTGCATAAATATTTCGACCACCAAACGACCCCTATAAAATATGAATTTTTGCCACATTAAAGACCACCCAGCTAGCTAATTGTAGGAAAAAGAACGTCGTAAAAAGATTGCTTTGTCTCAAAGTTATTCGAGTCTCTTTCCAGCCCTTCGCAAACTGAAGTTGTCGCACCCTTTTTAATTATTTCGAGTTCATATGCTCGAATCATGAGCTAATAATTTGTAGAAATAATGTTTACAAACTTATAATAACGTGTATAAAGGAGTCGGAGCAAGTCGTGCCTTTTCCCGAGACTTAAAACGCGTTATAAGGAAACAAGGACCACGAATGTAACAACAAAAATGCTTTGAGGGTATAAAGTGTCAAGACTCCAACTAGTTTTATAACTTGGACATAAATAGAAATCGACTTGCAGTTTAGGGGTAAAAAGTGTCAATTTTGAAACTGTAGGTTAGAAACTGTCATTTCACCATAGTTAAGGGGTAAAAGTTGCCAACTTATGAAAGTTAAGGGGTAAAAGTTGTAATTTTATAAAAGTTGAAAGGTAAATATTGTCTTTTTATGAAAGTTCAGGGGTATAAACTATCAATATATGAAACTATAGGGGTAAAAAGCGTAACATTATATAACTATTACGGGATATATATATATATATATATATATATATATATATATATATATATATATATATATATATATATATATATATATATTATAAAACTTAACAAATGAGATACATTTAATGGACAAACGAGACAAAAACATAAAACATGAAATAAGATAAAAACGTATATTACTTTTGAAAAGACTTCATGTTGTCTCATTTTAACATTTAATCGTCAACCGAAACGTTACGATACGAAGACTAAAACTTATATATATCTGAATACGATTACTGAAACTTGACATACCAACCCAGGTTGCGTGCCGGAGACGTTTATCAACTCTATTTAAATTTGTTTTCCATCCAGACTGTCAAGGTGAGTTCATAGTCCCACTTTTTATACGTTTTCCAAACTTGTGGGGAGATACATGCTACTAAAACGAACACAAGTATTTTCTGTATGCTTTCCTGATTGATATTGCCTAAGTTAACTGTTGCCTATTTAAAAGACCCTCCATCATGCACCATTAATCACCTTCGGGTGAGCGCGAATATAGTGAATAGATCTATTGGAATTGACGGCCCATTTGTACTAGCCGGATGGATTTCCTTAGTGTTAGCCGGATAGACAAATGCACTTTATTTGAGTTCAATAAAGAGTCTGGCAAACTCCTACTCAAGGGCATGATTACTTTCATTTAATTATGTTAGTAATACTTAAACCTGTTAACGTTTTGCCTGTCATGAGACTTAGTACAATATACTGAACTGCGATATTACTGATTTACTTTATACTTAGCTTGTGTTCAACTTATTATAACTTTAAACGCAATGGATTCACTCAACCTTTGTGTTGACTTTTTAGCATGTTTTATTTCAGGTAATTAAAGGTATGACTTGGCACGGAGTGGCTGTGGACTTTCTTCTTATAATAAGTGTCCATTTTGTTATCATTCAACAAATAATGTATCTTTTACAATGTATTTCGAAACTTCCCACTGGGACCTCTCTTATGTACTCTAATTTAAATAAATGAATGATAACAACTTTATTTAAAACGTCTCTTTTCGAGTCGTTTTCTATTCTCATGACAACGATACCTGAAGTAATACCCCAACTTATATTCCGCTGCGTATATCGAAAATGGGGGTGTTACAGATTGGTATCAGAGCCATGGTTATAGAGAACAGGGTGCAAACCCAAACTATAACTACTTTTCACAAACTTAACTAAAGTCCTCCGTGCCACAACGCTACTGAAATGCTACTTATACATGTTTATGCTGATTATTTAGTTACATAGTGAAATATTTATAATTACCGGGTGGTTACAGAATCATGACTTTCCCTACCCATTCTATCACTCTCATGTCAGAACTCGGATGTCAAAAATATCACCTTACTTAGTACATTACCTATTAGGATTCTTTTATACTAATCTTTACGCACTTGATAGTTATTCTCACATACTTAATTATTTCACCTTTATTTTCACCCCTTAATGTTATTAAGTACTTATAATTACTATTACGGATAACTACAGTACCATGTCCCCCGAAACTCCTGATATTAACAAAACTACCCCAATACCACTCCCATCATCACCTACTCACTCGCCTCCACGTCAGAAACTTAGGAGAGTTACTGAATCTTATGAAGAGTTGATTGGTTGTCCGACAACGTTTGAGGTTGGACATAATTCACACCAAGAAACGATTCGAAAAGATGTTGGGTTAAACTCTCCACTACCTAACACCCCATACTCCCCAATACCAGACATTCCAGACGACATTTCTACACCAAATCCCCCTGATTATAATTTCCCTCGTGACTCAATATGGACACTTCTTTATCAACAAGCCAACACTCTCGACGCTCACACTGAACAGTTGGAAGGGTTACAACCATTACGTTTCGAATGGTACGATCGTAACATCGACACTTTGTTTAGAAGGGCCAATGCCGAGAGATGAGCAGTGTTTGACTTAGGAGTGAAGGTTGATAAGATGAAGGATACTTACAACCATGAATTTAGAAGCTTGGATTCCAGAATCTGCTCTTCGAGAAGAGAATACGGTCAGATACATGGCAGAGTGGAAGACATTGAAAGGACCCTATGGATGGCCAAAGACACGGCAAGAAACCAGTGTCAGAATATTTTCGCCTTAGAAGCCATGTTGGCCAATCAAATGAGGATGTACCAGGAATTTCAGGAATGCTTCTCAGAAATGGAAGCTGCACAACTAAAACTTGAGACTGAAGTTAAGCATCTACGTCAAGGACGTAACTGATCTTAATTTCACATGTATCATCGTTGTGTCTACTAAACCAAATAGTACTTGGTTAGTATTTCCTGTATTTTCCAATAAGCCTGAAACTTTTAGAACTTGTAACCAACTTTTAAATCTATAATAATCTCCTTTTGCTATATCTCTCTGTTATTAATAAATTCTTTCTATTTATACCCTACCATGATGCTATGCATGCATGTAATGACTTCTCGTGACCTCATGCAGAATCTCATCATTTGTCATGATCCTTAGTAGACAAATGGCTCCACGCAAACCAAGTCATACTCGAAACAAATGTCACTTTCCCATTCCTCCGAACCTAGTCAACCGACCAACATGTAGCACAACAAGTGACAGAAATTAGGGCCACTATTATCAACAAAGGACCAAGCACTTATATTAGAATCCGTATGAAACATTAATAAAAGACCCTGTATCAATTGTTTTGCAAAAACAATCGAACAAGTTATTAATATCATGTTATTTTCAGTGATTATATCCAGACCTACCATGACATGACTTACGATTATTATAATTCCTTATACCTGCCATAACTAGGCTATAACCATAGAATTCTCTAAGAAAAATTTCGGAAGAAAACTTGATGAATGAAGAGAAAGTTGCTGAACTTCAGCTTTTGTAGATGAATTAGTTTGTTCCTTAGCAGTTTCATACCAAGAGTTAATTATTTATCTATGATGCTAACCAGACACATCGT
Source organism: Artemisia tridentata subsp. tridentata (assembly GCA_021014915.2). Lineage (NCBI taxonomy): Eukaryota > Viridiplantae > Streptophyta > Magnoliopsida > Asterales > Asteraceae > Artemisia > Artemisia tridentata. The sequence continues at coordinate 107,002,490 of CP139509.1, read as the reverse complement.
AATATTATGATTCTCAATGGGTTATGACTTCGCATTGTGACCACTTGTTAGGACTAAGCTTACTCAAATAATGTTAACATGGTCATTATATAAGTTCTAAATTCGTGATTCTTGTGATAATGATAGAAGATAGCCAGCATGAACAATATAAATACCCCACCAATGACTCCTGAAGTTGTTCAAAGGTTGGTAATCAACTTCATGGCAGCAGTACTTGAAGTGACTGCAGTAGCTCATCTGAATAGCAACAATATGGCCACCGGAGAAAAGAAGACGGCTGTGTCTTGTAAGCATACCCCTGAAAGTTTCCCGGGTTGTAGACCAGCTTACCATAAAGGCCCAGAAAGAACAACTAAACCTACCATCACCCGTGCCCAAGGAATTAAGCAAAGTGTTACATTTAAGAAAAATAACCATAAGCGAAAACTAGATGAGAGAAAAACCATCATCCCTACCTACTGCAATTACACCAACGACCACGACTGCCACCGCAAGCATCTTCAAGATCGCATCAACTACCACCGCCTACTTGAGCTCAGACAGAAAACTGGTAGAGACTGCATCGCCACGCTTACTAACGAAAATGGTTATCGTGGAAAGCAACCTCCGTGTCAACGATGCAAGTTGCATCACACTGGATTTTGTTTTGCTAAGTGTGGGAGATGCCAGGAAATAGGTCATAAAACAGGAGACTGCAAAACCATGGGTAAAAAGGAACAACCATCGATCATAGTATGCTACGGATGTGGTGGAAAAGGACACTACAAGAATCAGTGCCCAAACTTCAATACCAATTGGAAAGACAAGACTAGTACAACAGAATGAGAACTCGACGTCAATGTTCAAACAGAAGAGGAATTCCTGTTGTAAGATAAATAAACCATAGTTTAAAACTTTCTAAGTTGTATTTCCTTATGTACTGTACCTTAGATACGATGGATGTAACCTAAGTGTAACAACTACTCTTCTACTGTATGAAACCTCTACCTTATAATATTTCCATAATAATCACAATTTACGTCTAATCTCAGTTTCTATTCCATTTACTCTGCTCATAGTCATTACGTAACAATACACTGTTATACCATTAGGAATTTTGTTAATATTATTTCTGACTGAACAATAGACTAATATTACCGTGTAAGATTTTCACATGAACCCTAAGATTCATTTCAAGGATACCCTATTATCACCCTAGAAATTCCTAATTCATTACCATAGTGTGAACCAAAATTTACTTATTCTTAAAAAAAAATCTATTTGTGATGTTATTTTACAAAAACAAAACGTTGAACACCATCTAAAACTTTTGAAAAGCATGAATACCTCAGTGACTGAGCCAAACATCACATCATTTGGTCCTCAATTATACATAGCCTGATCAACTATGTCTAATTTAGAAAGAATCATGTTATAATAGGAATAGTTATCTTTTCAGATTTCCTAATAACAATTTTCATTCAAAAGCAAAAATTTTGAAGACAAAACAAACTGTTCATAACTATCCCTTTTTGACCACCTTCAATAAGATACCTACACCTATTACCCATCACCTCTATGTTAGGAAACCGAAAAAAATACAAACATAAGAGCCCTAAGAAATCACAAGAATTTAAGGAAAACACAACTAGCGTAAATTTTATTAGAACCCACGAAAATTCATACATAACGACATAATTAGCAACGGAAGTGCTAATGTTACAATGATTACAAGATAAGGTATAGAATCACTAATAGGTTGACCCACCATAGCAACAAAGACCACCACCAACCCAACGATAGCGAGAGCCACCACGGGATGAATCACCTTGATTATCCTGTGCGATAAATACAAACAAACCATTAAACACAACACCGATACTAGATCTTAGACATAAGGACAATCGAGTCTTATTTCATTTAAATAAGGATTACATAGAAATACAATAAGGACTCATTTTAACAAATCCTAACTCGAGACTATTACCCCCATAGCTTGTCTACGGCAAGGGCGAGAACCACGAGAGGAATGACAAACATTAAGATCGCAACCACAAATTGGTAATCTTCATTGGGAATGTAGGCCGAGTAAATGACCGCGAGAACAACGTACACGATTGCGAGGATAGTAATAAGTTGCGGAATTTTGGAAGTGTTAATTAAGAGATATATGTTTTGTGGAAGATTGAAAATTAAAATGGAGTATATATAGGGGAAAAACTAGCCGTTATTTTACTATTTCTGACCGTTGGAATGTACTATTCATGACCGTTAGATTTCACTGTTCATAGACGTTAGATTTTACTATTCCTGAGCGTTAGAAATCACTATTCACAGTCTTTGGATTTATTAGGTGGCAAAACATTCAAATTATTTCATCTAGTAGGAATAAAACTAACGAAATTACGTTCTTTTGAGTACCAAATGGAAATTCCTAGACAACCCTTTTAGACTAAGAATATAACCTGAGACTAACAGTGAAACGATATTATTGGATATAAATGACATAAAAACAAGATAATATTATATATAAAATTATTTTTGAATTGTAAGCATTTTAAACATATCAAACTCACATCACCAATCAAAACGTTGTACGAATCCCATTCTCACACACTCACTATTTGAATAAGTCAGAATCTCAGATTTCCTTATTCAGATCGTGTGCTGAATCCATCGTTAAGGTTAGATAGAAACCTAAGAAAGAACCAGAATTCGCCTAGAAGCAAGAAAATCAAATACGGGTAAAATACCCACATCTTTTTCCTAACTCATCGACCAACATAGACTGAATATCGGGATGAGATTCCCTTCAACAGGGGGATACTGTAAGCACTGGTAAAATTTCACCTTGTAATAAACTATACTTATCCTTTTTCTACGTATATTTTTTTTTAATTATATGATCATAACTACTATCTAATGTGACGTAACTCACATCCTCGATAAACGTGCTCACACGCGGACCAACATCAACGTACTTAATGTTTATATCATATAAACATTTCCATATGTCAAGTATAAAATGTTACGATATCTCATTTGCCACTTTACGTTAATTCGTTAACGTATGTTTAAACTAAATGTTTCTTACCTATTAGAGTTTCTACGAAACCCTAAATTACTATAACAATAATTATGAATAACTAAACCCTAAAATACTAAAGTACAACTCATTTTACAAGTTACTATAGCACAGAAACCTTAAATCCACTTTAACTCCCGATACAAACCCTAATTTCATTAAACTACAATTTTATGTAATAAAATTACAAACCCTAAATAATGTATAAATAATTTTTACAAAATATAAGTGTACAAGTCTTTCAAGACAATGTACAAGTCATTAAAGCATAAAAACATAATATTAATATAAATATCACTACAAACCTCAGTGTACTCATTATAAAGCATATTATACAAGTATTTTATGCACAAGCCTTAAAAATAGAATTTCTTAAACTTACTAAATATAAGTACAAGTCTCTAAACCTAGTGTACAAGTGTTCAATGCACAAAAGCTAAAAATTACATTTATATACTTTTAAACCTAACTAAACTAACATATAATTTAATTAACTTAACCAAATATTAAAAATATATTTTCTATATTACATAAACCCTAGTACAACCTTATCAATCCTATAGTACAACCCTTAAAAGCCTAACATGATTTCTTTTTCCTTTAATATATAATTCGACACATATATTAACCAAGCAAGCCATAGATTTTATTCTATCCAACAAATACTTAAACCAAACCCTAAATAGACCTTGTTACTTCCCTAAACCCTAAGTGTACAACACCTTATAGCCTATGTACCACCATTAGAAGCCATTCGATCCACATTCCATCTTCCTAGTTCGATCCTAACTATTATCAAACTAAGACATTTCCTCACAAACTACAAAGCAAACCTTACACAATAAGATTACTTCTATGATCCAAAATACCTCCACATATCCATGTCTCCTAGGTATTCACCATTAGTCAAAATTTATAGGAAACTTATATGGTTAGGGAATAACCACACGACCTCCACCCTCCCCCTCCATACAAGTGTCCTTCATTACATCACCTTGTCCCTTAATCACACTAACAAGGTGACTTAGCCACCTTGGAAACCCTAATTCACCTTCTCTAAATATATCGACCCTCATTCTTTCTTTTACCTCCCATATCATTCGACCTACAATAAAAACAGCCCACACTCCCCTAACCACTGATCCCATAATCCATTTAGAAGCTAGGAAGGAGTTTGAAAGAGCTTAGAAGAAGGAGAAAGGCTAGCATTTTAATTCCACACCATTTCGCCCAAAAACTATATAAATCGAATTAATACCGAGTAAGTATTTCTAGCTCTTTTTCTTACCTCTTGTAAACTTAAAAACACTTAAAACATGTACCTATACAAGCCTTAATGGAAGGATTAGGAACAATTTTTTTTTTTAATTTTTTTTATTATTTTTTATTTTTTTTTCGAACAAAAACCAAACACACCATAATTTATTTTTTTTAAGTATTACAAAACAAGAAACTATAAAACACTCTAGGGATAGATTAAATATGTTTATTATCATGTTAACATGCATTAAAAACTAGTTAGAACATTTAAAAATAAAAAACCAACTTATTTTTCCTTTTCTTTTTCTGTCGCAAACAGCCCCAACGCCCCAACTTTGCATAAATATTTCGACCACCAAACGACCCCTATAAAATATGAATTTTTGCCACATTAAAGACCACCCAGCTAGCTAATTGTAGGAAAAAGAACGTCGTAAAAAGATTGCTTTGTCTCAAAGTTATTCGAGTCTCTTTCCAGCCCTTCGCAAACTGAAGTTGTCGCACCCTTTTTAATTATTTCGAGTTCATATGCTCGAATCATGAGCTAATAATTTGTAGAAATAATGTTTACAAACTTATAATAACGTGTATAAAGGAGTCGGAGCAAGTCGTGCCTTTTCCCGAGACTTAAAACGCGTTATAAGGAAACAAGGACCACGAATGTGAGAGGAATCGTTATACTATAAGGTTGTTAGACCATTGTTGCTTTGTGTGTATGATATATTGAGTTAATATGATTAAGTATGCGAAATCTACTTAATCACACTTAGAAGGTTATTTGGTTATGGAAATGGAACAATGATGTTTGTTATAGAACAAAGAACAAAGAAAGTTTATCACCAAACGATTCAATATTATTCAAAATAATACGAGTGATCTTCACTATCATTAGGGTTACAAAACCTTGAATCCTATGTTTCTATAACTTATGATATTGTTGTGTTTGTTCTATATTATTAACGGTTATGATCTAATCAATGCGTACAATATCCAAGCCTGTGATTTCTCTTTTATAGTCCAAGAGAGATCTTTACAATATTGTCAAGTCTAATCGAACACATGCTTGAGAGTGTCAGTCATTAAGATACAACATGTATCTGTGTTTACAACTTGTTACTGAACACTTTGTCTAAAGATATTATCTACCATGTATTGTTGACTATTATACACATAATATCTTTGTATTCTTATCCAACCAGCAGTAGAATACTTCAATAGTTATCCACTCAGCAGTAGAATCTTCTTCATTAGCAGCAGCATTATTCAGCAGTAGAATGTTTAACGCTAGTAGTAGAATCAAATGCACTAGCAGTAGAATGATACTTAGAGTATTTCTTTGAGCAGTAACGATCTTGTAATCCTTTAATTCCCAATACTAATCTTCAGAACATTTAATTCCCAACAATCCTCCCCTAAACATGTGAATCCTTTTCAACATGTTTCTGAATTAAATTATGATTGTGAGAATCTTTCAAACACTTCTGTAGTCAGATTCTTGATCTGAGCTATCTTCTGTTCTTCAAGATTAAATATCTTTCTCAGTAACTCATCTGCCATTTTCTTTTGACTTCGACAATATTAGAACCTATCTTCAAGCTTTAAACAAAGCCTAAAACATGGTGCAATTTCCTTGGATGGGGGAATTATAAGAGGCAATGATGCTGTATATCTTGGATGCTTGTTTCAACAAGTGAAATCATCTATCAGCATGCCTTTGCAAGTGATGAACAAACGTAGTAAACTGTAATTGACCTAGATAGAACTTTCTCCTTTGGAATGCTTCATCCCTTCTGAATATATATAATACTCCAGAATCAGCTCTGTTCTTGTCATTTTCAACCTTCATGTCATCATCTTGTATGCTCTTGTCCTTTCCTCTCTTACATTTGGTTAATCTTCCTTGGGCTTTATTTACTCTCCTGAGATATTTCCTCCCTTGAGATGCAAATAACATTTTATCCTCCCCTGTTTGGAAGATCTCTCACCATCATCCCATCATCATCTGATCTACCAGTGTGAACTTGTTTTCAGACAATGTTGTAAATGAAGCCATCAATTCCTTAAGAGTTTATGTGCTGACCTCATCACTTCTAGGTGTGTTAACTCCTATGAGAGGTGATTCATGGGGCATTGACTCATTATCCATCAATGGATGGTTTTGGCGAGTCCCTTTGAAAATCCTTTTTAAGAAACTTTTGACTTAGCAGTATGTTCATGATTTTATTATAGAAAAATCATACTGCTTTCAACCATTTTGAAGGGATTAAGTGTGTAACAGACACTTAACCTAGAATTCGGTTTAAAATAACCTCTGGTTGTGTGAGAACCAATGTTTTTCAGTTATAAATAACTGCCTGTGTAAAGATAAACCTATTCAAAAGGCTTTCTTGACAAGGTTTCCAGCTCATAGCAATTGTTGCCTCTAACACAAGTGTTAGATTCACTTTTACTAGTTGTTCTTTCTATCAGATGTCCTTAGACTTGCTCATTATACTTAAAAGTATAAAATGATAGAAAGTGAGTTGAATCAGTTACTATCTGATCAACCGAATCATCAAATCAATGTGAAATATCATAATCAGATTTCAAGAAATAAGTTCTAAGGAATCAATTAACTTAGGAGTAAACCTTTGTTAATAAATTCCCAAACTCAGTCCATCATAAACCTATTATGTCAGCAACTGATATCATCATTCTGCTGCTTCCATTTCACTTGAAACTTCCTTTTGTTCAAAGTTCATACCTGAAAATGTTAGTCCAAAACCAAGAAACAAAATGCAAAGCATATGTCTTATAGCAGTATCATAGATATGACTAACAAATATGAACTTAACAAACAAAAATTTGTACCAGCAGCACAAACTTTTCACTAACAGTAGTATGTTATAAATCCAGCAGTACAATCAAAAATTTATATACAAAAACACATAGTTTTAAATCATTGAGGATTAAGCATTCTAATACTTGCTACCAAGTACTGAAACCTTCCAACATCAAAAGCTTTTGTAAGAAGATCTGAAAAGTTGTGATCAGAATCAATTTTAAGAACTTGAATCAACTTTTTCTCATTACAATCTCTAATAAAATGATGTCTTATTTCAATGTGTTTTGTTTTAGAACGTTGCACTAGATTTTTAATAATGCAAATTGTACTATTATTATCAATATGAATGACAGTGTTCATGAAATTGTACCCATAGTCAAGAAGTTGGTTTTGAAGCCATAGGACTTGACCACAGCAACTTGCAACAGCTACATATTCAGCTTCAGTTGTTGAAGTAGCCACAATTGTTTGCTTCTTACACTGCCATGAGATAAGTCTACACCCAAGGAATTGACATCCTCCAGTTGTTGACTTTCTGTCCAAGCTAGCACCAGCATAATCACTATCCGAAAATGCTACCAAGTCAAAAGGTGATTCCCTTGAATACCATAGACCCAACCTTGGTTGACCCTTGAGATATCTAAAAATCCTCTTGACAGCTGTTAAATGAGAAATCTTTGGAGTTACTTGAAATCTTGCACAAGCACAAACATAAAACATGATGTCAGGTCTTGATGATGTGAGATACATCAAAGAGCCTATCATAGATCTGTAAGTGTGTACATCTACATTGTCTCCATCTAAATCTTTAAGAAGTGGCTTCTCAGAGTCCATTGGTGTGCTTGCCATTTTTGAATCAGCAAAGTTGAACTTCCTAAGTATCTCAGCAACATATTTATCTTGACTAATAAATATGCCTTCACAAGATTGCTTAACTTGCAGACCCAAAAAGAATGTAAGTTCCCCCATGGAACTCATCTGAAACTTATCATGCATAAGCTTCTCAAACTCCAAACACATCTCCTTTCTTGTAGATCCAAAGATGATATCATCCACATACACCTGTACTAGCAAAAGATCACTCTTGCCTCTTTGAAATCCATTTTCAATTAAGTAGGAAGCTAGTGTTTCATACCATGCTCTAGGTGCCTGATGAAGGCCATAAAGAGCCTTAACTACTCTGTACACTTTTTCTGGATGGTCAGGATCAATGAACCCTGGAGGTTGTGAGACATACACCTCTTCTTCAATAGTACCATATAAAAATGCACTCTTGACATCCATTTGATAAACTGTGAAGCCTATAAATGAAGCATAAGCTAAGAAAAGCCTAATTGCCTCAAGTCTTGCTACTGGAGCAAAAACCTCATCATAGTCTATACCTTCTTCTTGTGTGTACCCTTGGGCTACTAATCTAGCCTTATTCCTAATCACTATGCCCCTTTCATCCCTTTTATTCTTGAAAACCCATCTAGTGCCAATTACCTTTTCATCCTTAGGTAAATCAACTAGCACCCAAACCTTTTGAATCTTAAACTGAAGAAGCTCCTCTTGCATGGCTTCCACCCAGCTTGAATCATCTAGGGCTTTAAGAATGTTCTTTGGTTCTGCCTGAGAGAGAAAACATATAAACAAGCAAGAGTTTGAAAACTCATGCTGCTTTGCAGCATAAAAGGCATCAAGAAGCCCTTGTTGGTCTGAAGACATCAGTTGTTGCCTTGTCTTCACACCTGATTGTACATCTCCAATTACATTTTCTAGGGAGTGGACTTTGTGAATCGTGATGTGTGGTGTAGAAGGAACTTGATAGTTAGGTGAGATATTGCTCAAATCCACCTCTTTATCTGAGAAATCTGCTTCATTTGAGTCTGAAGGGCCAGCAGTAGAATCATTTGGCCTAGCAGCAGAAAAATTAAGCCTAGCAGTAGAATGCTCTGTCTCAGCTGTACTATCATCAGCAGAAACATTTTGTTGTTCCTTGGTTCTATCTTCCTTGTGTTCATCTTCAACATCTTCTTTAGCTTTACCAGAAGAAGATTCATCATTTGTTGAAGTTGAAGCCACACTTGTACTTATTGGCATCCATACATGATCTTGATTTGTCTCCTTGTCTAACCTTGCCTCATTTGTTGTTTGTGAACCTGAAAAATCATTAGTTTCTGCAACAACAGGCATATAATTCATAGAATGGGTTAATGACTCAAGATCAAAAAGCCAATTAGGACCTTGACCTGCTACATTGGATTTATTCTCTAAAAATTCCACATGCAGGTTTTCCTCAACTCTTCTAGTTCTTGAGTTGTATACTCTAAAAGCTTTGCTATTGAGAGAATATCCAACTAAGAATCCTTCATCTGCTTTACCATCAAACTTTCCAAGATGGTCTAAGGTATTTAGAATTGTCACATGACATCCAAAAGGTCTAATAAATCCTATTGCATGAGTTCTACCTCTAAAAAGCTCATATGATGTCTTATTGTGAGACTTGACAACCAAAACCCTATTTTGAACATAGCAAGCAGTGTTGACTGCTTCTGCCCAAAAAGTGATAGGCAACTTAGAGTCGGCTAACATGGTTCTAGCAGCTTCTATGAGTGTTCTATTTCTCCTTTCAGCAACACCATTATGTTGTGGAGTTCTAGCAACACTAAATTCTCTCCTAATACCTTTTTCTTTGCAGAAATCATCCATAACTCTATTTTTGAATTCTGTCCCATTATCACATCTAATGACTTTTACTCTTTTGCTTACTAGGTTTTCTATCTCTGTAATGAATGTCTTAAGGATGCTAGAAGTCTCGTCCTTAGTAGCTAAAAAGAAAACCCATGTAAATCTACTATAGTCATCAGTAACAACTAGACAATATCTTTTATGCATCATACTACTAACAGAAGTAGGTCTAAATAAATTCATATGAAGCATAAACAATGATTGATTAATAGAGTTAAAAATTTTGGGCTTACAAGTGGCTTTGTGTTGTTTGCCTTTAAGACAAGCAATGCATGTTTGGTCATTTTCAAATCGTTTTTGAGGTAAACCTCTTACCAAACCATTCTTAACAATCTGATTTATGGTTTTGAAGTTAATGTGACCAAGCCTTCTATGCCATAACATTGATTCATCCAATGTGGCCTTTGTAACAAGACAAGTTAGAGCCTTTTTAGGAACAATGTTCTTCATATCAACACTGTACATGCTGCCCTTTCTAGGAATTTTAAGAAGTACTTGACTTTCATCAGGCATCTTAAAATCAGGAGAAAGCACAAGACATTCAATGTCACAGAAAAGAACTTTGTTCTTTTTATCACACATTTGTGAGACACTAAAAAGATTATACTTAAGCTCTTGCACATAGAACACATCTTCAAAATCTAAATTTCCAGTTTTAATTGTACCTTTACCGAAAATTTGCCACCAATACCTCCTCCAAAGGTAACATAGCCACCATCTAATGTTTGAAAATCAGAAAGATAGGACTTGTTGCCTGTCATGTGCCTTGAACATCCACTATCTGAGTATCCTTGATCCTCTTGTTTATCAGTTGAATGTTCCTGCACAGTAATAAGGAGTATTAGTTTCCTTTGGGGACCCAAGCCATTACTGACTTGGACCTGCCTCTTGCATCAATGTAATTTAATCTCTTGAGAACAGTTAATGCAACATTGGATTTAAGAACCCAATATGCTGAGGCCTTAACAACATTTGTCCTGTTTTCCCTAGCAGTAGTATGAACTACATGCTTAGCAGTAGAAACTGCTAGCTTTGTAGTTGTTTCCTTTGGTTTCTAAACTTGTTTTTGGACCACTGCTTTTGTTTGAATGGGCCTTTTAACAGTTGTTGATGCATTTTTGTAAGTTTACTTTGCATTTTTAACTGTTGTTCTTGGGTTAACAGTCATGAATGGTCTAGCAGTAGGAACTGCTTGCCTAGCAGTAGAAACTGCATTTGAAACTGCTCTGGGTTTTGTTCTCTTAGAATTAGAGTGAAAGTGAAATTGAGGAGTTTGCCTTTTGTAATTCACCATATTGTTTGTATACCCAGATACCCTTTGGTTGCAGAAAGCTGCAAGATGGTCAAATTCTCCACATACGAAACAAGCTTTGTTATAGAAGTCAAATTCATCACCTACTTGGTGAGACTTAAGGCCATTCCAATTCCTTTGGTTGCCTTTAGGCTTATTTGTGGTTCTGTATTGTTCACTGATGCGTGGTTTTGCGACCTTACAACAGGTTTTACCTCTTGAGGGATCTCAAGAGGCTTGCAATCCCTACCAGGCAGTGTACCTGACCGATGTAGTATAGTGAAGTGGCAAGTACCGGGGGATTGATCGTTCTCTAGGGGAATAGTGTCGTTAGGATTGAAAAACTACTCTAATAGGTCTAAGGGTGAGGGAAGATTCTTTTTGTATTTTTTATATTTTTATGAAAGCAAGTAAAATCTCGGGTTTGAAGGAGTGGGCGGAATTAGTTGCTAGTCAACTAACCCAAATAACTACAAATGCAAATAAAATAAAATAACTGAAAATGAAAAGGTGGTGGAACTTATATGGAGAGAAATGTGTTTACTTAGATTTCCTTACTCCCTAACTATCTTTTACCGATTGATTAGTGTGTATTAATTGCGTGGATGACGGGTGTATTCCTTAATACCAATCGTGGGGTGGCGTACGTACTTCCCCAACTCTATAAGCTCCTACTTCACTCCTATGTCGAGCCGGCTAAGAAGCTCCTAACATGGGATCATTAGAATTCGCTCATGCATTAAATACAACCATAATAACCTTAGTACGCATTGGTTCATGTTTCTTAAGACGTTCAAGCAAGTTACCGTATAGGAGGTTAGCCAGTTTTCTTAAGCCTAACATCGATAAACAATCATCCAATACAATTAATAACACACCAACAACCAATAATCAATAGTTAGGTTTCATTAGATCTAAGCAAACACAAGATAAATCTAGCCTAGCATGTTAAATAAAAGACAAGAACAAGATATAATCAAACAACACATAGACATATTGAATGATTAATTGATTACTTATCTTCAATTGAACATGGGAGATCCAAGGGCATAAAACCCTTAAAAGTAGCAGAAAAATCGTCTTAGGGTTTCTCCTCACAAAGTTGCACACTAATGACTAAAAATTATGAGAATATATATAGAAAATCAGATCTGACGGCGTCACGTTATAGAGCTGACGCCGTCACCTCGCCGCGGTTAGGGTTTCTTGATGGCCTTCTTGACGCCGTCCCCTTTTAATCATCCAAAATCCTCTCTGGCGCGTCAAGGGTTGACGGCGTCACAATGGTGCTTGACGCCGTCACAGGTACTTTTCCAGCCGATTTTGAGACTTTGTCGTTTTCTTCACTTTTATGCTCCAAAAACGTCCAAAATGCTTCCTTTTCCAGATTTCTTCTCCAAAGTACCTAAAATGACAAAAGAAACGATTTAGGGCAATATTTGATCAAATAAATACGATTTAGGGCTTCAATGACCCCCTAAAAGCGGTACACTTTTCGCTTCATCAAATACCCTTACACTTGAGATTTGCTTGTCCTCAAGCAAATGCGCTTTTATTCTAATCAAAATACAAGTTAGGGGTCATTTAACGCTAATATAAAAGTAATTACAACAAATAGTTGTTCCACTTTAATCATAATAAGCACGGAGATTACAGACTAGCACCTCACAAGTAGTGTTTAGATACTCACATCTCTCAGGTGTCATAAAAGTATATCTCATAAATGAAAATGAATAATATCTCTCACTACCTGTCATAGCAAATAGATTACCATAGGCTTGGGAAAGGATCAAAAACCTCCTCCACTAGGCGTAAGCACCTAAGATAAACTATCAAAGAGGGCTTTTAAACGGGTTATAACGTTAGGTGTAGGGATATGATAAACACGGTTTTGTTGGATAAATGATATTTACTGGTGGCGAGTTAAAGATCTTGATTAATTACATGTACAATATGGCGTTGCTAAGCCAAGACTAGACTCGACTTAAGCTAATGAAAAAAATAACAAAAAGATAAAATAAACATAAAATGAAACGGGATGGTAGTCCGTATGTTTTTTCTACTTTTTTTTTTTTTTTTTTTTTTTTTTTTTTTTTTTTTTTTTTTGCATACACTCTTGCCCTACCATCCAAAATAATACAACGTAGGGGGTTGTATCCCCCTTACACTTGAACTTTTACATAACTTTACAATTAACTATTCTAATAACTCGAATTAAGTTAATCGAAACACTTAGAGTACTTTTAAAATATTTAGCACATATGGGGGTAATAATGTTGTTCTTCCCCATTACTCCATTACACTAGTACTTTACCCATGAGTCCCAATCGTCCCAAAACAATATGTACAAGGATATGACTCGACTTAGCAACCATGTAATCAATTAGATAATTAACTTGGGGTTTAAATAAATGTTGTCACAATAATGCACTAAAAATGAGTGCATACAAGGTAGGCTAAGGCGATTTGGGTGTACATTTAAGTGGGGTGTAAACAAATTCTTACTTTAAGTAAAATACTTAAAGTTAGAAACGAAAAGATAGGCTCTGAGGGGTGTACTAGGGGTATCGTGTACTAAAAATGAGTACAACGCAAAGGGTGTGGGAGAATTACTTGACCAATGTAGCCAATGTAATTATAACAAAAACACAGGTGTAAAACAATGGGTTAATCCTAATGCCTCTTATCATGTAGTAAATCTAACTACACGAATGTAGTCTCACTTGTGGCCTCGGAATGGTCCTAACGCAAGTTCTAGAATCTAAGTGCTACCGGTACACACATCATAGCATAAATGCTTTTCCTACCAATTCTAGGGGCGAACCTCACATATTTGGGGGTGGAAAATTTTTTTAGTGGTACGGTTTTGTGCTAGTCATATAACTCCTATCCGTGAGACGCTCATTAAGACCAAAGTTTCACTCCTATATGTTGTAAAAATTTTAAATTTGGCACTAAAATTGCCTTAACAAGTATTTCTCTCAGTTTTATTACACATCTACCATTAAACAAACGAAAAATCAAGCGTAATAGCATTCTCTAAGGTATTGTACTTTACCCCCTTACACTTAAGATGAACATTGTCCCCAATGTTCAAATAACAAGATGTAAAAGTAAATAAGGTAAAAGAATGAAATCAAATACTCCCCTGATTCGCTCGGTGGATAAAGAGGTAACATGGTTAGATCTTCTTCCAAGGTAATGTTGAAGCTTCAAGACTAAAGCAGCGCCAAAAGCTAGATTCCACATACATTTCCTTGTCCAAAATAACCTGTTAAACCTGAGAAAACAAACACGAAAACCTGCATAACATCGGCGGGATAAATCTGTATAAGGATATAATGCTTGTGGAATGATTATTTTGCAGATTCCCGGAGTTTATAAGTTAGAGATTTAATAAAGCATTTTATGATTCCGGAAGAAAAACAAAACTTTCAAAAAAAAATTCCAGAAAACTGTTCCTGACGCCGTCAGACTGGGGTCTGACGCCGTCAGAAGTGATCTGACAGATTTTTCATGTTAAGTTTCCGGAAAATTTCTGGAAAAACTCAATCCTTATTTCCTGGAAATCCTGCAAAATATCATTATGACTCGATATAAGCAGTTGACTCAAACAATTACTAATATGTATGTTAATTTAATATTGTTATGATTCATGTTCATTTGTTCTAATAAACCGATTTGGATTTCCCTTACACTTATCTTTTGCAAAATACCTTTATATGTAGTTAAGACGAAGTTAAAAACAAGATAAGGCATTTTCACAATTTAGTTTCGAACATGAATCAATAATAATAAAAATTAAACATACATACGGAAGCAAATAAAATCAAACAAACAAACAAATAAACACACAAAGCAAATAAAGCTTGGGTTGCCTCCCAAGAAGCGCTTGTTTTTGTTCGAGTCACGAGCCTGACTCTACCCTTATTTAACGGATAAAGGAGAGGTTTTTCCTACACTTAGGATTAAGTGCGGGTGATAGTAGCGATACACACCATCTTGGTGGAAGTATGCCGCGTGAGGAAAGAGTGGTGGATGAATTATATACTCAAAGGGGTGTGCTCCTTTCATTATAACCTTACCTAGTTCACTTTGGTCAATGGGTGAATTAAAGTTTTCTCCTAAAAAGGGATCATCTTCTATCAACTTCGAGAGATTCCTAGTTGGGAATCCATCTTAACCTAATAAACCCGGTTTAAACCCATAATGTTTCTTGTGATCAATCATGAATGGGTGATGTAAGTATGTAAGGTCATGGTTCACTCCTATATTAGCTTCCTCTCTACAAGGCTTAGAGTCTAATACCTTCAGCGTAACACTACCCGGACTATATGGTTTGATGGGTGGATCGGGACCTTTTTCAATTCCTAAATTCACATCAAAGGATGGAAGATTAGGTAACGGTTTTGGTTGAGGCTCCGGTTCATTAAAACTATGAAATTCCCTAGAACTAAGAGTAAGGTCGTGATCACTAAAAGCATTCAAACCTATTTCTTCTAGTTGTGTTTGGTCCAAGGGCTCTACCTCTATTGGGGTTCCTATAGTCTCCTCTACTTCTTCCGTGTAAGTCACGGGTGGTGTGTGTGCCTCAAATGATGGTAGAACTTGTGGGGTACTTGGTGGGCTTATGTTACTTACCTCATCATTCCTTATGTCAAGATCACCTATATCCTCATCATGTGTTTTAGTAGGATCTAACCCTAACATTTTCCCAAGTATCTCAAGTGCTTCTCTAGGCATCTCAACTTCTATGTCCGAATCATAAGGATCATCCTCAATATTCTGACTGCTATATTCAAATTGCCTAAAAGATTCATCATGTGTTTCTTGAGATTCAACGTCATCAATCATAAAACCTAGGTCTTTTTGATTAATGTGATCATGTTCGGCTAAATCCTCCATCACATCAAGGTCACCTATGTGTTCATCCTGTATTATGGTAGTGCCTAACCATGACATGCAACTAGGTGGCTCAACTCTACCCTCATCCCCAAACAAACTTGTTTCATGATCCTTGAAATTTGTGGTCAACTGACTTGTATTAATGTTTGTTGGGTTGTCAACTATATAATAATATTGGGCACAATTCTCAATAGCTTCCCATGCTTCTTCAGCACTTAATTCCCTAAGATCCCTGCCGGCAAAATAGTAAATGTCCCTTTGGGCATGTCGGTCGACACGATCGTAAAAGATTTGAGTTAGGGACCATAAATCGAAGTTATGATGAGGGACTTTTTGGAGTAAATATTTAAAACGAGTCCATGCATCATAGAGAGGTTCATCTTTATGTTGTTTAAACATCAAGATGTCATATGGAGTGGGTGAATTACGTGGTTGGTAGTATGGTGGATTCGCGTTCTCCATAATGGTGAACGGAAGAGTCAATGGAAATTACGAACAAACACACAAAGAAAAATAGATAGACTAAAGAAATCCTAGAAAAATAAAATAAAAATCTCACTAGAAAGGAATCTAGTGAGTAGACCTAATAAAATAAAAAATTCAACCTAAACAATAACTATTCCCCGGCAGCGGCGCCAAAAACTTGATGCGTGGTTTTGCGACCTTACAACAGGTTTTACCTCTCGAGGGATCTCAAGAGGCTTGCAATCCCCACCAGGCAGTGTACCTGACCGATGTAGTATAGTGTAGTGGCAAGTACCGGGGGATTGATCGTTCTCTAGGGGAATAGTGTCGTTAGGATTGAAAAACTACTCTAATAGGTCTAAGGGTGAGGGAAGATTCTTTTTGTATTTTTTATATTTTTATAAAAGCAAGTAAAATCTCGGGTTTGAAGGAGTGGGCGGAATTAGTTGCTAGTCAACTAACCCAAATAACTACAATTGCAAATAAAATAAAATAACTGAAAATAAAAAGGTTGTGGAACTTATATGGAGAGAAATGTGTTTACTTAGATTTCCTTACTCCCTAACTATCTTTTACCGGTTGATTAGTGTGTATTAATTGCGTGGATGACGGGTGTATTCCTTAATACCAATCGTGGGGTGGCGTACGTACTTCCCTAACTCTATAAGCTCCTACTTCACTCCTATGTCGAGCCGGCTAAGAAGCTCCTAACATGGGATCACTAGAATTCGCTTATGCATTAAATACAACCATAATAACCTTAGTATGCATTGGTTCATGTTTCTTAAGACGTTCAAGCAAGTTACCGTATAGGAGGTTAGCCAGTTTTCTTAAGCCTAACATCGATAAACAATCATCCAATACAATTAATAACACACCAACAACCAATAATCAATAGTTAGGTTTCATTAGATCTAAGCAAACACAAGATAAATCTAGCCTAGCATGTTAAATAAAAGACAAGAACAAGATATAATCAAACAACACATAGACATATTGAATGATTAATTGATTACTTATCTTCAATTGAACATGGGAGATCCAAGGGCATAAAACCCTTAAAAGTAGCAGAAAAATCGTCTTAGGGTTTCTCCTCACAAAGTTGCACACTAATGACTAAAAATTATGAGAATATATATAGAAAATCAGATCTGACGGCGTCACGTTATAGAGCTGACGCCGTCACCTCGCCGCGGTTAGGGTTTCTTGATGGCCTTCTTGACGCCGTCCCCTTTTAATCATCCAAAATCCTCTCTGGCGCGTCAAGGGTTGACGGCGTCACAATGGTGCTTGACGCCGTCACAGGTACTTTTCCAGCCGATTTTGAGACTTTGTCGTTTTCTTCACTTTTATGCTCCAAAAACGTCCAAAATGCTTCCTTTTCCAGATTTCTTCTCCAAAGTACCTAAAATGACAAAAGGAACGATTTAGGGCAATATTTGATCAAATAAATACGATTTATGGCTTAAATGACCCCCTAAAAGCGGTACACTTTTCGCTTAATCATTCACAATATCTAACTGGTTGTCTAACATGTTTAATGTTGGTTTTAGGCCTATCAGTATTAGTTTTGACTATCTTTGGAACACTTGTTCCTGCCTTCTTAACCACTTCAGGTTTAGACATAACCTGTTCATCTTAATCACTATCAGTTGTACAGTCCTCAACAACTATAGCATCTGATTTCCTAACAGAGGACACCTTGTCCTCAGGAAGTGAAGTTTTACTTAAACTTTCACTTACTTTCTCTACCTTAGGACTCTCAGTAGACTTAGAACCATATTCCATTATTGTTTCTTGAAACTCAGCAAATCCTGTGTGTGCTAGGTCAATTCCTGGAGGTGAAGGAACACCTCTGTATGGTGGAGGAACAGACTTGTATCCTACACCAGATCTAGCTTTATTGATTACTTGAGCTTCCCAAATTTTATTAATTCCCTCTGAGGCATGAGCTAAAGCATCTACTGTTATCTTAACATTTTCACTTTTATTTTTGGCTTTAGCTAATGATGCATTTTGCAAACAAATTATTTCATCTTTGAACTCTAAGTTTCTTTTTAGGGCATTCATGTCATCAGTAAACTTAGATTCATTTCCTTGAAAGTGTAAGATTTGTTTTTCAACAACAGCTAGACCTCTTTTATGATTAGCTAAGTTGGCCATAGTGTTATATAGCTCTTATAGCTGATCATCAAATTTCTTTTTAAGGTCTTCATAAGCTTTAAGAGCACAGCAAGATTCAGTACATTTGATTATAGAATTTACCTCTGAATCAGAAAAGGCCATTAGAGCAGTCTCAGTGGCCACCATTGCAGCTTTTTTTGGTGCTTCTTCCTCATCAGCCATGAAGCTCCAATCATAGTTAACACCATCTATGGCTGGCATAGCTTTGGCTCTTCCACTGTGACTTCCTTCTTCTTCTCTTGCTTATACCATGTGTTTCTATTATCCTGCTTCTTTGGGTTTCTACACTCTTTAGCAAAATGTCCCAGCCTGTGACAGTTGAAACACTCTACTTTCTTCTTATCAAACCCAGCAGTCTCATTACCATTGATGGTAATCTACTTTCCAGTTCTTTACCAAAACTTCTTAGCCCTCATGCTAAGTAAAGCAACCTGCCATTTGATGTCCATCTCTTCTAAGTCATCATCATCCACCTGATCAAGGTCTTCATGAGTTAGAGGAGAACCACTAGTTTGACTAGACATGAATACATAGAATGATGGATCTCCAAGTCCAGCAGCATTCTTTTGTAAACTAGCAGTAGGACCACCATTGTTAGTAGTAGAAACACCTGCATCTTCATCTACCACTTCTGACTTACTAATACTAGGAGATGACAAGAGTGCTACATTCCCAGAACTAGTACTATAGTTTCCAAACTTCTTTAGACTTTGTTCAAAATTTTGAAGTTGTTGTACAAATCATTGAGTTTCATGGTTTCAATGTCTGGTTTATTCATCCAGACAACCACATGTGTATGGAAGTCATCAGATAGGCTTCTTAAAAACTTCATGTTGAGATCTTCCTTAGCAATCTCAACTCCCAACACAGCTAATTGACTGAAAAGCTTGTGTAATCTAGATAACAACTTATCAAGTGATTCATTGCTATTTGAACTAAAATTTTCAAATTGTTGTTTCAGCAATGTCTTCTGTGTTTTCTTGGTAGTTTCATTACCACCAAACCATGCACAAATCTCCTCAAAAAGAGTTTTTGCATCAGGATACTTGCTAAAAGATAGTATCTGTTCACCAGGAATGGTCATGAGCAATAAGTTTCTTGCTTTTTGATCATTTCTCTTATGTATCCTTTCTTCACCGGTAACTGGTCCAGTATTTCTTTTCCTATCTGTTTTGCCTTCAAGAATGACATCTGTATAACCTAGTGTAAAAGAATCACCATACATAATGATATCCCAAAGAGCATAATCTTGAACCATAAAATATTGCTCAATCCTTAACCTCCACAACTCAAACTCATTCTGTTTGATCATGGGCAACTTTGCAGCAATATTTGTAGCCTGAGTATCTTGTACGTCCATTTCTGCTTCTTCTTCTAAATCAACTATATCAGCCTTGCTCTGATACCAATTGAGAGGAATCGATACACTATAAGGTTGTTAGACCTTTGTTGCTTTGTGTATATGATATATTGAGTTAATATGATTAAGTATGCGGAATCTACTTAATCATACTTAGAAGGTTATTTGGTTATGGAAATGGAACAGTGATGTTTGTTATAGAACAATGAACAAATAAAGTTTATCACCAAACGATTTAATATTATTCAAAATAATACGAGTGATCTTCACTATCACTAGGGTTACAAAACCTAGAATCTTATTTTTCTATAACTTATGATATTGTTGTGTTTGTTCTATAGTCTTAACAGTTATGATCTAATCAATGCGTACAATATCCAAGCCTATGATTTCTTTTTTATAGTCCAAGAGAGATCTTTACAATATTGTCAAGTCTAATCGAACACATGCTTGAGAGTGTCATTCATTAAGATACAACATGTATCTGTGTTTACAACTT
The DNA here is from genome assembly GCA_021014915.2 of Artemisia tridentata subsp. tridentata. Classification (NCBI taxonomy): domain Eukaryota; kingdom Viridiplantae; phylum Streptophyta; class Magnoliopsida; order Asterales; family Asteraceae; genus Artemisia; species Artemisia tridentata. Next base: position 106,981,908 of record CP139509.1, on the reverse strand, counting down.
GTTACTAAACACTTTGTCTAAAGATATTATCTACCGTGTATTGTTGACTATTATACACATAATATCTTTGTATTCTTATCCAACCAGCAGTAGAATACTTCAATAGTTATCCACTCAGCAGTAGAATCTTCTTCATTAGCAGCAGCATCATTCAGCAGTAGAATGTTTAACGCCAGCAGTAGAATCAAATGCACTAGCAGTAAAATGATACTTAGAGTATTTCTTTGAGCAGTAACGATCTTGTAATCCTTTAATTCTCATTACTAATCTTCGGAATATTTAATTCCCAACAGAATGTAACAACAAAAATGCTTTGAGGGTATAAAGTGTCAAGACTCCAACTAGTTTTATAACTTGGACTTAAATAGAAATCGACTTGCAGTTTATGGGTAAAAAGTGTCAATTTTAAAACTGTATGGTAGAAACTGTCATTTCACCATAGTTGAGGGGTAAAAGTTTACAACTTATGAAAGTTGAGAGGTAAAAGTTGTAATTTTATAAAAGTTGATGGGTAAAAATTGTCATTTTATGAAAGTTCAGGGGTATAAACTGTCAATATATGAAACTATAGGGGTAAAAAGCGTAACATTATATAACTATTACGGGATATATATATATCGATTCGGTTTATAAAACTTAACAAACGAGATACATTTAATGGACAAACGAGACAAAAACATAAAACATGAAATAAGATAAAAACGTATATAACTTTTGAAGAGACTTCATGTTGTCTCATTTTAACATTTAATCGTCAACCGAAACGTTACGATACGAAGACTAAAACTTATATATATCTGAATACGATTACTGAAACTTGACATACCAACCGAGGTTGCGTGCCGGAGACGTTTATCAACTCTATTTAAATTTGTTTTCCATCCAGACTGTCAAGGTGAGTTCATAGTCCCACTTTTTATACGTTTTCCAAACTTGTGGGGAGATACATGCTACTAAAACGAACACAAGTATTTTCTGTATGCTTTCCTGATTGATATTGCCTAAGTTAACTGTTGCCTATTTAAAAGACCCTCCATCATGCACCATTAATCACCTTCGGGTGAGCGCGAATATAGTGGATAGATCTATTGGAATTGACGACCCATTTGTACTAGCCGGATGGATTTCCTTAGTGTTAGCCGGATAGACAAATGCACTTTATTTGAGTTCAATAAAGAGTCTGGCAAACTCCTACTCGAGGGCATGATTACTTTCATTTAATTATGTTAGTAATACTTAAACCTGTTAACGTTTTGCGTGTCATGAGGCTTAGTGCAATATACTGAACTGCGATATTACTGATTTACTTTATACTTAGCTTGTGTTCAACTGATTATAACTTTAAACACAATGGATTCACTCAATCTTTGTGTTGACTTTTTAGCATGTTTTATTTCAGGTAATTAAAGGTATGACTTGGCACAGAGTGGTTGTGGACTTTCTTCTGACCCCCCGAGTTAGACCATCCAAATGGGCAGGCCCCGGGACCCGAACAACTAGGAGAGACCCGCGAAGGGAAACCCTTAGAACTCACGGCTTCGCACTCGGAGGAAAACCTGAATTTTTTTTCTTTTGCGAGACTTGAACCCTGGGTAAAACCTCCCCCAAGCTCCAGAAGAAGCCCAGGTGGCCAACTGAGCTAAGCCAGTTGGTTAAAGAGAGAATTTCTTAAATGAACTCTTTTTTATACCATGTTACCAAAATGGACGGCGCCAAGAAAATTTACGAAAATGGTCTAACAAAGCGCGCTTCCATTGGATGAAAGACACGTTGGATGAATGCGTGCTAGGTTACCACAGAATGACAATTCTAAGCGCATAAATCAGTTGGATGCTACCAGGCGCCACAACAAAAAGACAAATCCAAGCACAAAAATTCACCTGGGCGCACTTCATTTAAAAACTAGGTGCGCCAGATTTTAGGTGCTGTTTGTTTGTTAAGAGGCTCTGAATCTGAATCTGATTCGCACATCTAAATCTGAATCTGATGTGTAAATGTCTGAATCTGAATCACATAAGACCGTTTGTTTTTATAAAAATGTAATGATTTAAATGTGTTGCAATGTAAATAGATATATTTTTTTACATATACAAAAAGATAAATAAACATATAAATGTGATAAGTTTTCACTTGGATATAAAACACTGACGTCCACCATCTACCTTCATCCACCATCTGTAATTTAACTTCTTTCTCACTTAAATCATTATCATCTTCACCTAACATTATCACTCATCTCAACTCAGTCAAACAACACCAAAGAAAACCTTTATAAATCATTATCATCTTCATCTTCATCTGCTCATCTGCTCATCTCAACTCACTTAAATCATTATCAAAAAAGAGAAGTATCTGCAATGACAACCCAACACCAAAGAAAACCTTTTTATAAATCGATCTATCATCAAAAATATAAATCGATCTATCATCAGCAAATATAAATCGATCATCACAAATATAAATCGATCTATCATCAGCAACCCATTTTTTTTTCTTTGCACATATTAAGGTTGAAATAAAAGTGTGGCTGAGTTTGGATTAAAGTATGGCTGAGTTATTAAAGTCTTTGGATGATGATGGCCAGAGATTATGAATAGGCTTTATGTTGGATTAAAGTGTGGCTGAGATAGGTGGGTTTTTTGAATGAGGTGGATCATCACAACAAGAGGCAGTTAGATCTCATTTGAAGTCTGACCGAACTAGACATTTCTTCCTCTGACCGTGTCTGAACAAAAAGAAAAAAACAAACACGCTTTTTGCTCTTAAACTCTGACCGAACTAGACATTTGGTCCATTAAGAGCCCAGTCAGATTTTTTTACAAAAAACAAACACCACCTTAGTATTAAAGCCACAAAAATCCAAACCCAAGCGCACATCCTTGGGGCGCACATAGGGCTGTAAACGAACCGGAAGAACACGAACGGACCTTGTTCATCTTCGTTTATTTAATTTTAATCGGACAAATAAACGGACACGAACACTTAAACGGACGAATTTTCTTGTTCATGTTCGTTTATTAAGAAAATGAGTTGTTCATGTTCGTTTATGTTCGTTCATTAAGACACTAAACGAACGCTAAACGAACATAAACGATCGAACATAAATGAACATAGACAAACAAACATAAACTTTATTAAATTATACAGAATATATTGTTTTATAAGTGTTGTTTTGTTTAAACAAACCAATTTTAAAATTATACAATTAAAGATATAATATCCGAACATAAATAAATAAATGAACGTTAACGAACGCATAATCGGACGTTCACGAACATAAATGAACGGATACGACTTTTGTTCATGTTCGTTCATTTAACTAAACGAACGTAAAATATTGTTCATGTTCGTTTATTTAATAAATAAACGAACATAAACGAACTTTTTACCGAACAGTTCATGAAATGTTCACTGAACGTTCGGTTCGTTTACAACCCTCGCACATGAAAATTTTATACCTGGGTGAGCTTGACTTAATAATACCAAAACCACAAAATGAAATTATTTTCAATTGAAGGCAATACAGGGCCCTGGTGGTTAGGTAAAGATGAAGTAATTGGGCAAGAGTTGAAAGCAGTGTGAGGAATAATGTTTGGCTGTGAAAAAAAAATGAAGATGAGTATATATGAAATGGGTTTTTGAATCTTGCTAGAGATATGGGTTACCGTGAAAAAATATGAAATGAAGTTAAGTATAGGAGTAAATTACATGGATGGTCCCTGTGGTATGTCACCTTCGTCCCTCGAAGTTTGGAGTTGCATTGGTCGTCTTTAATTTGGAAAACAAATAACACCACCCGTCCTTTAGTTGAACTGGTGTTAAGTGAGTTCCGTTATCATTTACATGTTAGCCCCTTTGGTTAAAGACCGTTGCATCGTCTATCCTTAACAATAACGGCTGTTTATAATTTCAAGTTTTCATACGTTCTTATCCATTTTCGTTCGTTTTTATACGTTTTCATCTGTTTTTATAAGTTTTCGTCCATTTTCTTACACTTTTATATGTTTTTATATGTTTTCATCCGTTTTTAAACATTCCCATACGTTTTCTTACCTTTTCATACATTCTTATCCGTTTTTATATGTTTTTATCCGTTTTCATACGTTTTTATCCATTTGTCCGTTTTCGTCGGTTTTTACATGCTTTCGTCCATTGTCATACGTTTTTATACGTTTTCGTCCGTTTTTCTTAAGTTGTCATACGTTTTTATCCGTTTTATACGTTTTCGTCCGTTATTATACGTTTTCGTCCATTTTTATACGTTTTCGTCCGTTTTTCTTACGTTTATATCCGTTTTTATACGTTTCCATACATTTTTATACGTTTTCGCCCGTTTTCTTACATTTTCATATGTTTTCAAATATTTTTATTCGTTTTCGTCCAGTTTTCTTAAGTTTTTATCCTTTTTCGTCCTTTGTTGTATGTTTTCATACATTTTTTGTGTCCGTTTTTCTTAAGTTGTCATATGTTTTTATCTGTTTTTATATATTTTCATCCATTTTTATACATTTTCATTTGGTTTTTTTACGTTTATATCCGTTTTTATACGTTTTTATCCGTTTTTATACGTATGAAATATGTACATATGAAAAACGTATGAAAGTGTAAGAAAACGGGAAAAAACGTATGGAAACGTATAAAAATGGATGAAGACGTATAAAAATGGTTAAAAACGTAAGAAAAACGAACGAAAACGTATAAAAATGGACGAAAACGTATAGAGATGGATAAAAACGCATGACAAGTTAATAAAAACAGAAGAAAACGTATAAAATGGATAAAAACGTATGACAACTTAAGAAAAACGGACGAAAACATATGCAAATGGACGAAAATATATAAAAACAGACGAAAATGGATAAAAACGTATGAAAATGTAAGAAAACATGCGAAAACGTATAAAAACGTAAGAAAAGCGGGCGAAAACGTGTAAAAACGGTCGAAATCGTATAAAAACGTAAGAAAACTTATTAAAATGGACGAAAAATTATAAAAACTGACGAAAACGTATAAAAACGGACGAAAACGGATAAAAACGTAAGAACACGGATAAAAACGGACGAAAACGTATAAAAACGGATAAAAACGTCTGAAAACTTGAAATTATAAATAGCCTTTATTATTAAGGATAGACGATCCAACGATCTTTAACCAAAGGGGCTAACGTGTAAATGATAACGGAACTCCCTTAACGCCAGTTAAACTAAAAGACCGGTGGTGTTACGTTATTTGTTTTCCAAAGTAGGGATGACCAATGCAACTCTAAACTTCGAGGGACGAAAGTTGCAATTTTGGACATACCACAGGGACCATCCATGTAATTTACTCTATCTATCTAATATAATAAACAGGAGAGAGAAGAGGGAGTAGGTAAGTAGTAAAGTTTATTAAAGTGGTTTTTATTAAATGCAGAAAACTGCAAACTCGAATATCAAAACATATAGGCGCACTTTGGCATTGGGGCGCGTTTGGGCTTTGGGGTGCCATGGTTCAATTTCGAAAGATGAATAAAAAAGGTCTGTATTCGTAAAGGAGGTATGTTGACAGTCTTGTTTGGTAATTTTTTTTTATATAAATGATAGTTTTGGGCGCCAATTAAAAAAGGAACGCGCTCCTAAAAAAAAACAGGCTCCTCTTCCTTAAAACCAAGAGGGCTCCTCTTCTCCAAAACAATTGAAAACCGTATTGTATCTCCTATCAAAAACCATCATCGCCACCAAAAGAAAGATTCCAATCGTCTCCACAATCGAATGATTTATATTAATGATACACATAGTAACTTTTGTGTATCATGCTTACAACTTTTCAAACACAATATTGAATTTCGAATTTAAGATTAATGCTTTGCTCCAGGGAATAGGCTATTAGCATACCCACTTATCAAAAAGACAAGCTAATCCTAGGGAAGTCAGAAGCGATTTCTTAGATTATGTATTGGAAGAACAAGACTGAGGTGATACAATCCCTACAAAAAACATTGTACTAGACTTGATGTTTGTGTATTGTTCATGCCATGTTCATATTTTAAATAAATCTACTTCTTGATTTTGCATTTGCAACAAGGGGGCTTCTTTATTGGTGGAAATCTGCAGATAAGGGAATTGGGTTGCAATTTTTAAATTCAGGTTTGTCTAGATATTACATGTCACTGCTATATTATAAATCAAGATAAAAACCATGAAACCCCGATTCTGACTTGGAATCTCTTTGATAGCCGATGTTCATAAGCAGGTATTTGATAAAAATACAACAATTTTCTTAAACAAATGTCTTTATAAATGGCATGTTTAAGTTTGTTTGCAAATTAGTATGACAGTTTAAAAAAATGCCTACCAAATTGTCCATACAGCCATCCATTGGGTTCAATCTGTTGGTTTAGAATTCGGAACCGATTTTTGCCAATCCGTAATTGTAGTGACAGATTGTGGGTCTTTTTGTATGTTGGAAATTGCTTTTGTATTCTTAAATATATTAATTGCAAATTTTGATTTGAATGAAAAGAAAAGGGTGCATATCTACTGATAATGTAAAATTAACAGAAGAAAAACATGGGAACTTTTCAAATGCATTTTGCTTGCGCAATACACACTATGATATAAGTGGGTTTAGAGGACTTCATCCATTGAACTTCAATCTTGACTGGCTTAATATTAATGAATAATTGCTTTAAAATTGAACAAGTTAATCTTGACATCAATAGGAAAAATGAAAAGCACAAGTTAAGAAAGAAATATGTTAGACAAGCTAATGAATAATAGGTTATTATTTTTAATGAATAATAGATTTATTACCGTTTTTTATATTCAACAATTTTTTGTCGTAAAATAAACAGTGACATGCCATGCCGCTTTTTTTAATAGTATAGAATGTCACTTACACAGGTGTCAAGAAAAGTTTGTTACATAGGTGACTGAATAGAAGAAATTACATATGTATATGCAGCTTAATAACTGTTGAGAGGGTCATGGTACCACAAAACCAATCATATTAAAAGTTACGTATTTTTATCTGATTATACTCCTATTTGCTTGCATCCAGATTGAAACGCATGGTCTCCCGAGATCATGTCCTTCATGGGACCAAAAGATGGCACTTATAATACCAGTTTTTGTGACGTTTTTGGGGTGGAAGGGTGCATCAAGATAAACTCATTCCTTAGAACTTACAGTCTTATCATTTAATAAATCTGGACGTGCCATTGCACACATATGCTAGGTTATATGCAATTTCTTTTTGAATTTACATAATCAGATAATTGGTTTCGTACTCAAGTATCACCGCATTATTTGGTTTCTATGTTATGAGAGGGGGGAACAATCCTTTTCAGTTACCGATAGATTTTAATTCACCTTATTTTAACAGGTGCACAACGTTTTGGTGTGAGTAGGTAAGAACAGGACCAGGCTGCAGTAAGTTTTGACTTTGAAGAGTCAGTTAGTTTGTTTTTCTTTTGTGTGCCAGAATTCACGTTTGTAAATTGTAGCAGTGCAATATTGGGATCATTGGTTTGAGATGAAACAGGTCAAGTTTGTGTGTACAATATGATACATATTTCAGAATAATTATAGCTATGTAACACTTTGCTAATAATTATACTTCTGAATAAGAAGTTTTCCTGTCCAATATGATACCAAAGTTGCTTTTATATTTTTACCTGAATTAGCCCATTCATAGGTAAATTCATTGGTTCATTTAATTTTTATCTAAAATGTTGTATCAACTCTCTTATTGAATTTGTTGCCATATTTTCAGAATATGGCAATTGAAGATACTATCACCTGCAAGGTTAAAGAAGCCGTGATACAACTAGATTCAGTTATCCAATCACTTCCAGACAAGTTACTTTTGGTCACACCGCTTCTTTAAATGTCACCATTACTGACAGTCCTACCATGAGCAGTACTTCACTACTAATTGGTATTGATGGATTATTTACACTAATGGGCAACGAAGTAACTTCGGGTCGTTATGGCAACAGTTTATTATCAAGTAGTAGTGTGTGTAATAACCCAATGAAGATGGTAGCAATCTCAGTACATGAAGATGCTCTTAATTCAGTTTCATTAGTGTACTTCAATGTAAGTTCTCAGTACACCAAAGGAATATGCATATTCGTTCTATGTGTAAATAAATAAATATAAAACGGGTCAAAATAATTATTTCTTTGTGTGGGTTGAAACAAAATATGTCGTGTTGAAAATCAACAAACTTCTAAAGGTGAAGGCATAAGTTTCTGTTTTTTTAGCTTTTTTCATATTATTGGACTAGAATGTAAATTTTCGATAAAACTGCAGAGTTCCTAATACAATACGAATTTATATTGTATTACAATTCCTAAAAGACCAAAATAAAACCAATTTTAAACGTTATATATACTCGATTGATTAGCCCGTTTATTTATTCCGTCGAATTCATCACAGCTAACTGCAACTTATTCCAACAACAATCCATCAAAGCTAGCTAGCATTGACATGATCCTAATGGATGAACAGGTAATTTAAAATTCTTTAGCCGTTTGTAGTTCTTTTTTTCCTTCATATTTATATAGTTACAGATTTGTAATGGTATCGTTTATACTTTCAATGTTAGTGGAATTTTGATACTCATTGTTATAGTTTTAATATCATTTGAAATTTTTTTCTAATTTTTTCCTTGATGTTATAGTTTTAATATATTTGAACATTTTTCATGGAAACACATTGTTATAGTTGGTATCTCAAAGCTATAGCTGAAATTGTAGTTCTAATTGCTGGGCAACATATATACAATATTAGAATAACATAAACCTTTATAATTTAACACCTAATCAACCCAACACGCACGTGTTCAAATCAGAACTACAAACGAGGTGCATTAGAAGTAGGCTTTTTAAAGCGAACATAATCATCCAATTTTAGAGGAATTGAGCAGGATCAAATCTAACGTATAAAATGTTAAAAAAAGGTAAACTTATAGGTTATTCTATGATTATCCTTGCATAAACTAATATGTTTTTACACTGTAGTGAGCCTTTGTTGAGGTCATATATGCATATTTGGTCATTATGTAGTTATGTAGTCATAGTAGCTATGACGTGCGTTGAGTATGATCCATTTTTACTAGTTGGTGACTTGGTGCATAGATTACATATGTAATTGCACAATTCAATTATCGTCATGATTAACCTTTTGAACATAGATAAGGAAAAGGAAAATCAAGACAAACATCTTATGAATATTTTGTTGATCATAAGCTTAATACGATTATTGTTTTTACTTGAAAGCCTTAATAGTCCACTCTTTCGAGGTTTAATCCACTACAAGTAATCTTTTAAAACGATGGCATTATAAATGTTGCTCAAGACTACTTTTGTAAAGTTTAATGTTTCAAATACCATACATCCAATTAGTTTATGTTCTAACTGGGTTGTCAAGGTATTTTGGTTTCTAATTGTTTCATGAAAATTTTAATTCATTTAATATTTGCTTTGATGTTAACTTGCAGGCTTATTTCACGTACGTGCTGTTAAATACAAAGTGAACATACAAGAAAGTGATGCATATTCAATAACATATAAGCAATTTTAAGGGAAACAAGTATTACTTTTAATTTAAGGGAGACATGTATTACTTTTCCAAATTGCTTATAACCGATTATCATGACAATTATAATGACCAATTTTGATCATTCGTGTAAAAAGCGGTTACCCTTATGGGTCTCATGGTGATTTGCAAAAATGCAATTAGATTTCGGATATCGAAGTAATCATTATTGAAAAAAATGTTATCTGATTGTGAATGTGATAATTAGTCGAGATAGTGATGACAAGTTTTTGACAAGAACTATTGAAGAAGCGAATAAAAGGGTTGAAATGGAGATTTAAAACACATTTTAAACCACATAAATTCAAAACATTATTCAAAAATTAATAACAAAAATAAAATAATTTTTTTTTAATAAATAAAAATGTATTATTCAAAAAATTAGAAAAAATCTCGCGCGTGCGCGGGCATTATAACTAGTTATTATAACAACAAAGTTTGGTTTCTCTTCCTTTTCCTTTTAAAATTAATCTTCAATCGGATTTATTTTTTCATAACTTCTTTCTAGGTGACGGGATGTTCTATTAGTCCAACTATTTGAAAAAAATAATATTACATGAAAGAATTAATCGAAATGGCTTCACTTTTAGACTTTGATTTCAACCTTCATAAGAATTAAGTGAACCTTTGGTGGGAAAAACCGCAAGGGGCGCTCCCCTTGACCCTGCAGAGGGCGCGACCCCCTTGACTCCAGCACTTTGTTGTGGTGGCATCAAGCTGCTAGAATGAGTGTGCACTCTGTTCATCCTGACTCGACTATAAGCTAAACCTGACTAAGCTCTTGATCTAAAGTAAATCACAATAACACAAAATATAAGTGATGACACTAAAATCACCGATAAACATTAGTTCCTGGCATAGTGTTTGGTATATTGTAATCACAGTGAGAATTGAAAGGATTATTACGATAGAATGAAAAAATCTTATTTGTTTACAATTGTACAATGTAATGAGTTATTACAAGGAATGACTCATTACACCAAAAACCATCATTTTCATTCATTATGGCCCCCCTCTTTTTTTTTCATTCCATCTTGTAATAGAATAAAAAATACATAAATGTCCATCATTTGCTTGCCACATTAAATAAACTTACTATAATAGGCATTTTAGTCTTTTTCTTTATTGATTTCATTCCGTCCTATTATACAAACCAAATATAATTAATAATGGTAATGAATCATTACATTATATCAATTTTTCTATTATGTCGTTTATTTCATTCATTCAACATTTTATTCCCTCTTACCAAACGAAGGCCGAGTGTTTTTTTGAAAACCTTAGACCATCTAATGTTGAAATTTGGTATAAGTACCATGGAGTCTAGATATTTAGGTGCTGAGTTGGGTAATATAGATTCAAGAGTTCAACAAGTTTGTAAATTGTCGTTCAACTAGTTAAGTAGATGAATTTTCTTTTGGTTTATTTTTGTTACAGAACCCCAAATCATTGTTACACAGCATTCCATTATTCGGGCCACAAATACGTAAAGCAATGGGCTCACGCATCCTGCCTATTTTTAGCCAATCATACAAAAATATCCAACTAAAAACATTTGTGTATATTATTTACGCCCGCAAGCCATAACAAACTGAACTGTACATGATATATACATTCCTAGTGCTTTCATTTGGGTCAAAACAAAGAAAAAAAATCAACAACACTTGTGTCAACCTAAGTGTCAACTCGATAGTGAGTTTTGCCTAGTTATTAATGGAGTCAACGGAGACAGATTTGGTGGTATCCATGTGATTCAACCGGCACGTGCCAAGAAGGGACTCTGGTAGCTCGTCTTCTGAGTTAGCCTGGAAACAAGGATTGTCATGTTTTTCAATTTGTATACGTAAACTATTCGAAGTATTAAAAGAGTTTTCAACTTTTCGTGCTAGTACTTAATGCATAGGAAAATTGGATAGACAAGAACGTATAACTTACTTGTATTAAGAAGGCCATTTCGACTATCAAATTGTTCAAATAACCAAGAACAAGGTTCACCACGCCTCGTGCCACTGTGGATGAACCCACATCAATATCAAGCTGCAAAAGAACCATCCAAAAAGATAAAAGTTAAAGTGAAGCCTGGTAATTTAGTTATTTGATTCTGATGTGATTCTTCAAAAATTTCAATATAAAACTCTTTCTATTCAATTAACTCATTTTTACAATTGAAAAAAGTTACCAAATCGTCTATACAATTAGTATCTACAATCTGAAATTTGAATGTGTAAATTATATTATAAATTATTTGACCTCTCAAAGTTAAAGTTAAAGACAGAAATTGTAAATTGTAGTTACCTCCAAGTAATTTTCTCCACGATAATAAGTCACTTCGAGTGCTTGACCAACCAAACAAGCTTTCTTCCCAACACTTTGCTTAACCAACCATGATCCCTACAACCATCGATCCAAAAGTATCATCGGGTCAATAAGCCAATGTACGAAGTTGTCTTTATTACGCGAAGAGATTAATTTTCGTGACTTGTATGTAAATATTAAGTGATTCTGAAAACTGGGACTAACTAACCTTAGATATGTATGGTATGAGCTTAAATCTTGAATTTCTAAACGCGTCATCTCCGTTTACAAACCGCTCTAGTAAAACAGATTCTTCCAAAGGAGTCCGTGTCATGTAATATAAAACAAGATTGTATGTAGATGCACCCGGGACCTAAATTGCACGAGTTTATATTAAAACCAGAACATTTCACATCATTAACTTAATGGAAACATGAAGTCAAACCTGTATATTGATGACAAAGAAAAACTCAGGTCCACCCTGTGTTGCATATTTCTGAAAAAAATAAAACGACCATATGATGACGGTTAATAAACATGCAAATTAAATTTGTTTTAAGGGATAATGAAACACGGGTTATCTTCACTATACCTGAACAATGCCACCTGGACGGCCTGCAAGGTCATCTTCACGTTTATCAGATTGTAACCAGTCTGCACCAAACATTTCCATCATAGTTCCCTTCGCCTTATTCTGTTATAATAACACTTCAACTGTCACGCCCCACATGTATTATATTTTTGTTCAGGTAAACATAAAGATAGAACCTTTTGATTATCTTTGAGATAATTGGGTCCACGAACAAGAAACAAAGAAGGATCAGAAGTAGCCCAAGTGCAAGGCGTGTTACACGTCAAATCTTTTAGCAAAGTTGACCCGTAACTATGTGTCACAGTCGTGTCCCAATCCATATCTTGTAACTCCATGTAGCCTTTCTTTTGGGATGTGAGACCATGTAACTTTTTCACAAAGCTGGCAGTTGTTGATAGTTTAGGCTCCTAAGACAAAACCCCAAAATTTAAACAAAGCTAAAAAGATGAAACCAAAAATATATAATAATGGTAAAAGCACTAAAACTTCCCCTTTTTTCCGGTTACTTTTTCGCATTAGTTAATTCCCTTATTTCTCAATATGTTAGATTTATGTGTACCACCTTCATTATGAAATCTGTTAAGCCCCGTCAAACAATATAGTACTCCGTAATAACAAAAAAAAAGCCAAAAATTGTCCATAAAAGTTTAAGGGTTAAACCGCCAAATAGATTATAAGATCAAATACCACCAAAGCTTGTTGTTCTTGTCTGTCGTCATCAGAGGGTTCCGGGACATCATAGAATTCATCAGCAGCATCATTCAATCCAATAAGACTTGATGAACACGAAACTGCTGCATCATTCGCGTCTTCCATTTTTTCGTCTTCTACTTGCATTAGATTGTCTTCTTGTTTCATTTGTTCTTCACCAGTTTGAAGCAATTCAACCTCACCCGTTAGAAACTCAGACGGGAATTGGTCTCCTCCTTTTGCTCTAAATAGTTCTTTCAGTGCTAGACAACAAACACACACAAATTATTAATACAGATACATGTTTCTATTAGGTTAAAATTTTGTTAATATTAGTACCAGAAACTCGTCCAAGCATACGAATAGTCATGGACCGAGCAGGTGTTTTGGGCAAATAAGACCTCCATAACTTCCAATCAATAGAAAGCATGTGTTTGACCACACATTCTTTTCCTTGACTAAGAGGACTTATCACTAACCCACCACCTAATCATAACAAGAACCGTTATGTACAACATTATTACTTGAATAAATTTTTGATAATTAAAAGCATACATTACTTTGAAGCCAAGCTCGAACATATCCTTGTTGTGGTGGACACTTGCTATGTATCACAGAATGGCATAGAATTACTGTCGAAAATGAAACAATTTCAGATTTTTTTAACAGAAATAAGAACTTTTTAATGTCTAAAATACTTCAAGGTTTTTACCATAAGTCCCGTCATCTTCCCTTCTCCAGTATCATCGTCTCAAAAGTAAATCTCTTCGACTCATTCCCCTGTAAATGATGAGTCAGAAACTATATGTATGCATCAATGTATATATGTAAACATATAAATAGCTAATTATAAACCATGGTAGCCAGTCGCGGCATAGTTGAAGGTGTATGATGTCAGTATGACCATCAAGGTGCTCAACCACACTGCCGTTATGGAAACAGAAGTCCCATCTGAAAAATCAAACACTACTAGTTAAAATACTGAAAATGACATATAGCAATTTTTTGAACCAAAATCTTACTCAGATCTAGACACGCCAAGCGACATAAAAGTTCTAAAAACTGCCTCACAAGTTCCTTCAATTACACCAACCGCCATTATGGCTGGAAAATCACTTGAAGCGCGTTCACTTGAAGTATTATTAGCATCTTTTGCTTCTTTAAATAATCGCAGTCCTGTTAAAATGTCATATGAATAACTGGATGACAGGATTACACTACACTTTGGCTATTAAAGGATATTTTCCGGTACCATTTTTGCATCCAAAGATTTTCCATTGTGAAGGTGCAATTACGTCGGATGTCATAGCATCGACATGTGTTGATGCAGATGATGTCCAATCAACAGAACGTTTACGAGCAGCATATTTGTAGTCATTTAATCTGTCAACATATTGATTATAATGAATAACAAAATTATAGATTAGTCATAAACTTTTATTCATAATTTGATGTTGTTTTTAAGATGTATCGTATGTACGTAAATGGCTGCCATCTCCTTTTTGAATTTGTTCCAGGTTCCATTGCAACATCTTGTAAAGACTGTATCCACCTTGCAGCTTCTTCTGGGTTGCTTGCTCCCAACTGTTGAATTAAAATTTTAAGTGCCTGAAATACTCTTCAGTTATGGTAGGAGAAACTGAAAGTTGTGTATAGGAATATTGGTGTACCTTAAGACAATCCTTGTGATTAGAAGTATTGTAAAGGGTGAAAATGAAAAACACCTATTTATTGCAGCGAATGACAAGTTAATGGATGTTAAATACAAGTTAAGGATGTGTCGTCTTCATGATAGAAGATCAAGTTTAAGAACCTACTTTTCTACTGAAGCTCTCTCTTCCATTGTCTGTAACTCGAATGCAAGAATCTACAATAGCACTTCTTAATGGCTTCTGAGAAAGAATGAGTGCTTATCAATAACCTTGCTACCTATAACTTCATCATATATTTCACAATGACGAAACTTTGATAGTAAATATAGAAGGTGTTTGGGACGTCTTATCCTAAACTGCTTACGCTTATTGAAAAGCAACTCGCATATACCGCTCATTTCACCCTAAAATAATCAAGTAAGCAATTTAGGTAAGTAATCCCAACGACCAACTTATCTACTAAATATCATAACATAAGGGGCCGCTTGGTATGCTTGGTGGGGAATGCAAAGGGAATGCAAAGCAATGCATTCCCTTTCCCTCCAAATTGTTGGGTAATGCCCCATTACCCACTACTGGGTAATGGGCCATTGCATTCCCTTCCACCAAGCACAATCAATCATTATATTACCCATTACCCACCCCATTATACCCCCAACCAAGCACTTATCCCCTAAATATCATAACATAATGGGGGTGTTTGGGACAAATTGTGGCTTATGTTAATTGCTCATATACACTTTGAAATAACTTCAACTGGTTATATCATCAAATTATAAGCAAACAAGCCAATAAGCACTCATGAATCCAAAAACTTCAAAAGTGCTAAGCCGACATAAGCACTTTTTATACGTACCAAAACACCCTTTAGGCATTGTCATAATTATCAAAAATCGCAATTCACAAAAGATCATATTTATAACAAGACGGGATAAAATTGTATACAACATCCTTTGCGTTTTTCAATTGTATGCAACATATCTACATTTTGATGCAATTGTATGTAACAAAGTTATATCAATTGTTTAAGGGATGCAAGTATGTTGCATTTTACATACGATGAAAAAACACAAAATGGTTACATTAATGAAAGCATAGCCAAATGAAGATTGTAATCAAGACTATGACATCATACCCAAAAACATTATGAAAGCAAAAATTATTATACGAAAATATAATGTTAACATAACCAACGTACCTGTGTCTCAGATATGGGTTTTGATTTGAAGCTCTTAAGAACATTTTCTTCAAGAACGAAAAAGCGTTTGCGCGAATATTGTAAACCAAACCGGTTTGATCTTATAAGATACAACCAACCCTCCATTCTTCCATCAGATTTCAGTATTTCCATCCTTTTAAATTCTCAATATTTATCAATATTTGAATCTTGCATGCATGTGTTTAAAATAAGGCGGGAAGAAAAGGCAATTATCCTCTGATTCCAAAAAAAATGGAATCAGAGAATTAAAAAAGAATTAAAAACTGATCAAACACAAGAATGATGGGTTGGTTATTGTTTGTTTTTCCGGTTACTCAGAAAAAATAAATTTGTGTTTTGAATCTATAATTTATCCCCTCTTCTCCCGTGTTGTTATTTTGCTATCAATAAAATAAAATGAAAATAACAAATATATAATTCTTTTTATAATTTTTTTATGCAATATAAAGTATTTATTATTTTTAGAAATTTTTTAATATTTTGGTTAATTTTTATGGTCACTATTGTTGCCGACCTTTTGGCAGACTAATAATATATGAGATTTAAACTTACTGTCACACATACTCAAACCGTATAAAACCTTTTCTTTTCAGGAAGTTGGCGTGGCTACTTCAGTGTTGTTTGCACCTCGCAAATATTGAACCTGAAACCTCTCACACTTTTAGTGATGATAGTTACAAGCTTTTTGCTAATAAGCCACGTCTATATGGTTGTTTTTTTAGTTAAGTTACAAAATTGATGGTTATAATAATTTCATTTAGAGTTTTCATTTTGTTTTGTGAAACAACTAACTGAAACAGATAGAAATTAAGTTGGGTATATTGCTGCATCATAAAATGGACCTATCGATGATAGTAAGTGAGATGTCGCATAATGTTAAGTTGGAGGTGTTTTATTGGAGAGACAATAGTGATCAAGATCATACTTCACATGTGTTGCGCCTAAAAGGATAGTCGTCAACTCGTCATATGTATATGATTTGACCCTGTGAATTTTAGCTTTGATATGTCATTACTATGCAACATTACAGTTGAACTTGTTATTCATTTAGAGATGAATGTTGTGTCAATACATTGTTAATGGCAGGGTACTCGTGCGTTGCGGCGGCGGTACCCTCTAACTAATATTTCAGGCGAGTAATGTTTTCGATTGTACGATTTATGTAATAAAATTTTTACAAATGATAATAATTTGAGGCCAAAATAAAATTGATTAATCAAACTACTTATATAGAAATAGTATTGTATCCACGCGATGTTAAGGTAATATATAAGAAGTGATCGGTAATAGTATGGATGTAAAAGGTCAAAGTGGTTGAAAGTGATTTATAGTCGCAATTAGACAGGTGTGATAAGTTTCATTATACTTTATACATAGTAAAAGTCTAATATTTTGTAAGGAATAAAAGTCTGCACCACATAATTAATAAACATGATATCTTATCTTAAAAATATTTCTACAATATCATATCGAGAGAAGTATCAGCATTATGTTAAAAAATAAATTTACATATATACACATATTTTCCACTC
Organism: Artemisia tridentata subsp. tridentata; assembly: GCA_021014915.2. Classification (NCBI taxonomy): domain Eukaryota; kingdom Viridiplantae; phylum Streptophyta; class Magnoliopsida; order Asterales; family Asteraceae; genus Artemisia; species Artemisia tridentata. The sequence continues at coordinate 106,964,347 of CP139509.1, read as the reverse complement.
TTTTTAAAATTGATGATATGATTAAAAAGTTTGTTAAATGTATTGTCTCACGTAAGTGAGTGAATAATGTTTGTAAATGAAAAGAAAAACCAAATGTTCAAAGATCATACAAAATTAGTTACGAAAAATATGAATATCTGCCTATTAATTTTGAAGCTTAGTTAGAACTAGTATAATAACTTTATTAATGATGTGCAACAAGTACATAACTGATTATAAAGACTTGTAGGACAAAAAAATATCAAAAAGTATATATATATATATATATATATATATATATATATATATATTATATATATATATATATATATATATATATAGGGGGACTTTCATTTCAGAACCATCTTATCTGCCAGAACTGACAGAACCACCAAAAACATACATGCACGCCTTTTAAAATAAAATAAAAATACACGCAAATCATCAATAATCGTAAGTATCCACCTATGTTCTTCAATATCATCATGAACTCATCCTCTTTTTTCACAAAAACCTTACACACGGCCGCAATATTGTCGTTGCACCCCTTATAAAAACATACATGCACACCTTCAAAGACTAATTTTGTATCTCCAATTTCTTATCAAATTCTTTAGAACAACCATGTTTTTTTAAAAACATATATGTTGTTTTTAGAACATATGTGCAAAAATACAATTATTGAAAGCATGCATGTATGTTTTTGGTGGTTCTGTCAGTTCTCGCAGATAAGATGGTTCTGAAATGAAAGTCCCACTATATATATATATATATATATATATATATATATATATATATATATATATATATATATATATATATATATATTTGAACATTGAAGACTTTTTATTCATATATTGAAAACCAAAACCAGCAAGTTGCTGGGAATACAGAAAGGAGAATATTGAAAACATAATACAATACATACATAAGGGAAAATCATGAGCTAATAAAAAACCAAGATATAAGAGTTAAAAGTTGAAAGAGCTCCATTGATGCTAGGTGATGTTTGATCTGGGAGCTCGATTAGATAAACACAAGAAGCTGATGCTTTTGATTTCTTTAGTTGCATACCAGATGGAGGGGGCTTTGCTGGAAAAGATGAAATCATTTCGAACTTTCCATATTATCCAACAATAGGATAGAATGACAAGGTTGATGTAGCGACTAGCAGTTGGGTTTCTCCCAGTCGTTTTGTGCCATTCCAGCAAGTCTCCAATCGAAGATGGTTTGGTGCTTGGGAGACGACACCAGATGGTAATGATACTCCAAAGGTTGTCGGCGAAACTGCAATGTAGGAAGAGATGGTCTGCTTATTCGTTTTGGCAGTTGCATAGGGAGCAAGTGTAATACCTGAAATTCAGATAACTTGTAAAATGACCAAATTACCCCTGAAACCATAAAACCTAAATAAATAACTTATAAAATTCTGAAACGATTCCAAACTTCTGAAAACAAACTACATATGAAATTAAATAAATTCTGAGACAACATTATAATATTTTGAATGTCCCAAAAATTATTAATTCACACATGTACATACATATAATCCGAAATATATAATTATTTAATTTAATTATATTTTGTAAAATCATTATAAAGAGATAAATGCAAAATAAAATAGGAAATCAATACCAAATCAAATCCTTTTGATTTTTATCTGATTTAGGCCGGTTCTTAAGCCCATTCCCCCTCCTAAATCGGCACTATTCTATTTATTTAACAAATTCTATTATTTTCTAAAAACCTCTAACCGAAACCCTAAAGTCGACAATCTCAAAACCGACCCAACCCTCCACACGATTTCTGGACCTGAACCAATAATTTTCTGGTGTTCTTTGGAGTGTAAGGGAGCCACGAAAAATAGGATTTGGAGTATCGAAGCCTTCGTTGGATCGTGGTTAATTGTTTTGTTCGAATCATACGTACGAGAGGTATAAATTCCCACGACTTATTCTCACGTTCTAAAAATTATCCAGCATTTTTCTAGTGATCTATGGGTCGAATATAACCTAAGAAAAATAAGAAACATGAATCATGCAAGATTAATATGGCGTATGATAATTAAATATATAAAACACAATTAAATCGTAAATAATGATATACAAATTTTCTGAGGTGTAACCATAATTTTTACATGTTCTATACTGATAATATAAGCTTATAAAAATAACCATATGATCTATTGAAGCCTAGAATAATTAATCTTGAATTGTGTATTTATCGGATCTAAAAGAAAATAAAGATAAATTGGGGAAAACCCTAAATCGAATTAGGGTTAGGGTTTTGTGGTTTGGATCTGACTAAATTAATGCATTTAATGATTGTGTCATGATGGTTTAATGATTAGATAAGTTAGGGTTTGGTTTTGCTATTTTAAAAGTATATACGATTGGTTTAAAAAGTATAAGGGTATGTTTTGCCAACTTTGGAACTTGTAGGATACTTTTGTAATGTTAATTAGGTCTGTGGGAATGTAGGAAAAATATAACTTGAGGGTCCTAAGTGTAAATATTGCAAGAAAAGAATTTAATTGTATTTATGTGGTACGAATTGGAATTAATTAAAGTAGAGGGACTAAAAGTGTAAATTCTGGAAACTTGAAGTCATTTTGAGTAAATAATGATATTAAGAGTGTTTTGTGTAATTTTGAGTATTTATGGGCTTAATATGTAATTGTTATGAAATTATGATTTAATTTATAAGTTTTGTAAAATTAAAGGACCATTTATGTAAATTCTGAATTCTAAGGGATCTGATCTGTAACATACTTAATTCTGATGTTACATTCTATAATTATGTAAAATAAGATGCTTGTTTGGTAAAGATGGATATTGTAGGGTTTAATTAGTAAATTATGTAAATGTAGGGTTTGTTTGTAAACTATATAACTAAAGGGGTTTAATCTGTAAATGGTGAAACTAAAAGGATTAAGATGTCATTCTGAATAAAATAAGTATTTAAGTCAGTAACTTAAAGTATTTTCACTTTATGCCTTTGAATTAGATGAATTTACAATTAAAACCCTGAACTATGAAAATCTGTCATAATAAACCCTAAACTTTTGTAACCTGCTAGAAGATACCTTAATACCATAATAAGCCTTAAATAAGGACTTAACTTAATCTGAGATATTAATATCTTGCTAAATGTGAAAAGCTGTTAATTCGGGAAACCTGCTAAAAATGGAAAGTTACTAAATCTGGAAAGTTACTAAAAATAGAAAGTTACTTAAAATGGAAAGACAACTAAAACCCACTTGTCATTTTGTCTTCTACTCCCTTAGGTTCGAGGAAGGAGTAATTTGATCCTTGTCATTTGCTATCCTTGTGTTCTGCTAATAAGGTACAGATATTCTGCCCTTCTCTAGTAAGGTGCCTTCGTTTCTTTTGATTTCGTATTTTGATTCGTTTAGGATTCCCTATGCCATTGCTATGTTCCCTCCTGTGTGTGCACCTTTCATGTGATCTTTTGTTTGTGAACCCTTGATGTGTTCCCTTTGTTCTGAATCTTTATTGAATCTCTTTGTTTTGACCTATTGTCCTGAATCCTGATCTGTAAATCTTGTTTTGAAACTTAATCTGACATACTTGTAGAAAACTTGATTTGATTTTTGATATAAACCTTAATCTGTTAAATCCTTATTTGAACCTAATTGATTTTGGAACCATCTTTAAAATACATATGAACCCGTTTGAGAAAAACTATTTTAAAAGAAGCAACACCACTTTTAATGGAAGTTAATGAAAGTTTTGGAAGACCATTTTTATGAAAACTATTTTGTAAGATCAGTTGTCATGAAACCGTTTGTGAAGGATTGTTTAAATGGACTTTTAAATAGAAACCTTTTTAAAGGAACTTTTGCTATGACCTCTAATTATGAACTTGTGAAAAACTCTTTTCTGAAAACCTTTTGATATTGCCCTTTGGAACTGAACTTAAACTTTGATATAAAAACTTAATCTGATAAACTCCGACTAAAACCTTTGATATTAAATCCTAAAAATTTCTTGATATGAACCTTATGCCATGAACCCTTAAGATATGACTTTTTATTTATGCTAGTACATCTGACCTTTGACTTACAGTTTGATATCCAAGCCAATCACTAGGCATGAGGGTTTCATGTCCATATCATTGACGCACCTCTGACATGACTCTAGGGCAGGAGAGTGATGACCTGTTCCGTCCCTTGTTTATTAACTGTTATGGCCATTATGATTATGATTATTGATTTGTCTGCGGGGGCGTATGGGTGCATCCTAGATTTGACCTGTTATCTGTTTATTGATATTTGTTAATTGTTATATTTGTCTGGTGACTGATGGTGTGTGCGATACACGTCTTTCACATATATCTGTGAGCTGATCACTCAAAATGATACATGAGGTCACCCCTCATATTATCTGTTACTTGAGAGGCATCCCCTCTAGATTACTTATATGTTTATACCGTTTTTATATGATCTGTTATCTGGGCTTGTGATAGATTTCTGTTTTTCCCTTATTTTATGACTATATTGTTTCTTTTCATTATCTCTTTTCTTTTGTCTTTATTCCGTTCATTATTTCTCTCGCTTTGATTTCGTATCGGTATGATCTATATTCCTGATTTCCTTTGTACTGCTATCCGTTATCGTTTCTTGTTATCTATATATCTGTTCACTGGGCGCTCGTAGCTCAGCCGCGTTTTCTTTTTCACGCGGCAGGTATTAGTAGGAAGCTGGAAATGAGTGAAGAGTATACTTTGGACTTAGAAGATTGGATAGCTATGCTGGGTTAGAGTTGGATTGAAGACATTATGTTTTAGAATTAGTTTTGGAAGTTTTAATTGTAACCATTTAGATTCAATATTTCATTTGTAATCCTTGAATTTTTGTATTACTGTATTAGTATGCTTTGTTTTGATCTGATGTGTATCCATTGTTGTGATATCTTTACCCTTGTCGGGTTGGGGTGTTACAATTTATGGTATCAGAGATAACAGGCTGCGACTCGTAATACATTTACCCTTGACCTGTGAATCCTGGACCACTAAGTTTCCACTGTAGGCGCTCATAGGACAACCTTTGAGAATTTGCTTTAGGATTTCCCTATAGGAACTTAAATCCTGACCAGTGAAGAATGAATAGATTATAAGGCATTTTGTTTAAGTAGTATTGCTTCCGCATCACTCTGATTCGTGCCTTTCTTTTGGTTAACGCCTATTGAAATCACACTTGGAAATTTAGAGCTTATGCCTTGCACCACCTAAGAATTGAACCTAAATAAAACCTGATGCATTGAAAATTGCATAGTAGTCATCCGACACTATTTGATCTTTGCTTTCAGATTCCGACTCCAACCTCCGAACCTTTTGTTAATCATCCTGATGCCTCTTCGGGCATTCTGAGAATTCCCTTGACAATGATGTACTTGATACATTCCGTCAGTTGTTTCTTGCTTCCGATGATCATCTATGAAACTTTTAACACTATTTAATTTCGTCTTAACCATCCCTGTTTCCATAAGAAGTCTAGTGTTCTTATAAGGATTGATTGACTGATCATCTAATATTGACGACTATCCTCTTATGTCTCACCTTTGGCGTTTAAAACAATTTTGAAACCCCTACCATGATTACCGATTGTTAAATCTTGCTACCGCTACCTGATTTTGACTTTCACTTCCAATCCGTTTGATAAACAGTTAATATTTTCCGACCATTCTGAGGGGCGTTTAACCCTAATGTGGTTGACACCTTCTATAAATCATTTTCCATGCTGGATATAAATGTATCATCTGATACTATTCTGTCTTGCAAATTCCACACTACTCCTATGAGAACTCTAATGAATATTAACCATGAATTTAGGAAGTTTATTCCTTGAATGATGAATCTTATTTACCAATCAGATTTCCTTTGGAAGGATTTGATGCAAATACTATCTCCGTAGGAAATTGTTAAAAGAGCATGATGATGCTGATAACTGATACTTCTATACGTCTCACTTTGACAGTATACGATGTTCGTATTACCGATTATTCGCAACCTACCTGCCATTTGTGCTAAATAGCTAATAAGGTTTCAACACCTTAAATTGTTCGCCTATAAATCTCCACGCTATACTGAACCATGTACTCGACTTTGACATATGAACTATCCGTCTGGTTTAATAACCATATTCGTCCTGCGTATCTGTTTACTATTGATATACCTGATTTTGGAGATCTTTTGATTATTGATTGGCTGGCTCTTCGTAAGAGCTACCATAAGACTACCGTAATTGAAATGTAATCCTTAAATCTGCTCCACCCTACTTTTGCTATGATAACATTTAACCGCCCAGATATGTTAAGCTTAAAACTGCTATGGAAATACTTACCCTGATCTCATTTGATCGTAAAATTCTCCTGACACCTATTAGTATCCACCATTAGAGAGTTTTGGCATTGGAAGTTTTCTTGTACAAATTTTCTGGTGCTTCTGATGAAACTTTTGGGTAGCTCTCCTGATTGAGAAGTAAAATTGGCTTTGAACAGATATCAGCTGACGAACCATGATACTGTTGAAATTGAGAGATTGAAGAAGCTGATGTAATATGTTTTTGTCCACCTCGATGTTTCCTTTTAAATACTCTATTAATTTATGAAGAAGAAGGAGAAAATTTTTGCGTCTGCATATCAACTATCGTAAACCTAACCGTAATTTTAACCGTAATCACTTTTCAATTCTACGAGTCACTGATTAAATTGTTCTACCTTGAAACCCTGTATCAGACAACCTCATTTAATGTTTGAAGGACTGAAGAAGCAACCACGAGAACTCCTAAGATGGGAGATGACTAACTGAGAGCAACTTCCGTAACTTCCGTAAAGTATTTCAGTTTTATTAGTAAAGATGAGTGATGTGAATTAGATATGAAGTTTTCCCTGAAACGATTCATGAAAACTGTTTTCTTACTCATTGTGACCATTGTGAGTCTTAAATAATGCCAATAGTATTGGTTAATAAGAATCATGTTTGCATGAGTAATTGGACAATTGTCATAGTATGACAACATGTTTGTGCTCTGAGACGAACGAGGAACATGTAGACCATTTTCGTATTAAGGAATGACCCTTTGTTCTGGACGAGTAAATTTGCTTGGCTTTCAGAGATTGTAGCAGACAATACTACCAGGCATCCGGTGACGACAGCAATCAGAGTTGGCGAATTTCGATTTGTGCTAGGAGACCTGTCAAAGACACACAGCCTTACTTCTCTATTCATTTTAGTTGTACTAAGATGAATTGAGAGTAGAAGCAGGCTCGTGAATGGGTAATACAGCGACTAGGTCAAAGATTCATGTTACCACACCACAGTTCCAAGAAGAAGTGCCGAAGGCTTGAGGGATCAGACTCAAGTTATAAATCCTTTTCACCCGATGATCATATGGACATACATAGACAGACTGCCTGGAATCGAGAGAGATTTAAGAGCATGTATTGAATGGATGACGTAGTTCACTTCCGTTTGACCTATTTAAATTTTGGTTACCTGATGATAAAATCCTTTGAATGGTTTAGGTTCTCTATTAGTAATTCCGCTTTGTGTTCATTCCGCGTATGTAGGACGATGGCTTTGATATGTCAAATTTGACGAATGATGGATGACCTGATGCTTTTGATGATGTGCCCAAATTCTGATAAACATTCTAGATCGGTTCCGTTAACTCCTTCGAGTGATTCGTTCTCCTCTTAGTTAAGGTATTTGATTTTTGTGACCTCTGAGACCGTAGGAAGACTAGGTGGATTAAGATAAGTTGTTCTGTTCACGACTTGAGATAAAGTATGACCATCATGAGGGCATATTTATATGATGCCAGTATTATGACGTCTGGCCAACGTGATAATACTTACATCATATAACGTGCACTTGTTGTGGGCATCGGATATTTCGAGAAGTGCCTTAGAGCTTTCGAAATTCTGATAAATGTTTGAGATCATCTGCGTTAGTGAGACTTTAAGTTCATTCTACCTATACGCGTAATCAGCTTTCACCGTTATGCGAATTGATACGTCTGGATTCTCGTCACGCATTCTGCTGACCTCTGAACTTCCGATAATAATCTTAGGTCCTGTTATAGAACTCCTGCCAATTGATGTTATCGATAATCTATTTTCGGTACGTTCTAATCTGAATTGTCAAATCAAATCCTTTGGACGGCATATCCGTCAAAATCCTGTGTAATTCTTACGTCTCTTCCGAGAGAATCCGATCATCATCTATTAGGTCTGGTATGTCCTTGTTTTGTGCTCCGTTCTCTTTTCTTTCTGCTTCCTGCAAATTTCGAGGAGGAAATTTTTTTTGTTAGTGGGGAAGAAGTTGTAATACCTGAAATTCAGATAACTTGTAAAATGACCAAATTACCCCTGAAACCATAAAACCTAAATAAATAACTTATAAAATTCTGAAACGATTCCAAACTTCTGAAAACAAACTACATATGAAATAAAATAAATTCTGAGACAACATTATAATATTTTGAATGTCCCAAAAATTATTAATTCACACATGTACATACATATAATCCGAAATATATAATTATTTAATTTAATTATATTTTGTAAAATCATTATAAAGAGATAAATGCAAAATAAAATAGGAAATCAATACCAAATCAAATCCTTTTGATTTTTATCTGATTTAGGCCGGTTCTTAAGCCCATTCCCCCTCCTAAATCGGTACTATTCTATTTATTTAACAAATTCTATTATTTTCTAAAAACCTCTAACCGAAACCCTAAAGTCGACAATCTCAAAACCGACCCAACCCTCCACACGATTTCTGGACCTGAACAAATAATTTTCTGGTGTTCTTTGGAGTGTAAGGGAGCCACTAAAAATAGGAGTTGGAGTATCGAAGCCTTCGTTGGATCGTGGTTAATTGTTTTGTTCGAATCATACGTACGAGAGGTATAAATTCCCACGACTTATTCTCACGTTCTAAAAATTATCCATCATTTTTCTAGTGATCTATGGGTCGAATATAACCTAAGAAAAATAAGAAACATGAATCATGCAAGATTAATATGGCGTATGATAATTAAATATATAAAACACAATTAAATCGTAAATAATGATATACGAATTTTCTGAGGTGTAACCATAATTTTTACATGTTCTATACTGATAATATAAGCTTATAAAAATAACCATATGATCTATTGAAGCCTATAATAATTAATCTTGAATTGTGTATTTATCGGATCTAAAAGAAAATAAAGATAAATTGGGGAAAACCCTAAATCGAATTAGGGTTAGGGTTTTGTGGTTTGGATCTGACTAAATTAATGCATTTAATGATTGTGTCATGATGGTTTAATGATTAGATAAGTTAGGGTTTGGTTTTGCTATTTTAAAAGTATATACGATTGGTTTAAAAAGTATAAGGGTATGTTTTGCCAACTTTGGAACTTGTAGGATACTTTTGTAATGTTAATTAGGTCTGTGGGAATGTAGGAAAAATATAATTTGAGGGTCCTAAGTGTAAATATTGCAAGAAAAGAATTTAATTGTATTTATGTGGTACGAATTGGAATTAATTAAAGTAGAGGGACTAAAAGTGTAAATTCTGGAAACTTGAAGTCATTTTGAGTAAATAATGATATTAAGAGTGTTTTGTGTAATTTTGAGTATTTATGGGCTTAATATGTAATTGTTATGAAATTAAACTTTGATATAAAAACTTAATCTGATAAACTCCGACTAAAACCTTTGATATTAAATCCTAAAAATTTCTTGATATGAACCTTATGCCATGAACCCTTAAGATATGACTTTTTATTTATGCTAGTACATCTGACCTTTGACTTACAGTTTGATATCCAAGCCAATCACTAGGCATGAGGGTTTCATGTCCATGTCATTGACGCACCTCTGACATGACTCTAGGGCAGGAGAGTGATGACCTGTTCCGTCCCTTGTTTATTAACTGTTATGGCCATTATGATTATGATTATTGATTTGTCTGCGGGGGCGTATGGGTGCATCCTAGATTTGACCTGTTATCTGTTTATTGATATTTGTTAATTGTTATATTTGTCTGGTGACTGATGGTGTGTGCGATACACGTCTTTCACATATATCTGTGAGCTGATCACTCAAAATGATACATGAGGTCACCCCTCATATTATCTGTTACTTGAGAGGCATCCCCTCTAGATTACTTATATGTTTATACCGTTTTTATATGATCTGTTATCTGGGCTTGTGATAGATTTCTGTTTTTCCCTTATTTTATGACTATATTGTTTCTTTTCATTATCTCTTTTCTTTTGTCTTTATTCCGTTCATTATTTCTCTCGCTTTGATTTCGTATCGGTATGATCTGCATTCCTGATTTCCTTTGTACTGCTATCCGTTATCGTTTCTTGTTATCTATATATCTGTTCACTGGGCTCTCGTAGCTCAGCCGCGTTTTCTTTTTCACGCGGCAGGTATTAGTAGGAAGCTGGAAATGAGTGAAGAGTGTACTTTGGACTTAGAAGATTAGATAGCTATGCTGGGTTAATGTTGGATTGAAGACATTATGTTTTAGAATTAGTTTTGGAAGTTTTAATTGTAACCATTTAGATTCAATATTTCATTTGTAATCCTTGAATTTTTGTATTACTGTATTAGTATGCTTTGTTTTGATCTGATGTGTATCCATTGTTGTGATATCTTTACCCTTGTCGGGTCGGGGTGTTACAGCAAGTAGGAGATGCGACTTGAATGTTTCGTAATAGCAGTTGGTCCAAAGTGGCAAGGCGATTCATTTCCAGACGCCACACCATGATATTCACTTTTATTGGAGCGATTGGGTTCCATGGAAAAGGCCACCGATTTGGACCGTAGTTTGCCGAGTGGAGAAGGGATTTCATAGATTTGACAGTGAAACGGCCAGAGGGGTCTTGCGTCCAGGTCTAGGAATCACTAGAGCTTGATAAAGAAAGGCTTGAGATCTGTGATAGCATATTCTGGAGTTGAAGAGTTCGTCAGGGGATGAAGGGGGTCGGGACCAATTCCATTCCCATTTGGAGAAAAGTCCATTGCATGTACAACGATCCTTGATAAGACAAGCTTTTTGTTTCTCCAAGTTGAAGAGATCTGGGTATGTCGTGGATAGAGGCATTGAGCCGCTCCATTTGTCAATCCAAAACCGTAGAGTATCTCCATTGCCAACTAAACCTGTAAAGTGATTTTCCAAGGAAACATCAAAAACATTAAGGTGGAAGTTCAGATTGGAGATGGATCTCCAAACTCCCACCATATTATTCTTTCGTGGAACCGGTGAGCAATTACGGGAAGAGTGGTGAATGGCAACTATTACTTTAGCCCAGAGGCTGTTGGGCGCGGTTTTTAGTCGCCACCACCACTTGGATAATAATGAGAGATTTTTAAAGTGTAAACAACCCAAACCAAGCCCGCTCGAATCGATAGGAGCAATGATCCTATCCTAAGATACCCAAGGTATCTTTCTGTTTGAAATCGATCCACCCCAAAAGAAACTTTTCCGGATTGATTCAAGTTTAGAGATAACACTTACCAATGCCTTATACAATGAGAAGAAGTAAGATGGCAGACTATCAAACACCGACCGGATGAGAGTAATTCAGCCACAGAGGGATAGAGTGGAGGCTTTCCAAAGCAAGAGGCGATTTTTGAAGGTTTTGATAACAGGGGACCAGTTCTTGATGAGGTTCATATTAGACCCGACAGGTAAGCCAAGATAGGCAATTCTCCTACTTTGCAGTTGAGGATGCTACAGGTGGATGTGATGGCACTAGAAGGGAGATTGATTCCAAAGAAAGATGATTTGTGATGGTTAATTTTCAGCCCAGATGCTAAATTGAAGCATCTCTATATCCGAGAGATATTTGAAACATAGGTTGTGGACCAAGAACCTATTATGAAGGCATCATCTGCATACAATAAGTGTGTGATGTTTGGACCAAAGTTTGGTAGTTGGATCCCTGAAATAAAGCCCATTCTTGATGCCTGGTTGATGACATTCGAAAGTGCCTCACTGTCACATTTAATACGTTTATCTAAAACAATCTATAATACTTAAAGATTCAGTGCATTAATTTAATGTGTAAGTGTGAATGTGCAAATCACAAAGTACGGTACAAACATGCTCCACAATTGAATGCGCAAAATCATGTGTAACTCCAAAGAATACAAATAATTCTGGAGTTGCACCACATTTAACCACATTTATTTACAGCAATTGAATGTGGAGGACAACCACTCTCAAGTTATGACCACAATTTCAACCAAAACAAAAAAGAATTTAAAGAGTTTCGCATTAAGTTTACCCTTCATTTCAGTGCCCTATATAAACACAATCATCACAACCAACAATCCCATCCAGCCCAATGTGCATTTAACATCAAGGGATAATGAGTTTTAAATGTATTAAACTTGCCACTTTTTACTGAGTTATGTATCCAACTTTTTTTTTACTAAGTAATGGTCTAAACTTACTAATCCCTGCTATGTTGTGTACTAACGGGGTGATTAAGGTTTTCTGTTAGAGTTATTTACATAAATCGTCCTTCTGGTTAAGAAAAAATTGCAACGTTAGTCCTTTATTTTAACGGTCGGGTATGGATCGGAACTGGGTCTGGGTCAGGTCGGAACCAGGTCGGGTCGGGCCGGATTACGGGCCGGGTTGCCACGTGTCGCCACCTGATGCGTGGTTTTGCAACCTTACAACAGGTTTTACCTCTCGAGGGATCTCAAGAGGCTTACAACCCCACCAGGCAGTGTACCTGACCGATGTAGTATAGTGTAGTGGTAAGTACGGGGGATTGATCGTTCTCCACAGGGAATAGTGTTCGTTAGGTATAAAAGACTACTCTAATAGGTCTAAGGGTTGAGGAAGATTCTTTTTTATGTTTTTATATTTTTATGAAAGCAAGTAAAATCTCGGGTTTGAAAGAGTGGGCGGAATTAGTTGCTAGTCAACTAACCCAAATTACTACGAATGCAAATAAAATAAATAACTGAAAATGAAAAGTTTGGTGGAAACTTATGTGTAGAGAAATGTGTTCACTTAGATTTCCTTACTCCCTAACTATCTTTTACCGGTTGATTAGTGTGTATTAGTTGCGTGGATGACGGGTGTATTCCTTAATACCAATCGTGGGGTGGCGTACGTACTTCCCCAACTCTACAAGCTCCTACTTCACTCCTATGTCGAGCCGGCTAGGAAGCTCCTAACATGGGATCACTAGAATTCGCTTGTGCATTAAATACAACCATAAAAACCTTTAGTACGCATTTGGTTCATGTTTCTTAAGACGTTCAAGCAAGTTACCGAATAGGAAGTTAGCCAGTTTTCTTAAGCCTAACATAGATAAACAATCATCCAATACAACTAATAACACACTAATAACCAATAATCAATAGCTAGGTTTCATTAGATCTAAGCAAACACAAGATAAATCTAGCCTAACATGTTAATCAAAAGACAAGAACAAGATAGAATCAAACAACACATAGACATATTGAATGATTAATTGATAACTTATCTTCAATGTAACATGGAAGATCTCAAGGCAAAAAGCCTTGAAAAAGATGCTAAAATCGTCTTAGGGTTTTCTCCCAAAAATTCCACACTAAGTTCCACACTAATGACAAAAAATTAGAAAACTATATATAGACTTTTGGATCTGACGGCGTCACTTTATGGAGTGTGACGCCGTCACCTCGCCGCTTCTAGGGTTCCCTGATGGCCTTCTTGACGCCGTCCCTCTTTAGCTCTCCAAAATCCGTTCTGGCTTATCAAGGCTTGACGCCGTCAGACCTTGAACGTGACGCCGTCCCTCTTTGAATTAAGCCGTGACGCCCTTGATCAGGTTAAAGCGTGACGCCGTCAGAATTCACATGCAATTTTCACTGGCTTATCATGAGTAAATTTCACATCCACCTTTTCTTGCCAAGCCATGACGCCGTCCAGGGTAAATCCTGACGCCGTCAAAGGTAATTTTTAGCCGATTTTTGAGACTTTGTCGTTTTCTTCACTTTTATGCTCCAAAAACGTCCAAAATGCCTTCTTTTCCAGATTTCTCCTCAAAAGTACCTAAAATGACAAAAGGAACGATTTAGGGCAATATTTGATCATATAATCACGGATTAGGGCTTAAATGACCCCCTAAAAGCGGTACACTTTTCGCTTCATCAGTCGCCACCTGAGTGGTCCACGTGGCAGCTGTGATAATAAAACCAAAGTGCCCCTTGCCCGGATCGAACTTGGACCTCTAGGTTAGAGGTGAGGGTGACACCCAGTTGGACTGGGCATACCATCAAGCCTTTATATGCGCAATTTATTACTTAACCCTATTTTGCAGCCAGTCCGTTTTATTAAGGTTTAAATAGAAATTCACCGGTTCATATTAAGAGTTTTAGAAAGGTTCAAAAGGAGAGGAAAGTACTGTTGTACTCATTTTTTCGTGCTCTTTCCAATGGAGTGCTCGGGGAGTTTTTTTTACTTTGTTTGAATCTCGTTAAACATGAGAACGTCGTCGAAACTCATCCGAAAATCACCGTTTTTGCTTTGTTTTCAAACCCTTGTACCTGCAAGACAAAATAACACATAACAAACATATTTGCAATATAATTTCACATATTTGAAATATATTTTATGGTTATTAGTCCGTTTTACCTACCAGAAAACACGCTAAAACGGACTAATAACCATAAAATATATTTCAAATATGTGAAATTATATTGCAAATATGTTTGTTATGTGTTATTATGTCTTACAGGTACAAGGGTTTGAAAATGAAGCAAAAACGGTGATTTTTGGATAAGTTTCGACGACGTTTTCACGTTTTTCGAGGTTCAGACGAAGTCGAAACAAATTCCCGGAGCATATCGTTGGAAAGAGCACGAAAAACGATTTCGACGGTACCTTTTTCAAATTTTTATCCGATCCATAATCCCCTTTAATTGATAGGTCAAAACTATTTTGAACCTTTTATTATTAATAAAACGGACTGTCAATAAGGAAGGGTTAAAAAATTAATTATGCATATAATTATTGAAGGTATGCACCAGTCCACTGGTAAGCATGCCTTCCTTTGACCCACACAACCCGTGTTCGAGCCTTGGCTTGGACGAAGTTGGGGATTATTTACCAGCTGCCACGTGTCACCACCTGAGTGGTGCTACGTGGCAACCCGACCCGTTATCCGACCGGACCCGACCCGATGCCGTGTGGCACCATTCATGTGATGACAAGTGGCGACCCGACAATAAGGACTAACGCTGTAATTTGGGCCTAACCACAAGGACAATTTATGTAAATAACTCTAACTGACAATAAGGACTAACGTTGCAATTTGGTCCTAACCAGAAGGACGATTTATGTAAATAACTCTAACAGAAAACCTTAATCACCCCGTTAGTACACAACATAGCAGGGATTAGTAAGTTTAGACCATTACTTAGTAAAAAAAAAGTTGGATACACAACTCAGTAAAAAGTGGCAAGTTTGATACATTTAAAATTCATTATCCCTAACATCAAACCTCAACTCACAACGCCATTGTCCGGATTAAAACAATAACAAGAACAAGTACAAAAGATCTCACCTTTTGCATTTCGTGATATATGCAAGCAACCCATCATTGATCTTTAGCAATTAAAAACCTACACGAGACCTTTATTAAAGATCATGAAGCCGATTTGAACAAGACAAAAGGGGTGTTTTTCAGTTTATGCTTCGTTTCATAACATCGACCAAGAAAGCATCCACCACAAACCTACTTCTAAACACAACCAATAACCCTCACCATCACTCAATCAACTCTCATCTATATCTAAACCAAGAACAAGATTCGAATAAAGAAAATGAAAAAGCTACAAGATCTCAGTTTTTGTTCACTCTTTGTACCAATCTTTAAGATTTTCGTGAAGTAAACAATATACCATCATCGATCTATAAGAAGTCTCAACCTCTATTTAATTATCCGGAAACTTTAAAGATAGAACAAAACAAAATCCGTTTCATTCTTCTTTGTTTTGGTTAAAACAAAACGCGAAAAACACAAAAGAAGAACCTACCCGAGATCCTCCAAAGGATCTTGATGCCGAACTCAGTGAGCAAAGATTCGAACCAATCAGAAATGAATACAAGGTTTTGGGGTTCGGTTATTAAGAGAAGCAAGCATCAAGAGATTTTGTTGGTATAGTAACTAAAAGATGATATGGTGATTAGGTTTGTGTGGTTGTGAATGTGACTACAAAAGAGAGAGAGGCATGAATTTGTGTTTGGTTTTAGGGTTACACAAGTGATATAGTAGCTTCTTAGTTTATGTGTTGGCCACGAGCCATGTTTCTGTAAGAAAAGTCAAGGTTTCTTATTGTTAATAATCAACCACCTTAACATTCCCATGCCATAAACTTTTAATCTTAGTCTTGATATTTATTTCTCTTCTATATCCTATGCTTTTATTTTTACATTTAACCTAAGTTTTTAATCAGATCGTTGCTATTCCGATTTTTATTGTTTAAATTAATCTAATAATTATGAATTTAATGCAAATTTGTTACTACTGTTTATCAGTTTTACATTTTTTTTATGTGATTATTGTATGCTCATTGTGCTTTTTTAGAAATTTAATGCAAATTTATTAGGATTTTTTTTATCTTTTTTTTTTTATTTTTTTTAATAAAAATGTTGAAATAGGTAAAATAAAATGTTATGATGTTTAAACTAACTGTTTGGCTATCGAGTTCGGAGTTTAGATGAGTTTTTCAAGTAATATTATTTTGCAATGAGTTTAGGCTATGAATTATTCTGTTACGCTAAGAGATTTATTTATTTATTTATTTATTTAATAATTTCACAACAACTTAAAGAAAAGTATAAACAAATAAGAATTGTGAGTAAATGTAGGTTGGTTATAATCGCTCTTATCATATTTATCAAAATGAAGGTATATACGATATCTTGCATATACATATTTGGTAGGCTATTAAATTCAAGTATACATGTTCCTAAGCTTTAATATATCAACTACTAAAATGTCATTCTCGTGTGGAGACGACAAGACTCCAGGCCCCGATGGTTTTAATTTCAAGTTCATCAAGAGATTTTGGCATTTATTCGCGCAAGATTTTGTGATGATTGCTGATTATTTCTTTGAAAATGGTACTATTAATAAAGGAATGGCGTCTTCATTCATTACTTTGATACCGAAAGTCAAGGACCCGGTAGGTTTGGGGGAATATAGACCAATCAACCTTATTGGGGTGATTAGTAAGGTTATCTCGAAATTGTTGGCAAACAGACTCCGACTGGTGTTGGATGGTTTAGTGTCTGAATCACAATCGGCATTCATAAGTGGAAGATACATATTAGATGGGCCTTTGATCATTAATGAAGTTCTTGGGTGGTCTCGCAGCATGGGAAAGAAAATATTTCTTTTCAAAATTGACTTTGAGAAGGCGTACAACAACGTGCATTGGGAATTCTTAATGAGTATTATGCGACAAATGGGATTTCCGGAAAGGTGGTGTAGATGGATTTTTGGAATCCTAGCATCGGCGAGATCGTCGATTTTGATCAATGGATCTCCTACTTTTGAATTTCAGTGTGAGAAGGGTATTCGTCAAGGCGACCCAATTTCACTGTTTTTGTTTGTTTTATTGATGGAAGCTCTCTCGAGCATGTTTCGTAAAGCTACTGAAATCGGGATGTTTAAAGGTATCCATATTCCAAATGGCGGTCCTACTTTATCACACTTATTATATGCCGATGATGCCATGGTTATGGGCGAATGGTCTGAGTCTAATTTGAAGAGTGTGTTAAGAATTCTGAGAGTTTTTTTCATCTGTTCGGGGCTGAAAATTAATGTGCAAAAGTCTTCCTTAATTGGCAATGGGGTGAGTATGGAGGTGGTTAAAGAAAGAGCGGAGATTATGAAGTGTAGGAGTGGTGTTATTCCTTTTAAATACTTGGGGTTGACGGTTGGAGCTAAAATGAACCGAATTGCAAATTGGGAACCGGTAAAGGTGGTTTTCAGATTGAGATTGTCAAAGTGGAAAGCGAATGTTTTATCTATAGGAGGTAGGATCACTCTAATTAAGGCGGTGTTAGAGAGTTTGTCGTCTTATTATTTTTCGCTTTATAAGGCGCCGGTGAAAGTGATTAAGGATTTGGAAGCGTTAATGAAGAAATTTCTTTGGGGTGGGAACTTAGATGTGAGAAAATTACATTGGGTTGGTTGGGACAAAGTGATATGTACAAATAAAAATGGAGGGTTTGGATTGAAGAAGTTGAGTATTAGTAATAGCGCTTTAATTTTAAAATGGTGTTGGAGATATAGAACGGAAATGGGATCTTTGTGGAAGAAGACTATAGATTCGATTCATAGTACAAGAAGAGGTTGGGGAGTTCTTCCATGTAATAATCGGTTCACAGGTCCTTGGAAGAATCTGGTTAAGCATTGTTATAATACTAAAGTCGAAGGCCGAGGAATTAGGGATTTTATGAAAGGTAAACTCGGAGATGGAAAGAGCATACGATTTTGGATTGATACTTGGCTGGGTGATGTAGCTCTTAAAGATAAATTTCCGGCTATATTTAAATTAGATACAAATAAAACTATTTGGGTGGTTGATCGCTGCACTGTAGAAGGTGAAGGACGACATTTTTGGGACATAATCGATCAATCTGCGGCTGCTGCAGTCAATTCAGAGAAGGAGGATCTCAAGGCGCTGATGAGGAATGTGATTGTTATAGATATGCAAGATAAATGGAAATGGTTAATAGATAAATCGGGATGTTTCTCGGTTAAATCTGTGAAGTATTGGCTGCAAAAAACGGATCAAAAAAGACCAGAATTCGTGTTAGATTTGTGTACATGGGTTCCGTTTAAAGTTAATACTTTTGTTTGGCGAGCGGAAACGGACCGGATAGCTTCCAAAACAGCTTTGGAGAGACGAAACATTCAAGTCGGGTCGAATGTTTGTGTTTTCTGCGACCAGGAAGGAGAGACTGCTGAGCATATTTTTTTCGGCTGTATATTCGCAGCGGGGATCTGGGCTGCCATTTCGAGATGGGTTAAAATCCCGAATCTGTTTGTATTTTCTGTTAGGGACATTGTTACTTTGCATCAAGTGGTGGGAATGGATGGCGTGAAGAAGACGGTGTTTCATGGTATTATGTTCATAGCTATGTGGTCGATTTGGAAGGCGCGAAATGCTCGGATATTTTCGGATAAGAAAGTTATAAGCTTGGAAGTGGTCATGGAAGTTAAGATATTGAGCTTCTTATGGTTTAGGAATAGACTCAAAAATGGGTTTTCGTAGGATCGTACAGTATAGATTGGAAAGAGTGGAACTCATTTGATGTGGTGTAAGTGGTTTGTTTCGCCGCGGCTCTTTCTCCTTCTTGGAGATTGAGTTTTTTGCGTGCGCGTGTTTATAAAAGTTATCTTTCAACAAAAAATAAAAAAATGTCATCCTATAAAGTGTTTAGTGTGAAACCATCCACATGACTTGCAACATAAAAGAAGGAAAAATGATTGTACGGATTCTTGAAATACAAACATATTCTCAAAAGCATATGATTAAATATATATATCGAGTGGCCTTTGTTATCCTAATACCCCCTATAGGGGGTGTTTCCAATGATTGGACGTTACCGCCGGTGGTATTGTCTGCTTTACGGGGTTGTACATTTTGACTAAAATAGGGGGTCCCACATAGTAAGGGGTGTTCCCTTAACACAACCCATATCGAGTATGTATTCAATTTCAAAAACGTATTTGATTGGTTGACGTTTTCTCAAAGGAAAGTGACAACTAATTTGTCCTTTGCACAAATCGTGTGTATTAAATATCAAAATCAATTTGTCCTTTGTGTTACACAGTCACTACGTGAAAACGGGGTTGCACAGTAACAGTGCCAACTACTTTTGAAGAATGAGAAATTGTCGGGCCTCAAATGAAACACTGTTGGGCCTATTATCATTCTTAATGACATTCGATGGACCAATAGTATGAAACATTAACAAATAACGCACCACCTAAGAATTCGCTAATTGCCCCATTCAATTTTCATATTTAGTATATATTATAATAAATATATTATAATATTATGGAAAACCATTATGAGAAACCTTAATAAACACAATTGATTGGTTGATTAAATATTGCCTAATAAAAATACTACAACAAAATCCATAAAAACCAAGTTGTGCAGCGCACAGGTCCGCATGCCTCGTATTTCATTAAAAATAAGGAAGAAATCCCCAAGCACCAAGGGTTGTGGTTCGAACAATTAAGTATTTTTCTTCCTCGAGGAGGGCCCTCTTAGAGCACTAGGTATTGTTGTAACATTTAACACGTTATTGTTATGGCACCTCAGCGTCACATCATACCCCTCCCAATAACACACCAATCACTCAAACACCCCTACCTCATAACACACCACTAACACGTTATTGGGTCCCACTTTTTTTTTCATTTTATTTTATTTTATAAAAACAAACACATTTTATTAAAAACAAATTAAAATTACAATACATAAATTAAAATTAAAATACATAAAATAAAATTACAATACGAAATTGGGAAAAAAATACATTGATAAAATTGAGATTACATATCTTCTTCTTGCTGTTGTTGTAGGTGTCGTTGCCAAAGATGATGCACAAGATCATGTCGAAGGTTGTTATGCACGTTCTTGTCACGTATTTCCTTTCGTTTCTTTGCATGTGAATCGCATCTTTCGATCCATGTTTCGTGTATATTTGCGGCCGGACTAACATATATTTCGTTATATTCACTTATTTGAAATTCTTGGTCATCTAGTATCATGTTATGCAATATGATGCAACAATACATAATCCGACGTATTCTGCTCATTTGGTAAGATCGTGCGGGTTGTGCTATAATCCCCGAACGTCCCTACAGAACACCAAAAGCCCGTTCTACATCTTTTCTTGCACTTTCTTGAGCCCTCTTAAAATTTATATCAGGTGCGTTTCGGGCGGCTTTCTTGGTCAATTGTGGGGTAAGATTTGTTTTTATTCAGAGCAATGGGAATGTTTATTATCATGTTTAATAGTCACTTTTGGGAATGCATGTGTGAGATAACTCGGTGCAAGTCGATAGGATTATGATTGGACCATGGGTGTTCGTTTGTCATATATGGAAGCAAAATCAAGTCTGTTTTGGTGCTTTCATTGACTATGATAAAGTAAAGAAGAAAATTGATTGGTCCGAGGTTTGAAAGAAATATTGGACGACACACACATGAAGGTGTTTTTGGATTTTTGGTTTTGATTGTGACCTTATGTTCGTTAATATTGAATATTCTTGGGAATCAGGTTTAAGTTAAAGAACTATTCTTCATTCTACTACTGCTTGGTTTCAAATGCTATTGTAGTCATTTTTCGTAAGCTATTTGATGCTCGTTCATTGAAGGTACTACATGATGTTTGTTGCTATGGTGGTGAGTTATTCGAAAAGTTCTTTCAAATGGTTAACATATGGGTTTCAGGGGAAGCTTAATGTTTAAATGATTAACCATTTATATGCTACATCGAGGTGAAGGTTTTCACAACTACTAGTTGTTATTCTTACTGATGGTTTAGGTTTATTTTGTCTTGAGTTCATTTATAGTAAGCGTTTTGGTGTTCTTAATGGTGGATAATTCGAGACATGGGAAGACTAGATTGGAAGTATGATAGTGGTTCATGGTTGTGAAGATCAAAGTTGCTTTTACTTAGAGTCCTCTAGTGGATAATACAAAAAGAGGAAGAAGGTTTACAAAGAAGAATTGCAACTTGAAGATCCTTGGTGATGCATGTTATTTAAGTTCACGTGGTAAGCTTAAGGGGAAGATTGTTTCATGGAAAAATCAAGACGAAGGTTTTGTAATTATCAACTAGGGGAAGATTGTTGGAAATTATTATTTTGAGTTGATAAGTACAAAACCACAAATGAAGAATGAAACAAGAGTGAAACATGAAGGACCTACAATGACAAAAGGATATTCTACAAAAAGATGGAGATTACAGAATATACGGTTTAGAATACTTTTGTAAACCTAATTCTCTATTATATAAAGAGAATATAGGTCGTATGTTTTATAAGTGTGTCAAGATGTAAACACCAGGAAAGGTGTGTGTGTAAACCTAGGCGTATAGTCTTGTTTAAATGCCTAGGGTTTAGAGTTTTGGTTAAGCCTCAAGGATCATTGATCCCTGTTAGAGTAGGTAACCGTACTACACTTGATCACGTAGTATTGGGGCTGTTTGTTTTGTAAGTATTTGTTAGAGATGATGACGAAGAACCTTGTTCAATAATAATGATGTTTTAGTTTATTCCGCTGCGCATCATGTTTATTCATTTTTATTATTGTTATCCCTAGATGAGATCTAACCAATCTCGATCTTTAAACGATCTTCACAAGTAGCCCACGTGGGATAAATACCATCTGCTAGGTAATATCCTTTGGTGTATGTGTGACCATTCACCGTGAACGGGGCCTCGGGAGCGCGCTCGTCAACGAGGTCGTCAAACAAATTCGACCGATATCATTTAGGTCGTTATTTGCACCCGCTATACCAGTACAATCTTGCCATGATTTAAAAAAAATTTAAGTGCTGGGGAATAGGATGAACGTTGTAGTTAATTATACCTTTGACTATTATTAAGAATAGTCGTCGACTCATCCGGTAACGTCGCCTGAAATTTCTTTCGGGATATTTTGGATTATCACCAAAATAATCATTAAGAATACGTTCTTCAGCGGCTGCATATTCTCGGGGTACGTAAGTCCAGATAGAACTTGAAGCATCGTCAGAAACTGTTCATGCATATCGTATAAACGTAAAAATTGGTCGGCTCGAGTTTCAGCGTTAAAAAGATCCATGGAAGATAAAATTTTATGAAATATAGCAGAATGGATTAAAATGTAATTGAAAGTGTATAAATATTGTGATTTGGTTGGATTGTTTGAAAATTATGTGTGTTAATTGAGTATAAATAGTTGAAAGTGTGCGGTTTTTTTTTTTTTTTTTTTTTTTTTTTTTTTTTTTTTTTTTTTTGCCCGTTGCTAATAATGCCGTTGCATAACGTTTAAAAAAAAATTAACGTTTGGCTGAGCTAGTGAAACAACTCGAATGCATTTGACTCAAACTTGGCGTGTTGCTCGGTACAACGATGGCGCGCCATTCGTTCAAATTTATGCGTTTGGCGTGTTTTTTTCGACCATACCGAGTGCTCTTATGTAGGTTATCAATGGTTGTACATGGAGTACAATAACTTACATTACTTAAATTTTTAGTTAGCAATGTCTTAGTGTAACTAATGAAGAAAAAGTGTTTTCTCTATTATAAATAATATTGATAATGTTAGGTGTTGTTTGTTTATTAAGAGGCTCTGAATCTGAATCTGATATGCACATCTGAATCTGCATCTGAGGCGTAAATATCTGAATCTGAATGAAATAATATTGTTTGTTTATTTGTAAAAAAAGTCTGAATGATATAAATATAATGCAGTTTTATTATTACGATACATAAACGTTTATAAACATTAAATATAACAACTGAGTCATAAAACTAGCACAAGTTAGCAACACGAAATTAAAATATGTTAAAACAAAACATTCAAGGATATTGTATTAGCATTTGATTTTGTAAAGTAGTCATATATTGTTGATATGCTACATTCTGATGTTGCTAAACAATTTCAGCATTTTGTAAACTATCACTATCAATTAATTTACGATGAGAAAAAGTAAATTATTTCTATAATATTCTTAAGATTTTCACATAACAATTAAAAATATTTTCAAAGAAAAACAAATCGATGTTCTTACTCAAAATACGCATGTCACAATTTGATATCACAAACTAGTTATAATTTTTTATTGTTTGAAACACTCTTGTGTTTGAGTATTTCGTCATCATCATATTATCATCTTTTAACATCTTTTATTAAGCAAAATAAAATAACGATGTAATTCTCTTTAAATTTATTATCAATACTAAAGGAAAATTCGAGAAAATGTATAATAAAAGTTGAAAAAAAGAATCAAAAAAAAAAAAAAAAAAAAAAAAAAAAAAAAGAAAAGAAGTTAAAAGACATCAAGAGGCAACAAGACATCACCTCCACATCTTGTTAGTTAAGAGGTTTTAGCTTCTAATTGCCTCTGAACGAGAAGAAAAAAAACAAACGCACTTAATGACCCAAATGTCTGACCGCGTCTGAACGAGTCAGATTAAGAGGCTGTTAAGAGACAGTTTTTAAAAAACAAACACCACTTTAGTCTTATAGCGATCATAAAATGCTTTGTCGGGCACCATCAAGATTATTTTTATGTGGTTTGTGAGCAACTTAAGTATATTGTAGAAAAAAAGTTAGGAGTGTGTTTAGTTGGTGAAAAATACTTCAATTTAAAGATTTTTTTTATTAGAAACTGAAAAAACTGAAAACTTGTTTAGTCACACATTTTTGAGAAATTTTTCTAAAAGAATGAAAATCTCATATTTCAAAATTTAACTAGAATCTAGGAAAGAGCTCTATATTATTTCACTAGCTTAAATACCCGTGGATTCACGGGGTTTTTAAAGAAATAAGAAAATGAGATAATAAGAAAACAATGAACGTAAACATTTCATTAATATATGAAAGAAACAATGAGATAATACGTGAATCATTTGATAATCAATTGAGTTTGTAACAATTAAAATAATAAACGTCCATACCTTGTCGTCTCCAAATTTGACGGTATTGAATAGCAAATGATGTATGTGAGCGCTAATCAATTTAATAGCAAATGTCCATTCTGTGCACACCTAATAGTCCATAGAAAATGTAAGTAAAAGTAGGTTGTGATTCATAATATATCTTACGCTTATATTCAAAATCACTTAATCAATCCTACAACCCGTTTCATTACAGTTAAATATCTTACGCTTATATTCAAAATCACTTAAGCACTCCTACAACCTATTTCATTACAGTTAAATATCTTACGCTTATATTCTAAATCATTTAATCACTCTACACATATACACACCCCTAAATACGATGGTAGATCTTATTATTTGATTCTTGGTCTTTATAGTTGTTCTGATTCTTTACCCTTATAACAAAACAGATATGCAATAAAATTATAACTAAACATAAATATTCAAATACATTTAGGTAAATTATATCTAAATCATTTAATCACTCTGCACATATACACACCCCTAAATACGATGGTAGATCTTAAAAGAGACATGGAATACCTTCTAAATCATTTTCCATCAAGCTATTGCAGTTGAATATCTTACGCTTATATTCAAAATCACTTAATCACTCCTACAACCAGTTTCATTACAGTTCAATATCTTACGCCTATACTCAAAATCACTTAAGCACTCCTACAACTTGTTTCATTGCAGTTAAATATCTTACGCTTATATTCAAAATCATTTAATCACTCCTACAACCCGTTTCATTTTAGGTGTTTACCATCTCCTACAACCCGTTTCATTTTAGGTGTTTACCATGTATTGATGCATAAAGATAAAAGAGACTTGGCAGACCTTCTAAATCACTTTCCATCAAGCTATTACAGTTAAATATCTTATGCTTATATTCAAAATCACTTAATCACTCTTACAACCCATTTCATTACAGTTAAATATCTTACGCTTGTATTCAAAATCACTTAAGCACTCCTACAACCTGTTTCATTGCAGTTAAATATCTTACACTTATATTCAAAATCATTTAATCACTCCTACAACCCGTTTCATTTTGGGTGTTTACCATCTCCTATAACCCATTTCATTTTAGGTGTTTACCATGTATTGATGCATGAAGATAAAAGAGACATGGCATACCTTCTAAATCACTTTCCATCAAGCTATTGCAGTTGAATATTTTACTCTTATATTCAAAATCACTTTATCACTCCTACAACCCGTTTCATTACAGTTAAATATCTTACGCTTATATTCAAAATCACTTAAGCACTCTTACAACCTGTTTCATTTCAGTTAAATATCTTACGCTTATATTCAAAATCACTTAATCACTCCTACAACCCGTTTCATTTTAGGTGTTTACCATCTCCTACAACCCGTTTCATTTTAGGTGTTTACCATGTATTGATGCATGAAGATAAAAGAGACATAGTGATGCATGTGCGTGTTATGCTCTAATTTATATAACCACGGCAGCGGCTCCAAAGACTTGGTGCGCGCGTGATGTGTCGTTGTGGTTTTAGCAGTATTCAAGTTTTAAATTTATATTTAGCCGACTTATCAATAACACACACTTTAACGAGCAGTGTACCCGGTCAGTATGAATATAATGGTAAGTATTATCTAGTTATTCTAATCAGTATTTTAATCTCTTAAGTTAGCTATACAACCTAATCTAACGCAAGGGGGGTCAGCCTGAGAGACTGGCACGGTTTGGTTATGATTAAATATAAACTAAAACTAATAAGCACGAATCAGCGATTAGCACACACGTACACAGATAGATACTTGAGACAATAAGAAGACCTGTCCTGATAATTAAGTAGCTTGTCACTTGTTTTATTGCTAGTTTTATATGAAGTGTATGTAATTAACCCTTTCTCGTTGGCTCTAATCTTATCGGCGAGTAAACCCTTAATGATTACTTATGTCTATCCTACTTACCCTTTCTTCCTACTTTTCTATAGACGATAGAATACATAGGCGATAGAATAAATAGGCGAGGACAGAGGCATGGCGACCCGATCAATGCTCAGCTAGACACAGAGGTTATCAATGCACTAATAAAAGTCACCAAAGACATCAACATATAAACTTTAATTAATGGGAAAGCAATTTTAAGGGGTGCCCATGGTTTTCCGTAGTCACATGGAATCGGCCCATCAATCCTGATGAATTAAAGTGTACTAATACAATAAAACAAAACTACTTAATGAATTGAATACATGCAGGACCTTCTTACAGCTCTTGTATCTTCGTTTAGGGTGTGTCTTGTGCTGCTACTTCGTCTGAATTCGGCCTTAGGGTTTCTTCGGTCTTCGGTCTTGTTGTGTAGAATCGAACCCCGAAATTCGTCTGACTTTGGGGTATTTATAGTTTCTGTCTGAGGGTTAGATGCGGCGCATAGGATAAGTAGATGGGCGCATTGACTTAACTTCGCGTGGGGTCCAAGATTAATATATTCAGGAATATTCGTACACCGCCAGAAGATGCGGCGTAACTCCATTCTTGTATGCGGCGCATGTCCTTTGCCGTCTTGGATTATAACTTGTGAAATATTGATAGTGATGCGCCGTATGTAAGAAGTAGGATGCGGCGTATCTGGAGCAGAATGGTCTTGATCTTGTACATTACAATAGACTCTTAACATCTTGCTTGTTTTGCTCCATAATTGGTCCAAAATCGCCAAGTTTCACATAATACTTGTTTTTACCTGAGAATTACAAAAGTAAACATTAACGTATCAATTCTCACAGATAATATAATAAAACAAGTCAAATAAATAGGATAAATGATGGTAATAAAATTTACTTATTTGAGTTCATCAAATATCCCCCCACTTGAACTTTACTTGTCCCGAAGTAAACCTTAGAATTAATCTTATGAAAATGTATCCTAAAAGATATTAGGATTTATTTTTATATTTAAGCATGTATTCGTTTTTTGTCATAATCACACAACCAAACACTTAACGAGTTAGAAATAAAATAAAATATTTTGATAAAAGCAAATCTAATCGTTTAACTGTCCAGTCGTGACGAATATTCTATCATAAGTTTGGCAAGTATACGCATCTCCTCCACTAAAGCCAAGGAATAACAAGTCTAAAGCGGTAAAAAGGGTTTGTAGGTTAAGGGTTAATCATTCTTCTTAATCTCTATCGATCTCAAATTCCTGAAAAGGCGACAAAATCACAAATACATGATCGAATCCACGAACACGATACTTGCAATTGCTCAAATCCTTAACTCGAATAGGCTAAAGATAGGACCAAGTAATCTTTACCAATAATATTATATCAAAAAGGGCGACAAAATCATAAATACATAGCCGAATCCACGACTACGATACTTAAGATTGCTCAAATCCCTAATCTCAATAAATCAAAGGTTTGGATAAAGAATAATATAGGGTATGGATAATATTTGGGATATAAATTGGTGTAAAATGAAAAATAAACAAAACAGATAAATTAAAAATCCTAAGTGTGGTAAATTGCTTTCCCAACCATCCCATGAATAAGACTCATATCATTGAATAACTCACGCTTTAACACTTGAAACACACGCTTTAGGTAGACACGAATTATACTCAACAAGATCTCAATCAAAGAATAACCTTAGTTGGCGTTCCCATAACGGCCAACTCCCATTCAATCCATAAATATAATATATAACAAATAGTGGTGATATCGACCACTTAATACAAAACTTTACATAAGTTGGTTAAAATAAACTTCCAACTTTTCTTTCTTTTTCTTTTCTCATTTTTTCAAATTTTTTTTTTTTTTTTTTTTTTTTTTTTTTTTTTTTTTTTTGACTTCAACAAACATAAACATAAATGTGTAAAATTTCATCACATCACTATAACGATAACTCTGGATAATTTTTCCATACTTTTCATGACTTCAGAAATAACGGTAATAGTGAAAGTAGTAAACACACGAAAAATAAACTCAAAGATATACAATATTTACTT
This sequence comes from Artemisia tridentata subsp. tridentata, assembly GCA_021014915.2. NCBI lineage: Eukaryota > Viridiplantae > Streptophyta > Magnoliopsida > Asterales > Asteraceae > Artemisia > Artemisia tridentata. The sequence goes on along the minus strand of CP139509.1, from coordinate 106,935,658 downwards.
TCACTCCAATTGCATTGTGCAATTTCCTGACTCAACCAAAGATAATGAATTACGCACGCGAACACAGGTAATGTAAGGAAACACACTTTGCCTAAAGCAATTAACCAACCACGGATTTTAATCTACAGGGTAGGCTAAAGTGTAAGGGTGTAACGAAACATTATAACAAAAGTGTAAGAAACGAAAGGAATGGCTCTGAGTGTTTTTCAAGGGGTATCTTACTCTAAAAGTGAGAGTAACAAAAGGTTTATACGGGGGTTAACTAACCAGTGTAGTTAGTTAATATCACATAACATATAAAGGCTATTTGGGTGTAATCCTATAAATTTACCAATTTAGACAAGTCATTCCAATTATGTAAATAATACTTATTATGTAGGTCTCGAATAGTATACAAGCCAAGTTCTAAAGTTTACAAGTCACCGGCACACTCATAGATTTGTGAATTTTGAAAAGTTCACAATTTTTGAAAATAATGTTATGTGTGCAGCAATGTAATTTAGACTTTAAACAAAATCATGCTAAAAATTTTAAATTTTGATATATTAAGCGCATTTTAAGCATATTTTGAAAAAGTTTAGGACAAGTAAGTGTTCTAATTCTCCAATCCCCCCACTTAAGTTAAACAACGTCCTCGTTGTTTGTGTCAAAGGTTAAAAACTGAAAAATAAAAGAATTAGAACAGAAAAACTCCCCTGAGATTTGCTCGGTATGATCCTCCATTAATCGTATAAGAGCAAAAATCATCTTTCTTGTGGATGAGAACGTTTAAGCTTCATATTTGATGTATCCACAGAAAATACAGGAATCTATAATACCTTCAAGACTTAAACACACCTGAGTTAAGAAAGTTCAAAATTGCATAATACATTAGTAGTTAGTAAAAATAAAACTTAAAAAATTAAACTTAAAATCATCAGGTCAGTCGATACGCCGTATCTTATGGAAGAAGATACGCCGTATCGAGCCTGGAATAAATACGAATCAGAATAGAAGATGCGTCGCATCCTTAACCAGGGATGCGCCGCATTAAAATACTGACAGAAAGTTTTAAAGTTAAAAATAAAAATGCAGAAAATAAAGTAAGATATGACCAGTGCAGGAGATGCGTCGCATCTAAGGATTGAGATGCGCCGTATCTTCTGCGGGCCTGACTGACTCGACACAGAACAGAATAGTAAAAAATTTTCCGGGTTGTCTCCCGGTCAGCACTTGTCTTTATTCCAGAGTCTTCAAGTTAGACTCACGTTCAGCTCTTTATTTAGATCTATTGATCCCCACATGTCCGTGCACGATGTAGTTGCGAATTACTTCGTCACGAACATATTCCGGCCCCAATTCAAGTACACCTTTGTAGAATCCTTTCATCTTTTGGTACGGATACTCGATCCCTTTCTTAGCGTCATTTTCATCTACAAAAAGAAATGGTGTAAATTTGTAACAAAATTTATTAGGGGCATGTTTAAACCTTGGGTGAGCACGAGGCATCATGTAAGTGATAACGTTGCTTCCACTTTTAAGGGTGATCTTCCCTTCAAATCATTTAGCGTTTATATCGACCTCCTTACAAAAGGGTTTCCCAACGATCACGTCACCCATTTCAACATCACGATAAACATCCATGTTTTCCACCACGGTGAAATCTGTAACAATAGTTAAATTCCCAACAAAAATAGGTACATTCATGAACATCCCAACTACATTTTTCCCTCTATACTCAATTTTGTTTTTCATTATAGAATTATAGAAATCTTTTGACATTACATTAATTGGTAAAATAGGGAAAAAGTTGGCACTAATTTGTTTAAATCCTATCATGCAAGGAAATTGTAAATTATAAGCACAATCTACATAGATCTTTCTACCGTAATCACAGAAACTAGGATATCCTTCAAATTCATCATAATTCTTAGTGTTGATCATATTGATTCTAGGTATATCCATAATTTCTCCATCTTCAATTTCGGGTTCTAAATCCTCCATAAATTGATCATTGATTCCTAATGGTAAATTAAGATCATTTAATTCAATGTAGTCTCCACTATAGGTCTCAAGTGATTCATTATTTATCAAGGTTTCTCCCATAAACCTAGCTTCTAGATCGAGGTCCATACGTTCTCTTAATCCTAGCACATAGACGCCTCTAATTATGCTTTTAGCAGGATCTTGGCACTTATAGACTAGTTTATTATACCCTACCCTTAATGAGATTTTTCTTTTAAACACATCAATCTTAGCATAGGCGGTAGACAAGAAAGGTCTTCCAAGGATCAAAGGAATCTTAACATCCTTGGGCATATCTAATATAACAAAGTCTACAGGGAAAACAAACTTCTCAATCTTAACTAGCACATTATTAGCAATCCCTTCAGGTCGTTTTACCGTTTTATCAGCCAATTCAATAAGCAACTTAGTTGGTGCTAATTTTCCTAGTCCTAGGGTAGTGAATGTCTTAAGAGGCATAACACTGACACTAGCTCCTAAGTCAGCTAACACATTATTGAAAGATATATCATTAATTGAACAAGGTAAAGTAAAACTTCCTGGGTCCTTTTCTTTATGAGGCAAGGCATGTAAGTCGGTTGCAGAGCTCTCTTCTTTCATTGCAGCCTTGATCTCTTCTTCAATCTTCGTCTTCTCTTTGAGTAGCCTCCTTAAACTGATTGAAAAATTAAAGAAAAATTCGGGCTTTGCACCATCATTACCATTCATCAATCTTCTAGGAAAAGGAATATTAGGCGTGACTTCTTCAGTGGTACTTATGGCCTTGACATGATCTCTTGGGTTGGTTTCAGTTGAGCTTGGTAAACTTCCGTATCCCCTTTCTTGAAGAACTTTGCTCATTTGTCCAATTTGTTGTTCCAATGCTTTGATCGAAGCTCCTTGATTTCTTGTAATAGTATCTGTTGAGGCTCGGATTTCTTTGATCATAGCAGTGTTCTCTTCATGTCTTTTAGCAGCATTGGCCATAATTTGTTTTAGAGTGTCATCTAAAGTCTGCCTCCTCTCTTGATAAGTGGGATTAAAATTGTTCTTTTGATAGTATCCCGGAGTAGCTTCCCTAAATCTTCCTGAAGGTCGGAATGGTTGTCCAAATTGTGTGTAGTATGCTTCTTCAAAAGTCTCACTTTCATTCTTATTAGGGCAATCTTTAGTGTAGTGAGGTCCTTCGCATTTTTCACATCCAACTTGGGCGGCATAAACTTTCTCATCACGCTTCTTCATCTCTTTACTAATTTTATCCAATTGAGCTTGAATTGCAGCAAACCCGTCAAAATTAGTGCTGCTCTTAGATCTAGTAGAGGTCCCATCGTGCCATTTTTGAGAATGATCAGCAGCTTCTTGGATAGCTTTCCTAGCATTGGTTGCACTCATTTGAGGCACAGCTCCCTTAGCATCCAAAATTTGTCTAGTAGGCACGTCCAATCCTTGATAGAACAATATTATCTCCTGCATTTCACTTAGATAATGTCGAGGGCATTTCATCAATAGGTCTTTAAATCGTTCCCAAGCTTGATAAAGAGTTTCATCAGGCTCTTGCTTGAAACTGTTGATAGCCTCCATCTTTTTAGCAGTTTTAGCAGGTGGACAATATCTTTTCAGGAATTTGCTCTTCAAATCTTCCCATGTTGTGATTGAACTAGCAGGTTCATTCCTTAGCCACTTATTAGCAGCTCCTTTAAGCGAGATTGGAAAGATCCTTAGCATAAGTTGATCGTCAGTGACTCCTTCTGTAGTAAACAAATCTGCAATCTCGAGGACTTTTTCAACATGTTCATTAGCATCTTCATGTTCTGTTCCACTGAAAGCATTTTCTCTTAGCTCCTTGAGAAACTGACCCTTCAACTCAAACTTTGACTTTTCATCAAACTTTGGTCTAGCAACTCCTGAAGTGTAATCAGCACGAGTTTTGTTCATGTATTCCTCCATAGTAGTGTTTTCCGCCATTGTTTCTGTTTCTACTTCCTCTTTCTCTTCAGAAAAGTAATCAAGCTCGCACGAACTTGAGATATCAAAGCTTTTTGTGTTGAAAAGCCTTTTAAGCGAATGTAGGGCTCGTTCAGGATCTTCGAAAGGTTGAATCAAGTTCTTAGTAGAACTCCTGGTCATGCACTTCCTGAAACTATCACAAAAGCATCAGTAGGGTATGTTCAAGAAAGTAATATATCAGAAAATTAACAACGAAAACGGAATACGAGAAATAAAAGTTACTGATATCTGCAGACGATGCGCCGAATCCAAAAAGTTGGATACGCCGTATCTTATAATCGTTAAAATTTAATCAGACTTTTATTCAGAAAATAGATACGCCGCTTATAATCTAGAATGCGCCGTATCAGTTAAATTATCAAAATTAAATGCGTCGTATTAACAAAAGTTAATGCGCCGTATTTCGTTACGTTTCAAAATACAAGATTTTTGATTCAGAAGATGCGCCGTATCGATAAAAATCGATGCGTCGTATCTGTTTAATAATTCGAAAACTGTTTTTAATTTAAATAATAGATACGCCGTATCTGCAAAAACAGATGCGTCGTATAGCTTTATCGTTTAGAAAATTTTCTTATTAAAAACAGAATACGCCGTATCTTGGGGAAAGATGCGCCGTACTCGAATTTATTAAACGCGTTGTATTTTATAAAAATTAAACGCAATACGCCGTATCTGTGAAAACAGATGCGCCGTATCGTTTGAATTAGCACAGTACAACGATAGCAGTATGCAGAAAAATAGAAAAATAAAAACAAACGAAAATAAAAACACACAAAAACAGAAAATATGCAAATAATACAATGAATGCAAATTAACTAATATACAACGGAGTTAGTGGTTAGAATTAAAAAAAATTAAAACCTAATTAAAATACTAATCAAATTAACAGATAATAGCAATTCACTCCCCGGCAACGGCGCCAAAAACTTGATGTGTGTGCTTGTTATGCTCTAATTTATATCCACGGCAGCGGCTCCAAAGACTTGGTGCGCGCGTGATGTGTCGTTGTGGTTTAAGCAGTATTCAAGTTTTAAATTTATATTTAGCCGACTTATCAATAACACACACTTTAACGAGCAGTGTACCCGGTCAGTATGAATATAATGGTAAGTAGAGTGTCGATCACTAAGAGTGGAACGTATTATCTAGTTATTCTAATCAGTATTTTAATCTCTTAAGTTAGCTATACAACCTAATCTAACGCAAGGGGGTTCAGCCTGAGAGACTGGCACGGTTTGGTTATGATTAAATATAAACTTAACTAATAAGCACGAATCAGCGATTAGCACACACGTACACAGATAGATACTTGAGACAATAAGAAGACCTGTCCTGATAATTAAGTAGCTTGTCACTTGTTTTATTGCTAGTTTTATATGAAGTGTATGTAATTAACCCTTTCTCGTTGGCTCTAATCTTATCGGCGAGTAAACCCTTAATGATTACTTATGTCTATCCTACTTACCCTTTCTTCCTACTTTTCTACAGACGATAGAATGCATAGGCGATAAAATAAATAGGCGAGGACAGAGGCATGGCGACCCGATCAATGCTCAGCTAGACACAGAGGTTATCAATGCACTAATAAAAGTCACCAAAGACATCAACATATAAACTTTAATTAATGGGAAAACAATTTTAAGGGGTGCCCATGGTTTTCCGTAGTCACATGGAATCGGCCCATCAATCCTGATGAATTAAAGTGTACTAATACAATAAAACAAAACTACTTAATGAATTGAATACATGCAGGACCTTCTTACAGCTCTTGTATCTTCGTTTAGGGTGTGTCTTGTGCTGCTACTTCGTCTGAATTCGGCCTTAGGGTTTCTTCGGTCTTCGGTCTTGTTGTGTAGAATCGAACCCCGAAATTCGTCTGACTTTGGGGTATTTATAGTTTCTGTCTGAGGGTTAGATGCCGCGCATAGGATAAGTAGATGTGGCGCATTGACTTAACTTCGCGTGGGGTCCAAGATTAATATATTCAGGAATATTCGTACACCGCCAGAAGATGCGGCGTAACTCCATTCTTGTATGCGGCGCATGTCCTTTGCCGTCTTGGATTATAACTTGTGAAATCTTGATAGTGATGCGCCATATGTAAGAAGTAGGATGCGGCGTATCTGGAGCAGAATGGTCTTGATCTTGTACATTACAATAGACTCTTAACATCTTGCTTGTTTTGCTCCATAATTGGTCCAAAATCGCCAAGTTTCACATAATACTTGTTTTTACCTGAGAATTACAAAAGTAAACATTAACGTATCAATTCTCACAGATAATATAATAAAACAAGTCAAATAAATAGGATAAATGATGGTAATAAAATGTACTTATTTGAGTTCATCACATAGCATACCTTCTAAATCACTTTTCATCAAGCTATTGCAATTGAATATCTTACGCTTATATTCAAAATCACTTAATCACTCCTACAACCCGTTTCATTACAGTTAAATATCGTACGCTTATATTCAAAATCACTTAATCACTCCTACAACCCGTTTCATTACAGTTAAATATCTTACACTTTTATTCAAAATCACTTAATCACTCCTACAACCCGTTTCATTTTAGGTGTTTACCATGTATTGATGCATGAAGATAAAATAGACATGGCATACCTTCTAAATCACTTTCCATCAAGCTAATGTAGTTGAATATCTTACGTTTATATTCAAAATCACTTAATCACTCCTACAACCCGTTTCATACAGTTAAATATCGTTCGCTTATATTCAAAATCACTTGAGCACTCCTACAACCTGTTTCATTGCAGTTAAATATCTTACGCTTGTATTCAAAATCACTTAATCACTCCTACAACCGGTTACATTTTAGGTGTTTACCATCTCCTACAACCCGTTTCATTTTAGGTGTTTACCATGTATTGATGCATGAAGATAAGTGAGACATGGCATACCTTCTAAATCACTTTCCATCAAGCTATTGCAGTCAAATATATCACTTAATCACTCCTACAACCCGTTTCATTTCAGTTAAATATCTTATGCTTATATTCAAAATCACTTAAGCACTCCTACAACCTGTTTAATTGCAGTTAAATATCTTACGCTTATATTCAAAATCACTTAATCACTCCTACAACCCGTTTCATTTTAGGTGTTTACCATCTCCTACAATCCGTTTCATTTTAGGTGTTTACCATGTATTGATGCATGAAGATAAAAGAGAATGACATACCTTCTAAATCACTTTCCATCAAGCTATTGCAGTTGAATATCTTACGCTTATATTCAAAATCACTTAATCACTCCTACAACCCGTTTCATTTTAGGTGTTTACCATGTATTGATGAATGAAGATAAAAGAGACATGACATACCTTCTAAATAACTTTCCATCAAGCTATTGCAGATGAATATCTTACGCTTGTATTCAAAATCACTTAATCACTCCTACAACCCGTTTCATTACAGTTAAATATCTTACGCTTACATTCAAAATCACTTAAATCACTCCTACAACCCGTTCATTACAGTTAAATATCTTACGCTCATATTCAAAATCACTTAATCACTCCTACAACCCGTTTCATTTTAGGTGTTTACTATCTCTTACAACCTGTTTCATTTTAGGTGTTTACAATGTATTGATGCATGAAGATAAAAGAGACATGACATACCTTCTAAATCACTTTCTATCAAGCTATTGCAGTTGAATATCTTACGCTTATATTCAAAATCACTTAATCACTCCTACAACCCGTTTCATTATAGTTAAATATCTTACGCTTATATTTAAAATCACTTAAGCACTCCTACAACCTGTTTCATTACAGTTAAATATCTTACTTGACTTTGTTTTTGTTTTGTTGAAAAAAGTGTTTAGTTGTGTTGTAAAGAAATATGAAAATGGGAGAATAAGAAAACAACGAACGTAAACATGTTCCATTGATATATGAAAGAAACAATGAGATAATAGCAAAAGACGTCGGTGAGCGCTAATCAAGTTAATAGCCAACGAACAATATAAAACACTATTAAAAATGATTATCAATTGTAAAACTAAAGGATAATTTAACTTTTCATTGAATAAAAGCAATTATCAAGAAATGGAGTTATTTTATTCCTGACCGAGCACCACTGACTTGCTTATACATAATTCACATAAATATTAGCCATGTGATGCTAAAAATGTGTTCTCAAAATGCTATACCACATGAAATATCTTTTTTTTCAAACAACAAAAGACTTCTATTTCTACCTTTCACAATTTGCCTCGTTCTTGTCGTAATAAGCACAAGTTTTCAACTTTAAGATTAAGTAAATATTAATAAGCTTCAAGTTACCAAACTTTCAGTAGCATAAGTTGCCAAGGTTAAAGACACTAACATAGTCATCATCAACTTTAGTAATATTTAGTTGGTCCACAACATTGTTGTTTAATCTCTTTCCATATCATCAACTGTAAAGTCTATTATTTTACGTGACCGACATTATAGATGTTTAATCTCCATTCCATATCATCATATAATATCCTGAAACAAAAAAGAAACAAAAAAATGAATAGATAAACTCCTACAAACATCTAACCTTTTATAGTTCTTGTAACCCATAAACCAATTTGATTAAATAGTCCATCATTACAAAATTTAACACCAGTTAGCAACTAAAGCAGAATATGACAAACTTATAGTAGTATACCTGCAAAATACGTACATGTTTTTATCGAATTAATGGAGTTGCTTCCCTGTCCATTAACATAGTTAAGCTTCCAAAAGAAATTTTGTATAACAGATTGGTTTTTAACACGCGCAAAACCCATATCCAAGGGACTCTCTGCATACCTTACAATTGACACTACACACAATAGTGGAAGGAGACCGACTTTTATAATGTAATACAGCAGTTCCATGTAGACTAAAACTCCCATCCAAGAGATCAACAACTGCTTCATTCTCTGGTTCAACTTCAACATTAAATTCGGATCGAAATACATGCATATATATGTACATCCAAGTCATTACCTTACTTCATAAATGTATTAGTTTAGTTAATAATTCATGTCTGGCGTGTCAAATGGGTGACTTCAAAAGGTTTAGCTCAGCGGTCAGTCATATCAAAAATATCAGTTTGTATAGTGAACCACACAATACAGATTGCCATACATTGCACAATAAAGCTATCTCTCATCTACACTTTGTTGTGTTCCTTTAAATTACTCTATATGAAAGGAAGAAAGAAATGGTACCTGGATTGTAGACAATACGCCCTACAGTTGAGGCTATGCATTTCAATTAGTATTAATGCAAATTAGATAGTTGCTCGGCTTGAGCCGCAAGTACGAATGCCTACCACTTTGCAGCCATTTTTAAAGTTTATCAAGACCAATACTCGATTGACTATGTAAACTCAGGAACATGAAATAATGAGCGCCCGAAGTGTGGCTTCAAAGTATGATAAATCATCAGATTAAAGCAAGACACGGGCATATGTTTGATGAGTTTTTGTGATGACCACCTAACCAAAATCAATGGAGATGAAAATCCTGTTAGGTTTTAAAATCATATGAACATTTTGAAGCGTTTCCATTCCTTTGTTAAAACATCTGGTTGCGGGTTACCTACAATCAACTAAGGTATTTGCTTAGATACAGTAGTAATTAAGTGAATCTTAACGAAAACTTGTGTTGTGGTTATTCAACATCAATGAGATCAATAATAATTACTTCAATTAATATTGAAGTAGGAGTTTGCGAATGATGAAATAAGTTACATGTGGTTATTCAACATCAATGAGATCAATAATCATTACTACATTAAGAACATTCTAAATTTGTGACTCCACATCAGGTTAAACCTTCTGAAAATTGGCAGCATATCCCACTGTTGGCTAAAGCCACACCCCAACTTTTGCCCTTTTGTTCTTTTGAACTTCTGTAATAGGCTTAGCCAAGCACATCTTTATTTTAGATAATGAATACGAAAAAAGGAAAAGTTTAGATCATTACTATGATAATACAGAGCTATGCTTGCTTACCGCAACGCTAAACATGTCTAAAATAACACTTATTACAAACTCATATAATGTAAAGTGATACCTGTTTAGCCGGATTATATCATCCACCGCAATCTTTTTCAAGAGACAACTCCTGCAATATACACATTCAGATTTATAACGATCCGCATATGACCATTGCCAAATCAACAACAAAAGTGTAGTTTCATAAAACTCCCAAAATCAGATTGTTACGAATATAACTTAACAGACATTTCATCAAACACTTGGTAAGCATAAAGATGGACCAAAGATATTTCGTCAAACACTTGATGTGCAAGTTTAAACTTGACACTTAAAATTTAATTTCATCACCTTGAATTTGATAGCTTGTTGACAGGATCTTCATTCACCATCACCTACAGCCATGACCACCAAAAACAAAGGAATATAAAATCGTGGTCACAAAATTACAAATATAAACTATTAAAAAAAAAAAAAAAAAAAAAAAAACCTGAAACATGAATGGAATTGCAACAAACATACCTAAAAATTCGAAAAGCTTATTCAAAGTTTCCTTCAAATCAAATAACATAATAACACAAATTAAAATTTGTTCTTATCACAAAAAAAAAGATAAAAATTTGTTCTTAGCACAAATTAAAATATGCAAGTCTAACCTGCAAAAAAAATACGAAAATTAAAAACAAAACTAAAACAATATATTAAATCAAAGTAAAAATACGAAAATTAAAATCAAAACTAAAACTATATATTAAATCAAACTGTAACAAAGACCATCAGGACTATGAAATCATATACCAAACTGTAGATCAAAAAAGAAACCAAAACCAACCAAATCAGATCCAACCCCACAAAATTATAAGTAATATCAGATAAAAAAAAATTAAAACAACCAAATCATGCATATCAAAATCAATCGGAAGAAAATTAAATGGACCAAATAAAGAGAAAACATACAAATTATGCAGAGAAGATGATTATGGTGTTGGAGAACACGGTTTCAAAGAGGAGCGTGTTAATGGTATTGAATGGTGTTGAAGAGAATGAAGAAACAATTATGGTGTTTAATGGTATCTTGAAACTTAAGCAGGAGGAGGGTAGCATTCATTGCAGAAAACGCTCTATAATGGATGAATGACTTGAATCACTTGAATGATAATAATGAGTTAACAAAAATATGACTTCATAGGAGCGGACACTTATTTGACTTTTGCATTATGCGTTTCAAAGAAAGCATGCTTTGGGGTGGTTGTACATTGTTTCTAATTATGGAATTTTGGTCACACATTTAATGTATTTTTTTAATATTCATGTTTCAGGGCACTTGTAAAAAAAACTTATTTTATTAGTTAGAATAGATATATTTTTCCTTCTATTTTTTAAAAGCCCTTTGCATTTTTAAATATTTTAAAAAATATCATCTAAACACTTTTTAAAAGCCCTTTGCATTTTTAAATATTTTAAAAAATATCATCTAAACACGTTCTTTAAATTTATAGCATCTTTTTAGAATAAAAACTTTTCCCTACATCTAAAACATCTAAAAAAAAAAAAAAAAAAAAAAAAAAAAAAAAAAAAAAAAAAAAAAAAAAAAAAAAACAAAACAACTAGATGCACCCCAGGTGTGTTTAGTTTTCTAAAACAAATTTCACAGATGATCTTTAGACACAAATATTTGAAAAAATTAAAAATCTCTTTTCCAAAATTTAACTAAAAATATGAAAAATCCAAATTACTTTTCTCTATTTTTCTCTCTCATTAAAAAAAGACGGGATTTTCTATAACATTTTTAACTCTCTCTCTATCTAGCTAAATCTAATCACCATTGACAACAACTTTAACTTCTTTTTTAGCCGTTGTCGCCCACCGTCACAATATATGGCCACCGCCTCTATTCGTAATAATATGGTTATCCTTATTCGAATTTTGTCCCAATGTTATCTTGTACCAAATCTTGTTCAAAAAGGTCCTGATTTGGATTAGACCGATAAATGCTTCGTGTTAGAGGATTTGATTGCCAAGTAGCTTGTGGGATAAGTATAAAAGTCGTCGGGCTCGGATGCAAACTTGATAACATGCTTATGTATTTATGATTAATTTATATGTATTAGGATTTGATAGTTTTGTTTTTAGTTAGGATTTACATTTATAAAGTAATGTTGATTTTATGTTTTACGTAGTATGCTTTTATACTTATATAAAGGTTACAAAAAAAAAAAAAAAAAAAGCTTACGAAAAGAAATTTGATTGAAAACAACTCCAACTTAACATATTTTTGGTTTTTTAGATATGAAAAACGTAAGACCATCTGAACGAGTTTTCCATGTTTCCAACACTACTTTATAAAAAGCTAAAATGAAAACTCATTGTAAGCTCACCTATAAGCTCCCAAAGTAGCTACAAAAAAAAAACGCCATCCGTGGGACTCGAACCCACGACCACGTGGTTAAAAGCCACGCGCTCTACCAACTGAGCTAGAACGGCTAATTTGTTCTTTTATAAGCCAAAACGTTTCTTATCGTATAGCCAGCAATAGAACAGGAGCATTTATTCAGTTATTTGCATAACTTACAATTTTGTTTTCTTCCTATTATACGAATCTGTATACTTATTCAGTTATTTGCAATGTTGCAAAAATCAGCCTAGGCGGCCTTGTAATCGGCGATTACCAGGTAATCGGCCTTGGACCTTGTTGATTTTTGAAAATCGGGCAAAAAAATTTGTCTGGTCAAAAGTCGGCCACTAATCGGTAAAAAATCGGACAAATCGGTAAAAAATCGGCCTAATCGGTCAAAATCGGTCAAATTGTCTTAATCGGTCAACTTAGGTCAACTATATAATAAATATTAATTTAGGCATTTTACTACTAATTTGAGGATTGTTTATTTCACTTATAACGCACAATAGACATCATAATCAGAATTGGAGCCTTTTATTGAGGTTTGAGAACATAGTAGGCTTGAATCTGTTAAGATGTTTAGTTTGATCTCCAGAAATACCCAAAACTTGCAGGAAATGCTAATTCGATTAATCATCGATTAATCCCGCCTAGACCGATTACAGGCTACAGGGTGGTCGACCGCCTCACTACCGACTCACGATTTTTGCAACATTGGTTATTTGTGATATATTTGTTGAACTGGTAGTGTGTACATGACTCTACCACTATTCTAGTTCTTCAATCAATATATGTACCGGTTTTTGTAGTAAAACAGTCAACATAATGAAAAAGATGCACATTTTTATGTTATCGAATTGAACTTAACACTCATACAATCTGTTTCATTAACTCTTCCCCTAGTTTATTTATTTATTTATTTATTTTATTATTTTTTTATTTTTTATTTTTTGTTAAATAAAAATCTTCTGACGGATGTTTTGAGTACGTAATAGGTGCCCTCCAATAACCAAACCTTAATATCATCCTCAAAGAAGATCATAGTATCACCACTTAGAACGTACAAATGAGAATAGCGAAAAGGACAATTTGATAATCCGAGTACACCATGATTAAAGTTCATAAACAAGAAAAGTGAAACTGGTATAATGTAACACCCCAACCCGGCAAGGGTAGAAGTATCACACTAATGGTTTCATATCAGATAAACATAGCATACAATCAATAGTAATACAATGGTTCTCAAAGGTTACAAATGAAATCTTGCAATACAAGGGTTACAAAGGAAAATAAAAGTTGCCTATTAAATCCATAAGTACATCTCTTCTAATGGCTTCTACTCAAAGTCTTCTAAATCCAAAAGTCTCTTCACTCATACCCAAACCCGTCGTCCTGCTTATAACCTGCCGCACACGAAAAGAAAACGTGCGGCTGAGCTTAAAAAGCCCAGTGAACAGATATAACGGAAACAAAGCAGTAGCATAATGAATAATACATGAGTAAATGAGAATGGAAGCATGAGTACATGATGAGAATACAAGGTAAGAATACATGGTATCATAAGGGAAAGGACAAAGGTGCATGGTAAGGGAAGGTCAGTAATCCACTACGAGCCCATAACATAACATGAATCATAATCATAATCATAATCGTACACATGCAGAGGGGAGACCTCTTAGTATCCTGTGAATATGAGGGGTGTCCTCAATCATGGGTATCCTGTAAATATGAGGGGTGTCCTCAATCATGGGTATCCTGTAAATATGAGGGGTGTCCTCAATCATGGGTTGGAGTAGCTAGCTCCCAGAGTGTGAAAGACGTGTATCGCACACACCATCAGTCACCATGAATAACATAACATAACATAACATGTACATGAACAAATCTAGGATGCATCCATACGCCCCCGGTGGCCATAATCTGCCTCTACATAAACATGAATCATAAACATAAACGTGCAGGGACGGGACAGGTCATCACTCTCCTGCCCTAGAGTCATGCCATCGGTGCATCGACTGACATGGACATGAAACCCTCATGCCTAGTGAGTGGCTCGTAGTATCAAACTGAGGGTAAAGGTCAAGTATCATGAATCATGTTTTAAGTTTACTTGCATAGGTCAATATCATGTTTCATAAGTTCATAATCATGGTTCATAAGCATGGTTCATAAGCAAAGGTTCATGGTCAAGGGTTCATAATTAGAGGTTCATGAATGAAAAGTTCATAATCATAAAAGGTTCAATATCATGATGGTTCAATAATCGAAGTTCATAAATGAAGGGAACATAGCAATGGTATAGGGAAACCTTAATACGAATCATAATCAGAGAATGAAGGCCTCTTATCAAAGAAGCAGAATATCTGTACCTTAACGAAATACGCAAGCAAGAAATGAAAATCAAATCAAGTAGGAGATCACTCCCTCTTCACCCGATCTACAAATAAGCACAAGTTCTCTTATAAGTTCATAGGACCGTAAGGTTTCATTCTTGTTCTCATTCCATATTAGGTGACTTTATGTTATATCATTCCCGTATGCTAATTCAAAGTATTATAGATGATCATATTCATAGTTCAAGATTCTTAATGTCTTTTACAAAGTTTTAGTGTTCATGTAGTAGTTTTCATAATTTAGGGTTCATTAGGTAATTATCATAAGTTTAGGGTATAATATGAAAATATCATCAAATTACAGATTTTATAAGTTATGACCTTTGGTTTTTAGCAAAATATCCATTTACACCCTTTAGGTTACACAATAAACACATCACACCCTTTAGTTCACAATTTTACCCTTTTATAACATCACACAGTTTTAAGTACGAATTTGTCAGGTTTTCCATAAATTATAAATCATATAAGAACTCAGTATTAAAATTCCCAAAAATTCCCAGAGGTGCTCATATGTCTACAGTATTTTACCAAAGTTTTCCAGATTTTATTATGTAGTATAGGTATGTGCTAAAAATCCATTTTCTCAACTCGTCCAGATTTCTGAGTAATTTTACTATACGAAAAGTTATCAATTAGAAACCCTTTAAGAAAAATTCACAAAAATCTAGAAAAATTCCAGGAAGTAGAATACATCTTATAGATTACCCAGTTCAAAGGACTCTTCCTAACTCAACACGGTTTGAAAATTAAAAATCAAAAACCCGGACTGATTTTCCAGACTCACAAATCCGACCAGACACATAATTTTCTAAAAATCAAAAAGTAACCTTCTAGGCCTCTAAAAATTACAAACTAAATTTTCTCAGGTAGCTATTTCAATGAACTTAGTTTTGGGATTTTAAAACACTCAAAAACTCGATTCCATCATAAAGTTACAGCCATTCAAAGTCGACCAAAAATCTCACTCATAATCAGACATCACAGCAACTTAACCAATTTAGGGTTTTTAATATCCAAATCATAAGTTTTTCACTCCAAACGATTTTGGTTGAGTCCATAACATATTTAGGTTAATAAACACAGGTCTTAACATAATCAAAACGGATCAAAACCATCACACACCACTGAACCGATTTACTTATAAGATTTTTAGGGTTCTTGAATCTTGATTCATTATTTTATGTGGTTTCTTATTATGATTTCATGTGAATATAATTTGACAAACACATCAAAAAGACAACAAGAATCAAAGAAAAAGATGATACAAATACCCTTGATGACCAATCGAAGAATCACAAACACGACAAGATCAAATCACACGCCTCTTCTCCTTTTCTTTTCTTTGGCCGAATCGAACACACAAAGAACACATATGGGTCGATTAGGGTTCATGTTCATGAATTCAAATGGATTGAAATTATGCATATATGATTACCTTGGACAAGAACAAGATCAACAATCACCAAAACCTCTCCTTTTTGTACCTAGCCGATCGGATTTTGATGAAGAACACAAGAGTGGATCGAAATTTTGTAGAGAGAGAGTAGTTTAGGGTTTTTTTTTTTTTTTTTTTTTTTGATGTTCGGTATAATGGAATGAGATGGAAACCGTATTTTTGATTTTGGGTAATTAGGGAAATAATCAATTTCATTAATGGGCTCAATTAATCTTGTAACTATCATGAACTTGGACCACTTTGTGGTCAAGGGGGCACCTATAGCATAGTTTTCTTTTCTTTTCTTTTTTTTCTTTTTTTTTTTTACAAACATTATAATGCAATGTTTTACTTATTATTTAACTTTGGTTAGGACATATATAGTGTTATCAATGTGACTTCATAAGTTCTCAAAATTTTAAATTTGAGGGCATTTTTGTCCTTTCAGATTATATTAATTTTCGGGTTTTACAAAACTGGTATAATTTAAGATAACAAGAGCAATATTCTGTACATTTGACGCAATGCAATCCATCCAATTATATAGTGCGGTATCGAAGATATCTCCAAAGATGCAAAAGTTATTCCTATGAAATAAGTAGAAAGAGAAACTATATATTTATAACATTTTTATGTCAATCACATTTCAGAGTAGCTTAGAGCGTAAGGTGCAGTGGCGAGGCACCCTCGCCAAGCCAAGCCAAATGAAAGATGTTTTTTTTTTTTTTTTTAATTGGGTTTTTGTGTTTAAATTGGGTATAGTGGGTTTTAAAAGTGGAGTTTTGTCTTAAGCTACTGGGGAGTGTGTTTTTGAGAGTGCGAGTGAAAGGTAAGTGAAAAAAGAAAAAGCTAATGTGCCGCTAAGGTGTCACTTTTGTTTAAGTCACTGCACGTGGCGCTCTTACGAGTAAGGAAGTGATTGCTTGCTTATTAATGGTGGAAATTCTTAACCGAAAGGATTGCTTGCTAATTGATGGTGGAAATGATTGCTTAAGATGGAATCCGCTAATATTCAGTTTTCAAGATGTCTTTTTGTTATAGTTAAACTGACACATATCGTACGTGTATTGCATGGTAGCACTATAGCATCTGTGTGGTGTTTAAATAACATAAAGTGATCGGGATTATGTTGAGAATTGTAACTAGATATAGCTTGGACAATTTTGAAAAATAGTTCTCTTCTCACCTTGGTGGATCATATATAGGAATACTCATGGATGAAACGTTTCGCTACAATGTATGCCTCGATCGTCCGGGGTTATGGAATTTGAACCGTAGAAACGGGATTGAGAGGTTACCTAACTGTTAAACTTTTTACTCTTAGGTCACTCATTTATCAAAACTAACTTATAAGCCACCAATTTATTTATTTATTTTCGTTTGTACCAATTTTAGATAATTTTTTCTTAAAAAATCTTTAAAACAACAAGAATAAAGCTAAATATATATAAAACAAAACAAATAACTGTTAGAATGTAAAATATCAGTTTTAATCATTTATTTAAGTGCAACTTTATATAGCCAAAAGTGATTTATGATAATTTAACTAATGTTTTACGTTTATTTTTTTAATTTATTGTTTTGATATGTTCAAATTAGCTTCATTCTTGAAAATGTATAAATTTTCTGTAAAAATTTGAACCTGAGATTGGTATACACGAAAACAAACACATATTTGGGTGACCTATATATTAATTTAAATAAATTAGTGACCTAAAAGTAAAAAGTTTAATAGTTGAGCGGTCTGCAGATACATAATCTCCCTTATTTTATAATAATTAATAATAATAAAAAATGAATCTCTCTCCGGTTGCTTCCTTCTCCATGATAGAAATGATCTCTTACGACTAGCATTGCGATTCACGCATCTCGCACAACCCGTGCCTGATACTATTCCTTTAGAATTCTTTATTTATTTATTTATTTATTTATTATTTTTTGCAGTTATATTTTGTCTTCTACTAATTGTGAATTTTTTTATTGGTTTTATAAATTTTAATTTTACTTTGTTTGCATAACTTTGTATAGATGATATTTTGTTTACTGTCTATATAAAGTATCTCAATATGTGTGGGTGGGGAGGTGGATTGTTAACTCTTTTTTTCCTAACATTCAGTTTTAATGTTTTATAAAGAAAGAGAATACCTAAAATTAGTGTTCTAGGTTGACGCCTACATATAAGACCGAGTGTAATGGTTCGGTCGAAGAAAGGTCAACCCCCATATCTGACGCGTTCCAACCATTACACTCCTTTTGGTCAACGTGTCCTAGGAGAAAGAAAATGGAAACTCGGTTTTAAATACGACCGAGTTGTGTGAGTATGTTTATGTGTGTGACCTTTTATGGGTTTTGTTAACAACCCATAGGGTTGTGGTTAAGCTTAATTAATTGTGTAAAAATAAAATTTAATAAATTCATTATTTTCATATTTATGCATATCTAATAATTATAATTATAAAAGATTTTGTTAAACATGAAATGTTTCATGTTACTTAATTGTTTAATTTTAATTACGGTAACTTTAATGAAAATTACAACCCATAGGCTTGTTGTTAACAAAACTCTTTATTTAATTGATTTTTGTGGGGTACACTTGGTGATGTCTACACTAAGTCGGTAATAAAATTATACTAAATCGGTCATGTATTACAAATATATTGACCTGAATAAATAAATAGTTAAATACAATGCATGTATTTCGAGTGAGCCTAAACGAGCATTGGATATAAAGCTTACGCTTGCACTCATTTAATATATGAACCTAAAAAATGCTCGAGCTCAGACTCGTTCAAGTTTTTACGGAATTGATTTTGAACACGAGTTGCTTGACCGATTTATAACACTACCAGATACATGTGATTTTTGAAATGATGTACATGCGGTTCTAACTTACATGTAAAAAGGTAATATAACTTTGTAATTACAGTTTACATATGTGTATTGAATACTAAAATAGTTCTATTACATTTCAAGTGTTTATTTGTATATGTACATGCATTAAGTACCGGAGATATTCATCTACTTCATGTGTTTATACATCTTCTTACTTAGTGTTTTGAAATCGAACCGGACCGACCGGTTTTAATTCTTAAAACACGGCAAATCTTACCCACACAAAAATATAGATGCACCAATGTTTTCTCCTAGTTTTGTTCATTAGCAAATCTCAAAATTTAACACTTTTATTAAAATGTATTCACTTTCTAGTAAAAAGAAAGATATTTTTAAAGATGGTCTTGATAGACCATTAAACTGTGCAACTCAATATAAATTTTAACATGTGTTTAAAAGATTAGTGATGTATTTTTCAAGACTGAAGTGATATTTTGTTAAACCGATATAATTTTTTGTTAGACCCGCTTTGTCTTATTAGAAAAGTGAGATCCACGGTTGACTTTTTTTACACGTGAATCCTACTTTTCGAATACGACAAAATTGATCTAGCAAAAGATTATCTCGGCTTAGTGAAATGTTACATATGTCTAACAAAAATCATAATCAAACTTTTGGACACGTGTGAACATTCTATTGAAAAAAACATAACTAAATTTTTGGGCACGTGTTCTATTGAAACGCACAACATAACAATCTCTCAAAACCATTTTTAAAAAATATATTTTTTTACTTGAATGCACTCTGAAAGAAATGTCTACTATGGTCTCTAAGACTAAAAGTAATAAGATCGAATGGTTCGGTCGGTCTACCCAAACCAAACACGTCCCCCTTACTAAGACCAAATGCAACGCGTCTTCCCCCCTCCCCCAGACCATTTCATTTGTTTGGTATGCTGTTGGACCGAATGAATTGTTTGGTTTGTATGTGTGCGCTTTTTGTTTTCATTTTATTTTGAGGGCATGTTTTTTGTTATGAGTGCGGTCCTTACTACGAGTGTTTGGTCTATATTTAATCTAGAAGAGAGAAAGTTGAGTTATCGCTGACATAATTGGGCATAAAAAATAAGTCACATTTTAAGAATTTATAAATATTTAGACCAGGTTTTGAATTTGGGTTTTACAAAATATATAGGGTAATTTCAATATTATTTTATTCTCAAACATTCGCAATCAGACCATTTTCCCCTCTCCTCTCTCCATTGTCTTTTTCAGAAAATTAAAAAAACACCAATTACTAAACAACATAAACCACTATTTTTTTTTTTTTTTTTTTTTTTTTTTTTTTGTGGGTTTTTAATCGTTTAATTCCAGGGTTTATACATCCTTTTTTCAGATCTAGTATGGGTTTTGGATTGATGGGGGCAACAGTGTTTGGTTTTGGTTTGAAGGTGATGGTGGTGGGTGGTCATGGTTTCAAGATGAGAATAGATAATATGGTTGAAAAGACGGAAATACCCTTGTATAAGGGATTTAATGGAAGAAGTTTTTGGGTGTTTGTGTTAGCTTATTTGTAGGATCGTGCACCTTGATAGATCTTATGAGCTTGGTAGAACTCGTAGAAAACTTATGTAAACACAAGCAAACTACTTTGAGAATCTCTGAATAATAAACTTGTATTCAGGTGGAAACTAAACACAAGAGTTAAAGAAGAACGAATAACTAATAAACGTTGATCCTCTATGGATCTTTTATTTCCTAATGATATTGTTTTCAATGTCGTACATAAACCCTAGCTGCATGTTTCTTTTATAGACAAAGAAACCCTAATACAGCTCATAACAAAACCGTGTAAAGAGATATACACAAATCTCTTCCTAGAATAAATCTAACAAACATACCAAAAAATACGCTATGACCAGCAGCAATGAACACTGCCAGCAGAAACGAATCAAAGCTACCAGCAGAAACCATGACCAGCAGTAACTAATACTACCAGCAGGAATTACTTTATACTAACAGCAGCAATGAACTATTACATAAATTATAAAATTCCTAACAATCCTCCCCTAAACTGGAATTTGACTAGGTTAATTTCCAGTTTCTTGATAGATCTTTGAAGTCCAGAGGTAGAGAATTGAACTTGATCTGCAGCAGCAACAATAAAGTAGCCCGCAGCAACCAGACTATAACCAGCAGCAACAAGTAACCTTTATCTTTAAGTCCAAGTATCCAGCAGCAACAGAAGAAAACCATCAACAACAACAACCATGACTATTTGTACATCAAAACATTTAAGTTTCATACTATTCTCATCACTTCCAGGTGTGTTAACTCCTGTGAGAGGTGAATCATTGAAAATGAATGGATTTGATGTCTCTTTACCAATAGCCATCACTACTGGAGTAGCCAATGTTTAGGTGTGTAAGACCATGGTACATTGATAACCATATGATTTTTAGTAAATCATCAACTGTAAACGGATTTGAGTTGTCTTTACTGATGCGTGGTTTTGCGACCTTACAACAGGTTTTACCTCTTGAGGGATCTCAAGAGGCTTGCAATCCCCACCAGGCAGTGTACCTGACCGATGTAGTATAGTGAAGTGGCAAGTACCGGGGGATTGATCGTTCTCTAGGGGAATAGTGTCGTTAGAATTGAAAAACTACTCTAATAAGTCTAAGGGTGAGGGAAGATTCTTTTTGTATTTTTATATTTTTATGAAAGCAAGTAAAATCTCGGGTTTGAAGGAGTGGGCGGAATTAGTTGCTAGTCAACTAACCCAAATGACTACAAGTGCAAATAAAATAAAATAACTGAAAATGAAAAGGTTGTGAAACTTATATGGAAAGAAATGTGTTTACTTAGATTTCCTTACTCCCTAACTATCTTTTACCGGTTGATTAGTGTGTATTAATTGCGTGGATGACGGGTGTATTCCTTAATACCAATCGTGGGGTGGCGTACGTACTTCCCCAACTCTACAAGCTCCTACTTCACTCCTATGTCGAGCCGGCTAAGAAGCTCCTAACATGGGATCACTAGAATTCGCTCATGCATTAAATACAACCATAAAAACCTAGTACGCATTGGTTCATGTTTCTTAAGACGTTCAAGCAAGTTACCGTATAGGAGGTTAGCCAGTTTTCTTAAGCCTAACATCGATAAACAATCATCCAATACAATTAATAATACACTAATAACCAATAATCAATAGTTAGGTTTCATTAGATCTAAGCAAACACAAGATAAATCTAGCCTAGCATGTTAATTAAAAGACAAGAACAAGATATAATCAAACAACACATAGACATATTGATTGATTAAATGATTACTTATCTTCAATTAAACATGGGAGATCCATGGGTATAAAAACCCTTAAAAATGGCAGAAATTCGTCTTAGGGTTTCTCCTCATAAAGTTGCACACTATGACTAAAAATTGCAAAACTATATATAGAACTTAGTGGCTGACGGCGTCACGTTATAGATCTTGACGCCGTCACCTCGCCGTGGCTAGGGTTCCCGGATGGTCTTCCTGACGCCGTCCCTCTTTAATCCTCCAAAATCCGCTCTGGCCTATCAAGGGTTGACGCCGTCAGAAATATGCTTGACGCCGTCTCTCTTTAGCTTAAACCGTGATGGCCTTGATCACCTTAAAGGGTGACGCCGTCAGACTTTCCATTGAAAATCTCTCTGGCGCGTCACGTGTATTTTGTCATATCCACCTCTTTTGCCAAGCCATGACGCCGTCTGGAACAATTCTTGACGCCGTCAAGTGTACTTTTCCAGCAATTTTGAAGACTTTGTCGTTTTCTTCACTTTTATGCTCCAAAAACGTCCAAAATGCTTCCTTTTCCAGATTTCTTCTCCAAAGTACCTAAAATGACAAAAGGAACGATTTAGGGCAATATTTGATCAAATAAATACGATTTAGGGCTTAAATGACCCCCTAAAAGCGGTACACTTTTCGCTTCATCAAATACCCTTACACTTGAGATTTGCTTGTCCTCAAGCAAATGCGCTTTTATTCTAATCAAAATACAAGTTAGGGGTCATTTAATGCTAATATAAAAGTAATTACAACAAATAGTCGTTCCACTTTAATCATAATAAGCACGTAGATTACAAACTAGCACCTCACAAGTAGTGTTTAGATACTCACATCTCTCAGGTGTCATAAAAGTATATCTCACAAATGAAAACGGATAATATCTCTCACTACCTGTCATAGCAAATAGATTACCATATGCTTGGGAAAGGATCAAAAACCTCCTCCACTAGGCGTAAGCACCTAAGATAAACTATCAAAGAGGGCTTTTAAATGGGTTATAACGTTAGGTGTAGGGATATGATAAACACGGATTTGTTGGATAAGGGATATTTTACTGGTGGCGAGTTAAAGATCTTGATTAATTACATGTACAATATGGCGTTGCTAAGCCAAGACTAGACTCGACTTAAGCTAAAAACAAAATAACAAAAACATAAAATAAACATAAAATGAAACGGGATGGTAGTCCGTATGTTTTTTCTACTTTTCTTTTTCTCATTTTTTTTTTGTATTTTTCTTTATTTTTTTATTTTTTTTTTTTTATTTTTTTTTCATACACTCTTGCCCTACCATCCAAAATAATACATCATAGGGGCGTTGCATTCCCCTTACACTTGAACTTTTACATACTTTACAAATGACTATGCTAATGACTCGAATCAAGAAAATTAAAACACTTGGAGTACTTTTAAGATATTAACGCACATATGGGGTAGTAAATGATGTTCTTCCCCATTACTCCATTACACTAGTACTTTACCCATGAGTCCCAATCGTCCCAAAACAATATGTACAAGGATATGACTCGACTTAGCAACCATGTAATCAATTAGATAATTAACTTGGGGTTTAAACAAATGTTGTCACAATAATGCACTAAAAATGAGTGCATACAAGGTAGGCTAAGGCGATTTGGGTGTACATTTAAGTGGGGTGTAAACAAATTCTTACTTTAAGTAAAATGCTTAAAGTTAGACACGAAAAGATAGGCTCTGAGGGGTGTACTAGGGGTATCGTGTACTAAAAATGAGTACAACGCAAAGGGTGTGGGAGAATTACTTGACCAATGTAGCCAATGTAATTATAACAAAAACACAGGTGTAAAACAATGGGTTAATCCTAATGCCTCTTATCATGTAGTAAATTTAACTATACGAATGTAGTCTCACTTGTGGCCTCGGAATGGTCCTATCGCAAGTTCTAGAATCTAAGTGCTACCGGTACACACATCATAGCATAAATGCTTTTCCTACCAATTCTAGGGGCGAACCTCACATATTTGGGGGTGGAAAATTTTTTAATGGTACGGTTTTGTGCTAGTCATATAACTCCTATCCATGAGACGCTCATTAAGACCAAAGTTTCACTCCTATATGTTGTAAAAAATTTTAAATTTGGCACTAAAATTGCCCTAACAAGTATTTATCTCAATTTTATTACACATCTACCATCAAACAAACAAAAATCAAGCGCAATTGTATTTTCTAAAGTATCGTACTTTAACCCCCCCCCCCCCTTACACTTAAGATGAACATTGTCCCCAATGTTCAAATAACAAGATGTAAAAGTAAATAAGGTAAAAGAATGAAATCAAATACTCCCCTGATTCGCTCGGTGGATAAAGGAGTAACATGGTTAGATCTTCTTCCAAGAGAATGTAGAAGTTCCAAGACTAAAGCATCGCCAAAAGCTTGATTCCACATACATCTCCTTGTCTAAAATAACCTGTTAAACCTGAGAAAACAAACACGAAAACCTGCATAACATCAGCGGAATAAATTCTATATAAGGATATAATGCTTGTGGAATGATTATTTTGCAGATTCCTGGAGTTTATAAGTTAGAGATTTAGTAAAAACTTTTTATGAAAACAAAACTTTCAAAAATTTCAGAAAATTAAAACCTGACGCCGTCAGGTTGTAAGGCCTGACGCCGTCAGAAATGATCTGACAGAATTCTCATGTTAAGTTTCCAGAAAATTTCTGGAAAAACTCAATCCTTATTTCCTGGAAATCCTGCAAAATATCATTATGACTCGATACAAGCATTTGACTCAAACAATTACTAATATGTATGTTAATTTATTATTGTTACGATTCATGTTCATTTGTTCTAATAAACCGATTTGGATTTCCCTTACACTTATCTTTTGCAAAATACCTTTATATGTAGTTAAGACGAAGTTAAAAACAAGATAAAGCATTTTCACAATTTAGTTTGAAACATGAGCACAAACAATAACAATTAAACTTGCATACGGAAACAAATAAAATCAAACAAACAAACAAACAAACAAACAAACAAACAAACAAATAAAGCTTGGGTTGCCTCCCAAGAAGCGCTTGTTTTTGTTCGAGTCACGAGCCTGACTCTACCCTTATTT
The DNA here is from genome assembly GCA_021014915.2 of Artemisia tridentata subsp. tridentata. NCBI lineage: Eukaryota > Viridiplantae > Streptophyta > Magnoliopsida > Asterales > Asteraceae > Artemisia > Artemisia tridentata. Next base: position 106,910,186 of record CP139509.1, on the reverse strand, counting down.
AACGAAAATAGGGGAGGTTTTCCCTACACTTAGGATTAAGTGCGGGTGGAAGTAGCGATACACACCCTTAGGGTGGAAATATGCCACGTGAGGTGAAGGGGGTGAGTGAATGGCTTCCTTCATCCTAAAACTACCCGGATAATATTGGTTTATGGGTGGGTCGGTTCCTCTTTTGTCTCCTAGATGTAAATCTAAGGATGAAAAGTTGTGTAAAGGTTGAGGTTCCGGCTCATCAACACTAGGAAATTCCCTAGAACTAAGAGTAAGGTCATCACTAAAAGTGTTCAAACCTATATCCTGTAGTTGTGCTTGGTCCAAGGGTTCTACCTCCATCGGGATTCCTAAAGTCTCTTCTACTTCTTCCGGGTAAGTCACGGGCGGTTGGGTGCCTCAAATGATGGTTGAGTATTTTGTGGGCTTATGGTGTTTACCTCATCATTCCACGTGTCAAGATCACCTATATCCTCATCAATTGTTTTCTTAGGTAGTGATGATAACAAACCTAGCGCTTCATCCAACTTATGGTTTATTGCTTCGGCTCTATCCACAATTCCTTGGCAAACTAGGTCGCTTTTCCTATTGGCCTCACTAAGATGAGATCCTAAACATGGAGGTTGTTCATAAGAATCTATCCTAGGTGAAGGCTCATATGATTCATAGGTGTCTCTAAATGAGGTATTTTGAACTCCTTTGTGTTCTAGCCACTCAACCATATCTTGCAATCTTAGAAGTCTAAGTGAAAAGTCCATTTGAAGCAAATTACAAACAAAATCACAAAGAAAAGATAGACTACGAGAAAGCTACAAAATAAAAAGAAAAAATCTCACTTGATAGGAATCTTGTGAGTAGACCTAATAAAAATAAAATTTCAACCTAAGCAATAACTACTCCCCGGCAACGGCGCCAAAAACTTGATGCGTGGTTTTGCAACCTTACAACAGGTTTTTACTTCTTGAGGGATATCAAGAGGCTTGCAATCCCCACCAGGCAGTGTACCTGACCGATGTAGTATAGTGAAGTGGCAAGTACCGGGGGATTGATCGTTCTCTAGGGGAATAGTGTCGTTAGGATTGAAAAACTACTCTAATAGGTCTAAGGGTGAGGGAAGATTCTTTTTGTATTTTTATATTTTTATGAAAGCAAGTAAAATCTCGGGTTTGAAGGAGTGGGCGAAATTAGTTGCTAGTCAACTAACCCAAATGACTACAAGTGCAAATAAAATAAAATAACTGAAAATGAAAAGGTTGTGAAACTTATATGGAGAGAAATGTGTTTACTTAGATTTCCTTACTCCCTAACTATCTATTACCGGTTGATTAGTGTGTATTAATTGCGTGGATGACGGGTGTATTCCTTAATACCAATCGTGGGGTGGCGTACGTACTTCCCCAACTCTACAAGCTCCTACTTCACTCCTATGTCGAGCCGGCAAAGAAGCTCCTAACATGGGATCACCACATGGGATCGTGCACCTTGTATAAGGGATTTAATGGAAGAAGTTTTTGGGTGTTTGTGTTAGCTTATTTGTAGGATCGTGCACCTTGATAGATCTTATGAGCTTGGTAGAACTCGTAGAAAACTTATGTAAACACAAGCAAACTACTTTGAGAATCTCTGAATAATAAACTTGTATTCAGGTGGAAACTAAACACAAGAGTTAAAGAAGAACGAATAACTAATAAACGTTGATCCTCTATGGATCTTTTATTTCCTAATGATATTGTTTTCAATGTCGTACATAAACCCTAGCTGCATGTTTCTTTTATAGACTAAGAAACCCTAATACAGCTCATAACAAAACCGTGTAAAGAGATATACACAAATCTCTTCCTAGAATAAATCTAACAAACATACCAAAAAATACGCTATGACCAGCAGCAATGAACACTGCCAGCAGAAACGAATCAAAGCTACCAGCAGAAACCATGACCAGCAGTAACTAATACTACCAGCAGGAATTACTTTATACTAACAGCAGCAATGAACTATTACATAAATTATAAAATTCCTAACAATCCTCCCCTAAACTGGAATTTGACTAGGTTAATTTCCAGTTTCTTGATAGATCTTTGAAGTCCAGAGGTAGAGAATTGAACTTGATCTGCAGCAGCAACAATAAAGTAGCCCGCAGCAACCAGACTATAACCAGCAGCAACAAGTAACCTTTATCTTTAAGTCCAAGTATCCAGCAGCAACAGAAGAAAACCATCAACAACAACAACCATGACTATTTGTACATCAAAACATTTAAGTTTCATACTATTCTCATCACTTCCAGGTGTGTTAACTCCTGTGAGAGGTGAATCATTGAAAATGAATGGATTTGATGTCTCTTTACCAATAGCCATCACTACTGGAGTAGCCAATGTTTAGGTGTGTAAGACCATGGTACATTGATAACCATATGATTTTTAGTAAATCATCAACTGTAAACGGATTTGAGTTGTCTTTACTGATGCGTGGTTTTGCGACCTTACAACAGGTTTTACCTCTTAAGGGATCTCAAGAGGCTTGCAATCCCCACCAGGCAGTGTACCTGACCGATGTAGTATAGTGAAGTGGCAAGTACCGGGGGATTGATCGTTCTCTAGGGGAATAGTGTCGTTAGGATTGAAAAACTACTCTAATAGGTCTAAGGGTGAGGGAAGATTCTTTTTGTATTTTTATATTTTTATGAAAGCAAGTAAAATCTCGGGTTTGAAGGAGTGGGCGGAATTAGTTGCTAGTCAACTAACCCAAATGACTACAAGTGCAAATAAAATAAAATAACTGAAAATGAAAAGGTTGTGAAACTTATATGGAAAGAAATGTGTTTACTTAGATTTCCTTACTCCCTAACTATCTTTTACCGGTTGATTAGTGTGTATTAATTGCATGGATGACGGGTGTATTCCTTAATACCAATCGTGGGGTGGCGTACGTACTTCCCCAACTCTACAAGCTCCTACTTCACTCCTATGTCGAGCCGGCTAAGAAGCTCCTAACATGGGATCACTGGAATTCGCTCATGCATTAAATACAACCATAAAAACCTAGTACGCATTGGTTCATGTTTCTTAAGACGTTCAAGCAAGTTACCGTATAGGAGGTTAGCCAGTTTTCTTAAGCCTAACATCGATAAACAATCATCCAATACAATTAATCACACACTAATAACCAATAATCAATAGTTAGGTTTCATTAGATCTAAGCAAACACAAGATAAATCTAGCCTAGCATGTTAATTAAAAGACAAGAACAAGATATAATCAAACAACACATAGACATATTGATTGATTAAATGATTACTTATCTTCAATTAAATATGGGAGATCCAAGGGTATAAAAACCCTTAAAAATGGCAGAAATTCGTCTTAGGGTTTCTCCTCATAAAGTTGCACACTATGACTAAAAATTGCAAAACTATATATAGAACTTAGTGGCTGACGGCGTCACGTTATAGATCTTGACGCCGTCACCTCGCCGTGGCTAGGGTTCCCGGATGGTCTTCCTGACGCCGTCCCTCTTTAATCCTCCAAAATCCGCTCTGGCCTATCAAGGTTTGACGCCGTCAGAAATATGCTTGACGCCGTCTCTCTTTAGCTTAAACCGTGATGGCCTTGATCACCTTAAAGGGTGACGCCGTCAGACTTTCCATTGCAAATCTCTCTGGCGCGTCACGTGTATTTTGTCATATCCACCTCTTTTGCCAAGCCATGACGCCGTCTGGAACAATTCTTGACGCTGTCAAGTGTACTTTTCCAGCAACTTTGAAGACTTTGTCGTTTTCTTCACTTTTATGCTCCAAAAACGTCCAAAATGCTTCCTTTTCCAGATTTCTTCTCCAAAGTACCTAAAATGACAAAAGGAACGATTTAGGGCAATATTTGATCAAATAAATACGATTTAGGGCTTAAATGACCCCCTAAAAGCGGTACACTTTTCGCTTCATCATTTACCTGTAGCCGTTTGCTCAGGACTAGCCAATTCGTAGGTTGAAGATAACCTTTGGTGAATTGATTACCAAATATGGTTTTCCACTGCCTTTACCACAAGCCATATACTTGTGGGCTAGCCAATTCTTTGGAAACCCCAAAAGGAGTAAAATCCATGGCGAATTGAAAACCATTCAACTCTCAGTAATGAAACATCGGTGAGTTGAGAACCCTATAGTTTTGAGCAAACTATTACAACTATCAACGAATTTGATTATCACACCAGAGCCGTACCCTCATGGTGAGTCAACTCTTTCTTGTCTGTTAGACATGGTGAGTTGATTACCATTTGTTGTATGATTAAAAACCAACACTGTACCTGCAAATGGTTAGTATACAAGCTTTTTTAAAAGTTTATTATTATTATTATTATTATTATTATTATTATTATTATTATTATTATTATTATTATTATTATTATTATTATTATTATTATTTTAACTAAAACTTTAAAGAAAATAAAATAAACATAAAAGAAAATAAAGCAGAAACAAGAAAACAAAGAAAACGAAAAATATACAACAATAAGCCTCCCCTTAGACTTATACCTCCCCTCAATCTCAGCACTTAAGGATTAAGCATCCCAATATGGACCACCAAATGGTTAAATCTTGGTCCATCAAAAGCCTTGGTCAACAAATCAGCCACATTGTCATCAGTGTGAATTTTAAGCACTTGGATAAGATGCTTCTCATAAGCATCTCGTATAAAATGGTGCCTAATCTCGATGTGCTTTGTCCTTTGGTGAAAAACAGGGTTCTTAACAATGCAGATAGTGCTTTGGTTATCAATAAAGATTTTAGTGTTCATGAAGTTGAACCCATAGTCTAACAACTGATTTTGCATCCAAAGTACCTGTCCACAGCAGCTAGCAGCAGCAACATACTCTGCCTCAGTAGAAGATGTAGCCACTATAGTCTGCTTCTTGCATTGCCAAGAAACTAACCTTCTTCCCAGAAACTGACAACCCCCAGTAGTAGATTTTCGATCAAAGTTAGCACCAGCATAGTCACTGTCACTATACGCTTCCAGCACAAAAAGAGAATCTCTTGGGTACCAAAGACCCAACTTAGGTTGTCCTTTGAGGTATTTGAAAATCTTTTTGACTGCATTCAAGTGTGAAGTTAATGGTGACACTTGATGTCTGGAACAGGCACTGACTGCAAACATGATGTCAGGTCTAGAAGCTGTCAAATACATCAATGAACCTATCATGGATCTGTATAAGTGAACATTAACAGCAACATCAGGTTCAGTATTGGACTTAGACTTTGGAGCTTCATATGGTGTAGTTGCAGTCTTCACACTTTTCAAGTCAAACTTCTTAAGTATGTCTTGCACATACATCTCCTGGCTGATAAAAATTCCATCAGGATTTTGCTTAACCTGTAAGCCCAAGAAAAATGTCATTTCTCCCATAGCACTCATCTCAAATTCACTTTTCACCATTCCTCAAATTCCCTACACCAAGCTTCATTAGTGGAACCAAAAATGATATCATCTACATAAACTTGAACAAGGATGATATCTTTGTAATTCTTCCTGATGAAAAGTGTCTTGTCTATTGCCCCTCTTCTGTAACCATGTTTAAGCAAAAAGGCAGACAACCTGGCATACCATGCCCTTGGTGCCTGATGAAGACCATAGAGTGCTTTTACTACTTTGTAAACCAAATCAGGATTCTGTGGGTCCACAAATCCCTTTGGTTGAGTAACATAGAACTCTTCTTCAATTCTACCATAAAGAAATGCACTCTTCACGTCCATCTGATAAACCACAAACCCCATGAATGATGCAAAAGCTAAAAACAATCGAATAGCTTCAACTCTTGCTACTGGTGCAAACACCTCATCATAGTCAATACCCTCCTCTTGTCGATGTCCTTGAGCAACCAACCAAGCTTTGTTTTGAACCATAATTCGCCTAACATCCCTTTTATTCTTGAGAATCCATTTTGTTCCAATTGCATGCTTTCCTTCAGGTAAAGGTACTAACTGCCAGACTTTCTGATTTTGAAACTGCTGCATTTCCTCTTGCATAGCCTCAACCCAATCAGAATTATCAAGAGCTTGAGCTACACTGCTTGGTTCTATTTGAGACAGAAAACAAGCATAGAGGCAATGAAGATAGTCTGTATGATTATTCCTTAGCTGATCCTGAATATAACTCACAAATGCATATTCTCCAAAACCAGGTTGTTTCAACTTGCTTCTTGTCTGAACAGGTGAATTGGGATCTCCAAGTATCAAAGATTGAGGATGAACAGTGTTAATCCTCTTGGTAGCAGTGGGATTGACATCAAAGGTTGATGCTTGATTAGAGATAGAGGGATTAATTTCACCATCATATGAAGAGTGAGTGAAGATGCCTGTGCTTGATTGATAATGAGGATCCTCCAACTTAGATCCTGAAGAGAGTGAATTCCCAAGGTCCGAAGGACTTGGGTACCTTGTAGGCGGTTCATTGAAGCCCATTGCATTAGTAGAAGAAGTGGACAAAGAACCAGCAGGAATAGTGACATCAGCAGGAACAGAAGAGCTATCAGCAGAATTGGTAGCAGCAGCAGGAACCGGAACACCACCAGCATAATCCAGATTCCTGCGGGCTTCATCATAAGCTTTTTGTAAGATCTCCTCTGTTTCTTGTGAGAATCCAAAACCAAACTTTTTAGCAGCTTCCTTGGCATCATATTCTTGCCTTTGAAGCCTAGCAAGATCTTCAGCAAAACTTGAATTATCTTCAGCCTTATCAGAAGAATCTTTGAGCTCAGTACCTGAAAAGTGGTTAGAGGGAAAATAAGGAACAACAATGGGTCGTTTATCACCCTCTGAGTCTGAATCATCATCTGAGGTACCTGCATTGTTAGTATCATAATCATGTGTACCAACAGATTGATTAGCTTTGAATCTTGCATAACCTAAATTATCAGTCAGATAATCAAGGTCAAAGTACCACTCATGACCTGCACCCTGTACATTAGGCTTATCCTCAAGATATCTTAAATTGAGTGTCTCTTCTATTCTCTTAGCTGACAAATTATAAACCCTATAGGCCTTACTATGAGCAGAATAACCAACAATAAACCCCTCATCTGCCTTTCCTTTAAATTTTCCTAGGTGATCACTAGTATTCAAAATAGTTACATGACATCCAAAAGGTTTAAGATAACTGATGTTAGGAACCTTCCCAGACAAAAGCTCATAAGGTGTTTTGTTGTGGGGACTAGTAATAGATACCCTATTCAAAACATAACAAGCAGTACAAATAGCTTCAGTCCAAAACATGGTAGGCAACTTAGAGTCAGCTAGCATTGATCTAGCTGCTTCTATAAGGGTTCTATTTTTCCTCTCAGCAACCCCATTTTGTTGTGGAGTTCTAGCATTACTATAATCCCTTTTAATCCCCTTAATCCCACAGAGTTCAATTAGGTTAGAATTTTTAAACTCTGTTCCATTGTCACACCTTATACTCTTAACCTTTTTATTTAGCTGGTTTTCTATTAAGGCAATAAAGTCCCTAATCACAGGATAGGTTTCATCTTTAGTACCTAAAAAGAAAGTCCAAGAAAACCTGCTAAAGTCATCTGTAATCACCAGGCAGTAGTATTTATGGTCAATACTTCTGATGGAAGTAGGACCAAAGAGATCCATATGTAGTAGCTGAAGAGGCTCTGTGATGGTGCTCACAGCAGAAATGGCCTTGTATGAAGCTTTGTGTTGCTTTCCTTTGTTGCAGGCAACACAATTGTGGTCATTGGTGAAGGTCTTGAGAGGGAGTCCATGTACCAATTCATTCTTGGCCAGTTTGTTGATTGTCTTGAAGTTCACATGTGCCATCCTCCTGTGCCATTTGGTAGATTCATCCACAGAAGCTTTTGCCACCAAGCAAGCCAAATCACCCTCAAGATGGACATCATTCAAATTAAAGCTGTAAAGGTTGAATGTTCTTGGAACTTTAAGTACAACCTGACTCTCATCAGGTAACTTGAAATCTTTGGATAACACAAGACAGTCTGTTTCAGTGAAGAGAACATTGTTCTTCTTGTTACAAATTTGTGAGACAGAGAACAAATTAAAGTTCTGGAGTTCCTTCACATAAAAGACATTCTCAAAATCCAGCTTTGATGTCCTAATAGTTCCCTTCCCTGTTATCTTGCCATCTCCTCCACCAAATGTCACAGTCCCTCCATTAAAGGGTACAAAATCATGCAGCCTCTCAATGTTTCCTGTCATACTCCTGGAACATCCACTGTCAACAATGCCTACATCTTTACTTCTAAGAGGATTATCCTACAATAAAAGAATACATACAACAATATGAGATACATGGGAGACCCAAGCCATTACTGACTTGAGCCTGCCTTGTGGATAAATAATAATTAAACCATGGAGATTGATGAGATCCACCATTGTTCTTGAACCCCATTCTCATATATTGGTCATTGTTTCTCCAAGAACAACCTGCTGAGGACTTAACAGCAGTATCCCATCTTGCCCCCCCCCTTTGCATTGGGTCATAATAATACACAGGCCTATAATCATTCTGAAAATAAGTGCTTGTAGGTCTGTAGAATGGTCTAGCAGCTTTTCTTTTCCAACTAGCAGGATTGGGATTACTAGCTGCAACTGGCTTACCAGCAGCAACAAGCTTACCAGCTGCAACTGGCTTACCAGCAGCAACTGGCTTACCAGCAGCAACAGGTTTGCCAGCAGGAAAGGAAGTTCTACAAGAGTTCATTCTTGCTGCTTGAGGAACATATGGGGGTATATCATTAACATTGTTCCACATAGGCCTAGTTTGTTGTTGACCACCACACATACTCATCTGTTTCTCATAAAAGTCACAGTCTTTGATAAGATGAGCATAACTACCACACACAAAACATGACTTCTTTCTAAAAGATTTATTCTTAACATGACATTTCTTATTGCAACCAGAATTATCAAAACCACAAGATGAATCAAAATTATTCTTAACAGAAGTAAAACCAGAAACATCATTGTTTGAAACAGAACCAAAACTAGAAACATCATTATTTTGAATAAAAATAGAAGAATTGTCTTCAAAAGCAGTTGTCTTTGAATGAGTTTCATCCTTAGCTACTTCTGAGGAGAAATCTTCAGACTTGGTGGTGGTAGACTTGACACTTGAATCACAAGAAGCAAAATCATTTGTCTTGATTTCTGAAGATTTGTCACTGTTAGAACAAGAGACAAAATCATTAGAGTCACAATCAAGATTAGGCAAGTCACTGGACTTTTTGCCATAGGACATATATGATTCATTTAAGTCTGTGTCAAGCTCTGAGTGGATAGGGGTAGGTTTAAACACTCCTCTTATGGGTGGAGGAACATCATTCATTCCTCCTTCTTTGACATACTTTACAGAAATTTGGTAATTTGGCTCCTTAGGGGTAGGGTCAAATATACTTGGGTCACTAGGGTCATAAATATCATCTGGCCCAACTTCATACCCCAATCCCCTCTTACACCTTACAGACTGAGTACTGTTATTTAATTTGACTAGGTTTTTAGCTGATTCTTGCCATGCATTATGTCTAGTCAATTCAGTATCTAACTTAGCCTGTAATTCATGATTTTCTAATTTGACCTTATCATATTCTCTCTCAACATATTTTAACTCATTATTTGTGTACTTTAAGTCTCTCTCCAAAACCCTTATCTTTTCCTCATAAGCTAACTGATTCTTTTCGTACCAAACCTTTTGCTTTTCTAATGTATTAAGTGAGTGTCTATAGGCTTGATCTTTAATAAACAATTCTTTATATTGAGGCTCTATATAATCAAATTCCTTTTTCAGTTCAACATATTTAACATTACAACCAAATGGACAATCTTGTACCTGAGATGGGTATCCCATTGATGTGTCGGGTTCGTGCAAGTTTTAAATTTATAAGGGTGAATTACCGAATCTAAGAACAACACATACGAGCAAGTATACTCGTCCGTTGTAGCAAGATTTTTATGGTAAGTCGGGATCGTTCGCAGGGATTTGTGTAGTGAAGCGAATTGTAAGTTAAAAGCAAATTTCTCAAACAAGCAATAATGATAATATGAAAATTCAAATGATTAAAAACTACACTTGCTTAGACTAGTGTACTACAATTGACTAATATGATTGTGATAACTTTGGATAACATGTTGGTTATGATAATTAGTTTGGTGACTAATCTATTGTTTCTACAAATTAAACCTTCGTCAAGATCTTAGTTTATAAAAACAAGCATTACGTTTAACCAATCAATTCAAGGTTCATAAGTTGGTGTACCTTAAACATAAAAACAATCTTTTGTTTTATCAAACAAGCTTAAGAAATGGTCAATACGAAAGGTAACCGATTATAGACAAAAGGTCACAATTGATGGTAAACTATTAATCTCTCGACCCTTGAAATGGTTTACAATCAATCCATTTTGATAGACAAAAGCATTCTCATTACAATCACGATTAAGCTTCTTTGTTTAATCAAGAATAGTGGATGACAACAATCATTCATAGACAAATGATTATAACTAGTTGAATAACAATAGTTCTCTCGACCCTTAAAATTACTAGCAACTAGTTAAACTTGACCAACAAATGTCACTATGAAACTTGATCACAATTGGTTCTTAGAATCGACTTGAAATTGAATTAAAACATGTTATCACAATCATATGCCAATCAATAGGTAATACACATCATCTAAGCAAGTGCACAAAGGCACTAGCCACTCATAGCAAACATAAACATAATCTTAAAACCTTGAACATTAAAAACCATGATTGAGAGTCTTACAATGATTGAAAATAAGATTACAAGTAAAAAGGCAATTATTCTCACAAGAAATGAAATGGACTTCGACTCTCCTCTGCTCCTGGACTTTTTGGACGAAATTAAGAGTATGTGATGAGTGGTTGATGGATTCTACTTGTTGATTGATTCTCTCTCCTTTGGATGTACATCAAATGGTCCTTATAATACTCCAACCAAGGGTCTTGGTTCATTAATTCTTCTCTTGTCCTCCAAGTAGTATTAAATAGACAATAATTATGATTGGAAGGTCCTAGAACCGGATGTGTAGCAAGCACAAGACTTAATGATGAAGATTTGGAAATCAGACGACATCTAACCGATCGGTATTTCATCCAACCGATCGGTTGGTCTTCAAATCTGACCTCCATCCGAATCGGATGCGGGCTGCATCCGATCGGATGGAGCTTGCTGATTTACTCTTTTTGGACTTTTGCCGTTTGACTTGTTTCTTGATCGTAGCTCTTGGTTCTTTGATCTTTCCCTTCATCTTTAAACTTATTAACTTGACTACATGGACTTTTACTCTTCTAAGTACCTTTTGGTGCGGGACTTGCCACAAGAATCTTCATGAAATCATAAATATTTCCTTCTTCCTCGCTTTTGCATCATTTTCATCCTTTTTCCTGTTTTTGGCTACATGTACTTCGCAAACACACTTTTGGTACGATTAAGTAACAAAAACATATAAATATAACCACAAAACACATATAAAAACACAAATAACGCTACTAAAAATATGTTAGATTTAAGCGTTATCACCCATCAAAGCAAAATCCTCAGCCACTTGTCCCTTCTTTCCAGCTCCAGCAATCATCCCATAGTTCTTTGTGGCTCCTCTTACTGCATTAGCTACCTCATGTTGTTCCCAATCCAACATAGAATCCACAGACAACAAGGCTTTGGGATCTTCTGACTCCAATTCTTGAATCTTGAAAGCAGAATACCTTGTTTTGTCATCCACCTTCATATCTGGGCATTCTCTAGCAAAGTGACCTGGTTGTGAGCATTTGTAGCATGTCACCTTCCTTTTGTCAAACCTTGCTCCTTCCTGACCATCGAATTTGATCCTCCTCCCTGCCTTCTTCTCAAATCTGTTGGCCCTCAGTGACAACATAGCAAACTGCCACTTGATGTCCATTTCTTCCAGATCCAGTTCATTAATCTGATCAAAGTCTTCATAGGCCATTTGCTATTTTGTAGTACTTTCAGCAACAAGCGAATGAAGAACTTCCTCAACCAAATTTTCAGATCTTGGTTGTGTTCTAGGTGTAGCAGGGGAATAGGAAACAGATGAAGAAGTGGGAGTTGGGCTACTACCATGTGAGATCTTGTTAGTACTAGAAGCACCAACAAATGCAATATGGGATGGGGTATGAGAAGAGTAGGTTGAATACCCTTTGATGTCAATTTCAAGGGTCTTGAGCTTGTTGTAAAGATCATCAAAACTCATGAACTCGAGCCTACCTCTTGCCTTAAGGGTGATGGAAACTTGTGACCATGAGGGAGGTAGAGCCCTCAAAAACTTGGTGTTACAGTCTTCCTCGTCTGGCCTGGCCTGCAACTGGTTGAGTTGGCTCAGGATCTTGTGAAACCTGTCATAACCTTTGTGAATCCCTTCAGCCTCAGAGATCCTGAACTCCTGGAACTCCTGCTTGAGCATGGACTTCCTCATCTTTTTGGACTCCTCATTCCCTCCAAATCTAGCTTTTATAGCACGCCAGATTTCCCTAGCATCATCCAGGTGATGAAAGTCACCCATATGATCTTCTGGGAGTGCCTGAAGCAAAAGAGTTCTTGCTTTGGTCTCCCTTTGTAGAGAAATATGCTCTTCTGCAGTCATAGGTGGAAGGATAGTGATGTTCCCTCTCTCATCCTTTCCTGTTCTCTTCATGCCGTTCCCTTTCAGGATCACATTCCATAGATTATGATCACTGTTTGAGATCCAGTACTCCATCTTCATAGCCCAAATCTCGTACTCATCTTTCTTGAGGTATTGGAATTTAGCATTACTGTTAGACACAGTGGTTGTGACTATTTGTTGTTGGACTTGCGAAGTTTCAGGTTTCTCATTATTGATGACAGAATTTTCAGGATTTTCGCCTTCCATTGGAAAAGGGTTTAGGAGATTGTTTAGAGAACTTCTTTTTCTTTGTCAGAGATCCTCACCAGGCTCTGATACCACTTGTAGGATCGTGCACCTTGATAGATCTTATGAGCTTGGTAGAACTCGTAGAAAACTTATGTAAACACAAGCAAACTACTTTGAGAATCTCTGAATAATAAACTTGTATTCAAGCGGAAACTAAACACAAGAGTTAAAGAAGAACGAATAACTAATAAACGTTGATCCTCTATGGATCTTTTATTTCCTAATGATATTGTTTTCAATGTCGTACATAAACCCTAGCTGCATGTTTCTTTTATAGACTAAGAAACCCTAATACAGCTCATAACAAACCGTGTAAAGAGATATACACAAATCTCTTCCTAGAATAAATCTAACAAACATACCAAAAAATACGCTATGACCAGCAGCAATGAACACTGCCAGCAGAAACGAATCAAAGCTACCAGCAGAAACCATGACCAGCAGTAACTAATACTACCAGCAGGAACTACTTTATACTAACAGCAGCAATGAACTATTACATAAATTATAAAATTCCTAACATTATTTACTCGCCTTATGTAAAATTAGCAAAGTGGATAATCTCATTTTTTTGGCTTACGAATTTATTAAGTTAATCTTATGGTTGAATTAACCTCGTAAGCTCAAGCTGATACAAGCTTTTCAAAAGGTTATTTATGGGCTCATGAGTTGTCTTTTGTTATTCGATTATGTTTAATAAGCTCAATGTTTGTTTGTATCTTATTGTGAAATAATAAGCTTATGCAAGCACACGTTTGTTTCGGCTTATATATGGGCTTATTAGCTTATATGAGTTCGGCTTATGTAACATAAGCCACAATTTTGTGGCTTATTTTGACACTTACGGGCTTATATAACATTGTAGCCACAAAATTGTGGCTTATGTTATATAAGCCGAACACGGCTTATGTTGAGTATAAGCTTTAAACAAACACCCCCCCCCCCCCCCCCCGAAGAAAAGATTGAGCTTATGAAACTTAAGCCGAATACATATTAACTCTCGTAAGCTTATAAATAAACTTATACAAACACCCCCTAAATAAGTCAAGCTTTTAAACCTGAGCTTACTTGACTAGTGAATTGAAATAAGCTTAACACAAACACTCCTTTACATAAGAGTTAAAAGGGGAGGGAGGAACTACGGTTGCAAAAGGATTGGAAATAAAGAGTCAACCCAGTCAACGCAAAGTCATATAATTTCTCTTACTTTATTTAATCTCTTATAAAAAATAAAAAATCCAATAACTCTCCCGCCAAAACCAACAGAATAACAAACACACACCTCCCTCATTAGTCATTTCCAACTAACTAACAACTTTACAAATTACTCTCTGCAACTTCATCTTCATCAATTATCAATAAACGGACTACATCGATCGACCAAGAACGTGCACACCGGGAATAATTTGTGACCGATTCTTTACAGGTACTCAATTAAACCGTTTTTAATCGCGCCGATATGTGCTAATTGTCTGCTTAATGCGTTAACGGTATTGTTCGATTTAAGTCATTTTTTAATGTCAATTAACCGTGTAATTTGCGCTAATCGTCAACGATAAACAATAAACATACCGCGTGTGTGTTATACATGTTTTATTGCGTGCTTTACACAAAACGATTTCATTTCTTTACGGAATTATCGCTTTAAGATATCTAGTTAAGTTGAAAAACGAGTTTGTGGTTTGTTTAGGAAACAATAAACGTACCGCGTGTGTGTAATACTTGTTTTATTGTGTGTTTTACACAACGAATTGTCGGTTTACGATATCTAGTTAAGTTGAGAAGCGAGATTCTGGTTTGCTTAGGAAATGTTAAAATAATCGATATAATTGCTTGTTTCAGTGTGTTGTTTAAGTGCCGACTTTATGAAAAACGATTTTGTAGTTGTACAGAATTGTACACTTACGGATAAACGATAATTTAGTGAGATTACAGATCTAATTGTTTTTTAGTTGAAATATATGTTGGATTATTATAATATTTGATATGTATATTTTACGACTTATTTGTTTGAAATTGTAAGTGAAAATGAAGAGTTACTTTGAGGAATCATACAAAATAGTTACCATGAAACTTGGCGATATAAGTTCTCTCTTTTCTACCAAATTGACACTTTACGATATCTAGTTAAGTTGAACAACGCGTTTGTGTCAAAAAGGCCATGGGGACATTGGTTGTATTGTATTTGCGTTTGGTGGAATCTGCACAGGGTCAAAACTTGGTTTAGTTTCAATGTTCTTGTCGTGGTTTTACCCAATTTCATTTACTGTATGTTTTAGTATAGGAAGATATAAATTTTAGGTGGAGCTTAGAGGTCATATTGTAAAAAAAAAACCAAGTCGCTAATTAGTTTCATGTTGTCTTTTACAGCTTACTAGCCATTGTTGTACAATGGCAAGTTCTCAAGACAATGCAAACAGGTATATAATATTGTTTTAGATATGAAATACAGGGGGTGTTTGAGATTGCATAGCGGCGTTTGGAATTGCTTATTTTTTCAGCTCTTCTGTTTACTGCTTATTTTATTAACTAGAAGCAATTGTGTTTTATTCAAACTGCTTATTTTCTAGTGAAATAAGTGTAAGCAGGTATAGAGATGCTTATTTAAAAGTATTTATTTTTGCAAACATTAAAAATTACCTTTTTACTAACATATCCAAACACCTATTTTCGGAGCAGTTCATAAGTACTTACTTAAGCAGAAGCATATGCAGAAAAACTTAGCAATCCCAAACACCCCCATACTGTTGGAAATACGAAGGCCTTTTAGGCTTATATTAGAGAAGAGAGGAATACTTAAAGAGCTTTTACAATGTTATTAATTGCTTAAGCTTTGCTTCATTAGTCTCTTACAAATGCATCACCCTAAATCCTATTTATACTACTTTATGGAACATTCTAGATCGAGATATTTTCTATGACTCTCTAGATTTTTCTACTAGGTATTTTGCCACAACTATCTAGATACATCTAGTAGATATCATCTACTACAACCTTCTAAACATTTCTATAGATATCATTCTATGACTTTCTAAAAGCTTCCATACCATTCTACGACTTTCTAGAAGCTTCCATACCATTCTACGACTTTCTAGAAGCGTCTTCTATATGGGCTCGGGCTTTTATAGGATAGTTCAATCTTTATTGAACTAAATCAAGTTTACGATCCAACACCCCCCTTTAAACTTGATTTCCCGACTCCAAGCATTATCCTTAGTCTTGAGAAATCTCCTTCGTTGAACAGCTTGGTGAAGATATTTGAAACTTGGTTTTCGGACCTCGCATGTATCACTCGTACATCTTTCCTCTTCATAGTCAATTTCATGCTTCTTCTTGTACCCTTTAGCCACGAGCCTTGCCTTGTACTTCTCCACTTTGCCTTTGGCGTTTTTCTTGGCCTTATATACCCGCTTAACTCCAATAGCCTTTTGGCCTTTCGGAAGGGTCGTCAACTCCCACGTATCATTCTTTTCTATTGAATTTATCTCCTCGTCCATAGCTTGTCTCCATTTCTCGCTTTTGATAGCGTCCTCAAAAACTAAAGGTTCATAGTCAGCGTATAAACAAAGAAGGGGCATCTCATTAGTTACCTCGTATAGCTCCTGCAAACTTCTTGTCTTTGTTTCTCCTTCACTTGAACTTGAAGGTGAGCCTTGGGTTGGAGTTGGACTTTGAGGTTGTTGGACTTCTTCGCTTGATTCACCCGTCTCTTCTTCGTCAGTCATAGGAAGAAAGTCATACCTTTCATTATCCTTAATGCTCCAATCCCATGCTTCTTCTTCATCGAACTCTACGTCTCTACTCACTACCACCTTCCTTATGATTGGATTATAGAGCTTATAACCTTTTGACTGCTTGTCGTAGCCAACAAACACATGCTTCTCACTTCTATCATCAAGCTTGGATCGCCTTTGGCTTGGAACATGGACATATGCTATGCTTCCGAATATCCTTAGGTGAGAGACAGTAGGCTTCATCCCATTCCATGCTTCTTGTGGAGTCTTGTTGTCTAAACTCTTTGACGAACACCGGTTCAATAGATATACCGCACAGTCAATCGCTTCGGCCCAAAACTCCTTTGGCATCTTCTTACTTTTCAACATGCTTCGGACCATATTGAGAATGGTTCTATTCTTTCTCTCCACCACTCCATTTTGTTGTGGGGTGTAAGGAGCCGTTAGAAATCTCCGGATCCCATTATCCTCACAAAATTTGTTAAATTCTTTTGATAAAAATTCTCCACCTCTATCGGATCTCATGGATTTAATTTTTAAACCTTTCTCTTTTTCTGTCATAGCTTTAAATGTCTTAAAAGCTTCAAAAGCTTAGGATTTTTCTTTTAGAAAATATACCCAAGTTTTTCTTGAAAAGTCATCAATAAAAAGCATGAAGTAAAGATTCTTACCATGAGAGGGTGGAGTAATGGGACCGCACAAATCCGTGTGAATTAGTTGTAGAGGCTCCTTAGCTCTTGATGTCGCTTCTTTCGGGAACGAACTTCTAGCATGCTTCCCAAGAAGACATCCTTCACACACTTGATTGGGATGATCAATTTGATCTAACCCTTTCACCATTCCCTTTGAGGATAATAACTTTAAGTCACCAAAGTTTAAGTGCCCGTACCTCATGTGCCAAAGCCACGAATGATCCTTTAAACAACTCTTTAAGCACTTAGCTTCATCATGTTGAATGTTTAGAAGGAACATTCGGTTTTTAGTCATTGGCACTTTTGCTATGAGCTTTCCTTCGGGATTTCTTGTTATAGCACTAAGATCCTTGAAATGAATATCGTAGTTTTTCTCTAAAAGTTGTCCCACACTTAAAATGTTACTTTTAAGGTTGGGCACATTGTACACGTTCGAAATATATTGGCGACTTCCATCTTTAGCTCGAATAAGTATCTTACCTTTTCCTTTCACCGATGCCTTTGATTCATCTCCATAGGTGACATTACCTTTACTTGTTTCCATCTCCACGAACAAGTCTTCTTCACCCGTCATATGGTTGCTCGCAGCGGAATCTATATGCCGTGGCTCTATCCTTTCTTCTTGTTCGTCATGTCTTGCCATTAGCAAGGTAAGCTCATCTTTGTCTTCTACCTCCACAAGATTAGCTTTTTCTTCCACTTGTCTTGAGCTACTACACTCACTGGCATAATGAACCTATTTGCCACAATTATAACATTGTATTTGGGGCTTACATGCTCTTTAAGATTGAAAGCCTCTCCCACGACCTCTTCGATATGGAGACCATTGATTTTCATATTCTTTGTTGACATCTTCTCTTCCTCTTTCTTGTCCTCGGCCTTGGAAACCACCACGACCTGGAAAAGTACTGCGTCCTCGTCCTTGCTCCTTTCCATGTAGAAAGCTCTTTTCTCTTTCTTTGAAAGAGACCTTTGAATATAAAGCTTGCTCTAAGGGTTCTTTCCCCCTTTTTTTCTTCAACTTCTCTTCATAGGCTTGTAAAGATCCCATGAGTTGATCAATTGTCATAGAGTCTATGTCTTTTGACTCCTCTATGGCCACAACAATGTAATCAAGGCTTGGTGGCAAAGAGCGAAGGATCTTTTCTATCACCCTTGTGTCACTCAAGCTTTCACCATTTCTCTTCATTTCATTTGAAATGGTCAAGACATGAGTGAAGTAATCCGAAATGGTTTCAGATTCCTCCATTTGGAGCTTTTCAAACTCTCCTCTAAGAGTTTGAAGATGTACCTTTTTCACCTTATCAATTCCTTTGAAAGCATTTTGAAGGATCTCTCACGCTTCCTTAGAAGTTGTTGCATTTGCAACTTTCTCAAACATCGCATCATCAAGACATTGATAGATGAGTGTAAGAGCACTTTGATCCATCTTGTGGAAACTTATTTTAGACCGACTCGCATCTACTAAAATAAGTTACGTGATCGTTTATGGACTCTAGGTTGTTACACCTTTGATCTAGGATTAACTATGAAAAGTATGATGATAATATTGACGGAATATTCTATGAAAGAAACAATACTATCACAACAAGGTTTTGCCAAACTTTCTTTTTGTTATTAAACTCAGCCCCAATACTACTTGATCATTAGTAATACGGTTACACTCTAACAGGGATCAATGATCCTTGAGGCTTAACAAAAATAAACAACATCAGACCCCTCGTCTGATGTTCCCACACACACTCTTTTGATGTTTTACATATTGACACCCTTTGGTGTTTAAATTCTAAGCACACTAGAACACTACATAAAACATATTTTTATCTAAGGGTGTGATCTCCTTTTTATAGTATAAAGGAGATCATTACAAAGTTTGATAAGTCTTAGTCTACTACTTGCTTTATGTGTCAGTCATTAAGATACAACATGTATCTTGTTTTACAACTTTGTTGACTGAGAACATATCTAGATATTATCTACTTGATATACTTGACTCAAATACAAAATATCTTTTTCATCCTTATCCATCCAGCAGCAGTAATGACTCACTGATCAGCAGCAGCTCGTTTGCACTATCGGCAGGAACAGATACACTATCGGCAGGAACAGTACACTATCAGCAGGAACAATTACACTATCGGCAGGAACAGTTCTATTTTCAGAATATGTTTTGTACCAACAGCAGTATCTACTCAGCGTATTTTGCTTATCATTTCAGTATTTCTTCATGTTTCATTCTTCTTGTTTTGTACCATCAAATCTATGAAAATATAATTCCCAACACATCTTTCTTGCCTTTTGCAACTCCACCATTTGGGCGGCATTCAACGAACTTTCATCATCAACTTTCTCAACACCTTTTTCGACTATCTCCCACACATCATGTGAACCGAGTAACGCCTTCATTCGAATGCACCAACTACCATAGTTATCTTTGGTAAGACGTGGAAATTGTAACAAATTCATTGCGCTTGACATCTCGATCTTCTAGCTCTGTTACCACTTTGTTGGAAACACGAAGGCCTTTTAGGCTTATATTAGAGAAGAGAGGAATACTTAGAGAGCTTTTACAATGTTATTGATTGCTTAAGCTTTGCTTCATTAGTCTCTTACAAATGCATCACCCTAAATCCTATTTATACTACTTTATGGAACATTCTAGATCGAGATATTTTCTATGACTCTCTAGATTTTCTACTAGGTATTCTGCCACAACTATCTTGATACATCTAGTAGATATCATCTACTACAACCTTCTAAACATTTCTATAGATATCATTCTACGACTTTCTAGAAGCTTCCATACCATTCTACGACTTTCTAGAAGCTTCCATACCATTCTACGACTTTCTAGAAGCGTCTTCTATATGGGCTCGGGCTTTTATGGATAGTTCAATCTTTATTGAACTAAATCAAGTTTACGATCCAACACCCCCATACTTCTGTTACTTTTTTTGTTTATCTGCTTATTTGTAAGCAGAAACATTTTTGTATTGTCCTGCTTCTGCTAATTTGCTTATATTCAGTTAAAAGAAGTAGATTTTGATAAGTGTGTAGGAAGCTGCTTATTTCAAAACGTTTATTTGAGATGACATAAGGCTTATTTATAAGCTACTTATGTTTAAGCAGAAGTATAAGCAGAAAAAAAGTAATCCTGAACACCTCTTGTGGAACTTTTAGATATCTAATGATTACTTCTTGCTGTTTGCCCTTGGATGATATATCAAGGTTCTTCGGCCAAGGCAGTGGAATTCTCGAGATTGCCGGGCCTAATCAAGAACGTGACAGCCAGTTAGCTATATGGCGAGTTGCGATCAGCGGTAATACATCAAGTCTACAAGACAATAATATTATGTCATCTCTTTTTCACACAAACTAATACTATGTGTTTTGTTTTCATATTTTGTTGTAGGCATTCATATTTTTTGCAATGTGACACTTTTGTCCATGGCGTATGCTCTCAGAGATGGAGGTTGGCGTGGACTCGTATTCTTTGGCATATTTTTTGCATTGACTATTTCAAGTAGTGTTGTCATTAGTCACATCATGGAACGCGATCTGGCCATCAGAAGCTATCCGGAAATCGGCAGAGTTGCGTTTGGAGTATCTGGATACCGTACTGTTTGGGTATGTTTTATTTCAAACTCCTTTATGTGAGTAAATTCTATAAATAGGAAAATTTAAAAAAAAAATGTTCCAAAACTAGGATTGTTGCTTTTCGTATTCTATATCTAGGATTTTGATTTTTTTTCTTTGTTTCACCATTGTGCATCGTCACATATTTCCACTGGTCACCGTATGCAACATCCAGGTTTCACTTTGTTTCGGTTAAAATTGTAGTACTAACTTAGTCTTCAAAATAATTAACCAACATACTTAAAGTTTATAGCTTGAATATCATTGAACTTTATAGAATAATATAAGTTACGCCTGATTTTAGGCTTACACTAGTTGCACTTGTAAACATGGCTAGTGTAAATGTTTTGTGGTCCAATGGAGTTTATATATAGGTTGGAAATGAGTGTCTTAGATTTATGTTCTAGTTTTATGGATCCGATTATGCAACTGTAAGTTTTGAGAGTTGCTATGATTGGCAAGTTGTGGTATCTCTTACCAAATGGTAGATATCTCTTTAAAATGTAATTTTTGAGAGTTGCTAGCTTTTGCAAGTTTATTCCAAACTGTGTACTTGTAAATTATGGTTTACATAATACTTTGTAATTAAAGTATCTGGTTTACTTTATCACAAATTCTATTTCAGTTCATATTCATTTTTATGCAGTCACGGAGAAGTTTTTTTTAAACGACACAAAACACATGGTCTTCCCCAATTCATAAGTATAGGCTAAACGCCTAAATTTAAGTAACAGAGTGCTTATACAACGCTTTATAGTACGAAGACTAATGACTACAATTATGAATGCAATATAGACCCGAGTAGGAACACTTCCTAGTTCTGCCCCTGAGATAGTCCTGTCAAACACATTAACAACATAGCACACATAGTACTGTTGGGTTATGGTAGTTAGATTAGCTGTTATACGACTAGAAATGTGTGAGCCTATTGGGGGCACACACGTTAATACACGAAGAGTACGTTTATTAAATAATTAATATATATACTTGTTATATTTATTAAGTGTTTAATATGTTTCACGTAATAATTTAACTAATTTAAATATATGTTAAATATAAAAGAGAGGGACTTGGATGTCGGAAAACGAAACTCCCGTACCTCCTTCCAATGTGGCCAGTTATGGGAAGGTTCTAAGAGGGGAGGAAAGTGTCGATTTTATGTAACTAAAAGAGGTTAAAGCAATGACTTGTTGGACAAGTTGGGGTGCATATATAAACACCCCTTGGCCTCAATAAAATACACGACACACAATATATAAGGATATACCGCACGTACTATTTTGTTTTTCCCTTCGTTTGTCCATAGGCAGTCAATTGGTTTGAATTGTAAATAATCTCAAGCTCATTAAACAAGAATTTATATTCTTGTTTTCATTAGTTACTGTTCCTTTTTAAGCAAATCAAACGTATCCTTCTTTGGGATTTGATTTGGTTCAAGTAAGCTACAACAAGAACACAAGTTTGTTTGGTTGTATACGTGAAGCAAGCGACTAGCATCGTAACGTATTTGTTTGACGTGTAGTGTGAGCACTCGTAGAGGTGATTGTTTTAATCACTTGTTTCATTTGTTGGTGTCTACGAGGGTTAGTTTTCTATTTAGTTTTCTTGTTCCCTTTTATTCTTTGTTTGTTTATTATACGTGTTAACTATAATTGTAAACTAGATCCATTATCCGCTGCGTACTCGTAGTTAATGGTTAACTTGATTATAAAATCCCAACAGTGGCATCACGAGCCATCTCGTTTATCGATTATGGGTTACACGATTTAATAAACACGCGAAAAGGCTACATGAAATCTAACTTAGTTATTTGTTTTATTTTTGTTTTGACAACTATAATGCAATACTTGTCATTAATTAATAAAAATTAACAAGACACAAATGAATTGATTAACGGTTAATTAGATACATAAAATATCAAAAAAAAAATTAAAAGTTAATAAGTTTGCCATGGTTATTTTATGTGTGTAGTCCGGCTATAAGACCTACGCAATCATTTTTTGTGATGCATGTGGCAATCTAGGCACTTGATGAAAACCTAGTGAGGGTCTTATGGTTCTCTTTTTGGGGAAGACTTGCTAGAGTTCTCGGATCTAAATGTTTACTTGTTAATATTATTGTCATGTTTTTAGTATTATGTTCTTTTGTGATTTTTGTTTTTAGCCTACATGTTTACACGCCTAAAACTAAAATAAAAGAGGACTAATACCTATAAAAAGATGACATTAATATGGTCTTAATTTACACGCCTAAATACCATGCTCATTGTGACCTGCTATTTGATTCGTGGAAAATTGTTTTTTATAAAATTAAGTGATCTAAATTATTGAAACAAGTTTTCATGAAATTAAAAACTGGACGCTATGGACACTTGGGAAGTACGGCTCACCCACTAGAACAAACTATAAGGGGGATTTTAGGCGGGGCGCACAGTCACACCTAAAGGATTTCCGGTCATAGCTTCGCGCTGACCTGGTCCTCCGCCTCCTTGCGAGTTCGATTGGAGCTACCGTGAACCATGATGATCACTACAGTGTCATTACTAAAAGTTTTTTAAAATAAAGTGCTACAAAGTTGTTTTGCATGCTTCTTTGTACACGATTTTATCACATTTATGTGTATACCCTATATGTAAATTTTAAGTCTATGCCACCCAACCAAGAACACGTGCATTTGACTTGACCTCTTTGGTCAGACCTTAGGGCCATTTCAACCCATGGCAAATTTTGCTCATTGGTCAGACCTTTGGCGATATTTGCACGTTCTTGCTTGGTCGACTTATTTCGAGTATGCTTGGTCAGACCTTGGACCCGAGGCATAAGATGAGACTAAACATGCTCATGACATTATTACTTGTCTACTAATGTCTTGATCAGTCTCATAAGTCTAAGAGTTGCAGTTTATGCAATTAACGCTCGTCGCTTACCTCTTGCCCTACTTATTTACACGCTGGTCAGACCTCCGGTAATAAGTGGGAGGTCAAGATGGATCTTAGTCTTAATTAGTAATTAATTGGGTAGTTAATTCTTTTAAGAATTTAATTATCGAAAATACTAACATTGAACTTTCTATGTTCTGATTAAAATTGTGTTGTTACAACATAATTCGTAAACAAAAGTTTGTTTTTTTCTTAAAAGGACACACTTAGTCTCTTTTCCTGGTAAGAAGAGTAAGACTTATTCCTATTTATTTCTCCTTAGTTGACAAACTAAGATAGGATTACAATTGTTAAACTCACTTATGATCTTTCATTACCCTTTTCCGGTATTGAAATAATTGAAAGATAAAATATTTTGTGTAACTGGAAAACATTTTGTCTATAGCTACCAAAATAAATGACATCTTGCACTTGTCACGATGTATGAGTTTAAACTGCAAAGAGTAAAGAAATTACTAGCATATTCGCTAGGTATTTTTCTTGGACTCTTATTATTCCTTATAGTGCTAAATACCCTTGGGGCTCTGTAGACGATAAAGGAGAAATTGCATGCTAACTATTCAAGTTAAATGAAAGCATAAATGGCTAGTCCCTCATCTACATAAGTAGGACTTCATATACTCTGTTCAATACCTAAGTACATTGCTACTTGTAGGCATTCGAAGAGAATAGGAAAGTGTATTAAATTGCAATATGCTTTCTACTGGCAATGTAACACTTACAATGTTGACAAATCCAGTGGGAGCATTGCATTTTATTACTGAAATAACATTCCTGTAATGTTGTCAATTTCAGTGGGAGCTACGAGATTTATTTCCTTGTTAGTCACCCATATCATTTCAAACTTGCTTTGAAATAATTCATTACTTTCCGAATATGAACGACCATTGCTTAAAGGATAATTGCATTTTATTTTATTAGATAACTCGTTGCCTTTCTGCTGTTGCTTTCTGAACGTTATCTATAGAATAATAATCTACAATTCCTTATTAAAGGTTATGGTTCTAAACTACTTGTAACATCTGTGACATTATCATATTGTTTACACAATCAATCACATGTTGTTTGTTTTCATAATATAATGTTGTGCCTTACACAAGTGGGAGAAATCTCAAAGTGTGTGCAAGGAACAACATATTATTGGTTTCTCTTAGCCGCAAGGTAAGAAAGCTAATCATTCTACTAGGACTTGAACACGCAAGATGTTTGTTGCCCTACTACATTCAAATGTCATGATATAGTGTAAAGATACTTCAACATTTCGACTACATGTTTTAGTCAACATAATTATGGTTAAATGATAATAATCATAATTTTGAAGTATAAAATTAACTTGAAATTACTACAGAACTCAAGAGTTTGCGTTCATGATTACTTTTGTTAGTATAATTATGTTTACATGTTAAGAACATAATTATAACCTCCTTGAATTAATCAATGACTTATAACATAAAGTATATAGTAAAATTGTTATGTCTTCTAGTTAACACATAAACATGAGGCCTTTGAATTATTCAAAGACTTATAATGTATTATTGACATGTTCTGTTTTCTTGTAAACACATGAGCATATAATTCTTGAACAGTTCGGTCTTCTCGTGAACACATGAGCATAAGGTTCTTGTATTATTCAAGAAATATACATTATAGCATGCACTTGGTTCGAAAATACTTAATATGCAATTTGGCTCGACCCAATTGACAAGTATTTGATCCAAAGAGAATTAAGTTATCTATGGAATACTTAATATTTGATCCAATTGACAAGTATCTATGGAATATACATTATAGCATGCACTTGGTTCGAAAATACTTAATATGCAATTTGGCTCGACCCAATTGACAAGTATTTGATCCAAAGATAATTAAGTTATCTATGGAATTCTGATATAGTCTCACAATTCCAATACTCATAGAATACCATATTATTATGGTATGTCTAATAGGTTGAAACAAACAATATTCATATTGTTTAATTCATGATAGCTTTAATTGCTCTGCCTCCAAAATCTATCAAGGTTAGAAAATTGCATGTATCGTGGACATACTCAATATGGTTCAAACCAAGAAGGTATTCAAGACAACCCATGACCGAAACCCCTAAACCTTTAGGGATTTTTGTTTTTTCCACTCAAACCAATCGAATCCTAAACCCTTTTGGGTTTTTGATTTTTCTACACTTCCTAGCTTGAAGATTGTAGTATTGGTGTTCCTCCTAGCTCGACGAAACACAAAACTGTTTGCTAAGGTTTTCGGTTAAAGGGTGATACAAAATTAGGGTTTTGCTACATACCTTAATTAGAGTTGTTGGAAGAAATTCCATTATGTCTTGATTTAAGTTCTGAATTTGTTAAAATCTTATGAAGCATTTTATTAACAATCTTGAGATGAGAACTAAAAATGTATTTTGTGGTTCCCAAATAAAGAACAATTTATTGTTGCTTAAATACTTAGTATTTAGAGAATTGTCTCTACTTACAAAAGTAAGTGGGAGCATCAACAAATCTTGAAGATATTCAAGAACAAATACATAACCTTCTAAAATCCACTTATTAATGTCATACTAAGGTTAAACATGTAAATGTTGACCGAAGTATAATGTTACTCTCATTCATAAATCTGCAAGGATGCCTCATCACTTGATTGATATTTTGATATCAATGCTAAGGAATATAAGTTAATGGATCATTGAAAATCTGCTAACTGATAAGGTACATTATCACATCTTGAATCTGATAAATGTCTTAAAATTATGAATGATAAGATGCAGTCCTTAAAAGGCAAGTCAATGTTTTGAGCTTGATTGTTATTTTGCCTAACAGTTAACCTATGAGGTTGGAATAAGTTTCTTTTGAAGAAAGGCTCACAAGGACACAATTGTATACATGATTAATGCATGGCTTATAATAAAAAGTTTTAATCCTACTCAAGCAATTGACTGTGATTAGATTTTTCTTATATACATGCATTAATTAAATAAAGATAATTAATTGTCATACATGTTTCCTTGAATGTGGAATATGGCAATTAAGTTTTATAAATCTTTCCTTTATGATTACCTTTTGCGAGGACGGTGTGTAATCAAAATGGTTATGAGTTTATATAATCTTTATGTAGTATACAAGTTTAAGCAATCCAAGTTTGGATTGGATCATGCATCTAGGAGCTGAGATCTTGAATTTAATTACAATATGATTTTGATTGAATTAAGATAACTCCTGATTACATCTGACATTAAGTGGGAGCACTATGTTTTTCCTTAAAATTCATATGTTGTATAACATATTGAATATATCATTCCATTTAAGCTAGATTTTAATCCTTAAGCTTGGAATGAAACTTCACTTGGGATTTAGGGAATAGAATAAACAACCTTGGAATAAATGTTTATTTGGAATAAACATATGCGGAAAATTAAGTCCAACACAAATGCAATATATCATCGAAGCAAGTCTTAAATGGTATATGTTGGGAATTAAATATTCTGAAGTTAGAGTATTGGAAAATACTTTAAGAAGAAGGTACTGCTAGTTCATGATCAAGGTACTGCTAGAACAAGAAGGTACTGCTAGTTCAAATAGAAGGTACTGCTAGTAGAGAATGGTACTGCTGATCAGTGAGTCATAGAGCTGCTACAAGGATAAGATCGAAGAAGATATTATTTGTATGAGTCACTCCTATGCAAAAATAATATCTAGATATATTCTCAGTCAACAAGTTGATGCATGTGCTTGCATTAATTCATTTGAACAACTTGAGAGATATAAACTTCCATACGTTAGCTCGACTTGATCTTTTGTAAGACAAGTGTTGATTAGACATAAAGTAATATTGTAAGAGATCTCTTGGACTATAAAAGAGATCTTAGATTAGTGATTATGTACGTGCACAATTACAAAGTGAATATCTGTTAAGACATAGAACAAACAAAAATCATATATCACAAATCTAGAAACATAAGATTCAAGGTCTTTGTAACCCTAGTGATAAACTAAAGATCACTCGTATTATTTCTTGAATAATATTGAATCGTTTGGTGATAAACTTTCTTTGTTCATTGTTAAGTAACAAACATAATTCTTCCATTTCCATAACATACATAACCTTCTAAGTGTGGTTAAGTAAATTCCGCGTACTTAATCATATAAACTCAATATATCATTACACACAAAGTATACAAGGTTTAACCACCTTAACCGTGTGTCGAATTCCTCTCAGTTGGTATCAGAGACAGGTTGATATAATTGAATTAGAAGAAACAGAAATGGATGCACATGATGCTCAAACAAATGTTGCTGCAAAGTTGCCCATGATCAAACCAAATGAGTTTGAGTTATGGAGGATGAGAATTGAGCAATATTTCATGGTCCAAGATTATACTCTTTGGGATATCATTATATATGGTGATTCTTTTTCACCAAGATATTCAGATGTTGTCCTAGAAGGTAAAACACTTAGGAAAAGAAATACTGGACCAGTTTCAAATGAAGAAAAGATACTGAAGAGAAATGATCAGAAAGCAAGAAATTTGTTGCTTATGACCATTCCTAGTGAACAAATGTTATCTTTTAACAAGTATCTTGATGCAAAAAACTCTTTTTGAAGAGATTTGTGCATATTTTGGTGGTAATGAAACTACCAAAAAGACACAGAAGACATTACTAAAGCAACAATTTGAAAACTTTACTGCTTTTAGTAATGAGTCTCTTGATAAGCTATTCTCAAGGTTACACAAGCTTGTCAGTCAGTTGGCTGTGTTGGGTGTTGAGACAGAGAAGGAAGATCTCAACATGAAGTTTTTGAGAAGTCTACCTGATGAGTTCCATACTCATGTTATTGTCTGGATGAACAAACCAGACATTGAAACCATGAAGCTCAATGATTTGTACAACAACTTCAAAATTGTTGAACAAAGTCTAAAGAAATCTGGTCATTATGGTACTAGTTCTGGGAATGTTACACTCTTGTCAGTTCCTAGTATTAGTAAGAGTGAAGAGGTAGATGAAGGTGAAAGCGTTTCTAATGCAAGTTATGGTGCTCCTTCTACAAGTTCTCAAAAGGATGTTGCTGGTCTTGGAGATTCAACATTCTATGCTTTTATTACCAGTCAATCTAGTGGCTCTCCTCTCAACCATGAAGACCTTGAGCAGGTAGATGGTGATGATTTGGAAGCTATGGATATTAAATGGCAGGTTGCTTTGCTTAGCATGAGGGCTAAGAAGTATTGGCAAAGAACTGGGAAGCAGATTACCATAAATGGTAATGACACTGCTGGGTTTGATAAGAAGAAAGTGGAGTGTTTCAACTGTCATAGGTTAGGACACTTTGCTAAGGAGTGTAGAAGCCCAAGAAAGCAGGAAAATAGAAACACATGGTATAAGCAAGATAGGAAAAAGGAAGTTACTGTTGAAGAGCCAAAAGCTATGTTGGCTATTGATGGTATTGGTTATGATTGGAGCTCTATGGCTATTGAAGAGGAAGCACCACCAAATGCTGCTCTTGTGGCCAATGAATTTGCTCTAATGGCTCATTCTGATTCAGAGGTAAACAATATTACAACTTGTACTGAATCATGTCCTAATCTTAAAGCTTATGAAGACCTTAGTAAGAGATTTGATGCTCATAGAGAAGAGCTACTTAATTCTCTTTTTAATTTGGCTAATCACAAAAGAGGTCTAGGTGTTCTAGAAAAACAAGTCTTACATTTTAAAAGTAATGAATCTCATTTTACTAATGACATCAATATACTAAAAAATGACATTAAGATCAGAGATGAGTGTATTGTTGAGTTGAATGATTCATTAGCTAAACACAAAAATGAAAGAGAAAATGTTAAGGTATCTGTGGATGTCTAAGCACATGCCTCAGATGGATTCAATAAACTTTGGGAAGCTCAAGTTATTGATAAGGTTAATTCTGGTGTTAGATTTAAGTCTGCCCCCCCCCCCCCCACCATACAGGGGTGTTCATTCACCTCCAGGTATTGACTTAGCACACACAGGATTAGCTGAGTTTCAAGAACCAATCATGGAATATGGTTCTAAGGCCACTAAGAGTCCTAAGATAGAAAAGGTAAGTAAAAGTTTAGATAAAACTTTATCTTATCAGGACAAGGTGTCCTTTGTTAAGAAAGGAGATGCTATTGTTGTTGAAGATTGTACAACTGATAGTGATGATGATGAAGAAGATCAGTTTATGTCTAAACCTTTATTGGTTAAAAAAGTAGGAACAAGTGTTCCTAAGATAGTCAATCACAACACTAACATGCCTAAGTCAAATGTTAAGACTGTTAGGAAACCAGTTAGATATTGTGAACAATATAGAACTACAAACAAGCCCAGAGGTAACCAAAGGAATTGGAATGACCTCAAGTCTCACCAATTAGGTGATGACTTTGCTTTTTATAATAAAGCTTGTTATACATGTGGTAGTTTTGACCATCTTGCAGCTTTCTGCAACCAAAGGGTAATTGGGTATGAAAACAATAGGGTGAACTACAAAAGGCAAATTCCACAAACTCACTTTCACTCTAACACTCATAGGACAAAACCCAGAACAGTCTCAAACAAGTCTGGACCAAAAGGTCCTGATAGACAAAAAGGTCCTGCTAATACATACAAAAAGGGACTGCCAGTACAAATAAAAGGTACGGGTAGAACTAAAGGTACTGTTAGACCTTT
Organism: Artemisia tridentata subsp. tridentata; assembly: GCA_021014915.2. NCBI lineage: Eukaryota > Viridiplantae > Streptophyta > Magnoliopsida > Asterales > Asteraceae > Artemisia > Artemisia tridentata. Next base: position 106,879,568 of record CP139509.1, on the reverse strand, counting down.
GATGACTGTTAACCCAAAATCAACAGCTAAGGATGCAAAAACAACTTTCAAACATGCATCTACAACTGTTCTAAGGCCCATTCAAACAAAAGCAGTGGTCCACAAACATAAGAGTCTCAATGGTTTGAATAATTAAATATATGTTTATGATTTAGTTATTCATTTCACAAACTAATACTTAACGGTCGTTAGTATTTAACGGAGTTTGGTTAACGGTCGTTAAATGCTATGTTAAAGGACCAATTATGAAATAAGAGGTGTAGAAGGATCTAGAACCCATTCCTTGGGCTTAGATCGGCCGAACCTACCCGTTGGGTTAAGGTTTCGGTTTTAGTAGCTTGGAGGGGAAGTTTGGATTGCCTATAAATACAAACCCTTTGTGTTTGTAATTGACTAATCCTAATTCCTAGCAATCTAACTTCTTCTTCTCCTTTTCTTGTGTTTTGGCCGAACCCTAACTCTCATCTCTTGAGATTTTCGGTTCAAATAAAACAAATAAGTGTTTGATTGTTTTGTGAATTAGAACCTAGCTTTTCCCATTGAAACGCTAGTATTACGTGTGAAGAACGGAGTACAAGCTTTCTTTAGCTTGTGGTTATTTGCCCTATTCGACTACATATAAGTCGATCCTTCCTAAACCCATATTAGGGTTTATATTGTTCTTGGTGATCACGTGGTTTCTTGTTCTTGCTAGAAACCTAAAGGTACGCATCTATTTAATATTTAGTTAATTAATTACATGTTATTGTAGATCCTACTTCCGCTGTGCTATTTGCTTTGATGTTATTTGTTTATGGTTATTAGTTTATAGTTTTATGATTCTAATATTCCAACAGTGGTATCAGAGAGCCCATTTTTAACATGTAATTAATTACTAAAAACCTTAAAATTGAATCTTGTTGAATAGATACATGCAATCATTATTATTCTAGGGTTTTATATTAAAAACCTTAATTTTTTTTAATTTTGGTCGACACCCATTTTTTTATTTTTAGGGTTTTAGTTTTTGTAAAACCTTGTAGAAACCCTAGGATTGCATGCAATTTTAAGTGTTTAATTAATGAGTACCTACGTGATGTCATTAATTTGAATGCGTACGATATTGACCTTTTATATGTGATACATGATAAAAGTGCATACGGGGATCCACGACAAAATCTTGCATATTTTGTTATGGAATGATTGTTGATTATTTGTTACATGTTCTACATGCTTTTATATATGCGATTTATTAATAACTAGGGTTTAGTAATTATAATGAAAGATTACTAAAAGTTAATTTATTAGGGAAGACCTAATATTGGGGAAGACCCCATAATCGCGTATTTTAAAACAATTTTGTGTGTTATGTATATATATTAATTATATGACTTACGCGGCCAAGAAATTGGTGTTGTGGTCCATTGGGTACAATGAGCTCGAAAACCCATGGGAGTCATATGATCGATATATACATATTAATTGATTTATTAGCTTGTTCATTGTTTAGTTGTTTATTTTTTATAAATTGCGCATTTGTTTAATTATGTTGTAGACATATATTGTAAACAAGGGTAATTTTTCAAATTAAAAATAAACTTGACTAAATAATGGTGTAACATTGTTTTAAGCAAGAAAATCATAAGTGTTTAGTTGATTGATGCGACTGTACAAAAGTGGTCGAAGCGGCGGACCTAAAATTGACAAACTATAAAGTGGGTATAAGGTTGGTTTCGCATTAAATTGTGGCCTTAAAGAGACTCCATTATGTCTCTCCGCTCGCCTGTGCGTCAATTTTAGACTTACCAAGTACACCATGAAAAAGTACGAAGCATCTTAAGGCAATGTTGTAAATTACTCAATGCCATCAATTAAAACTTTGATGATTTGAGCTTGTTAATGTGACAAATGAGTAAACTGTTTTATGAAACATATGATACAAAGATGAATGCATGACATCTTTGTACATATTTTGATTACACACATCAAAATTTAATACCCTTAAATTTAAGTTATATGTCATCCAACTGAAAAGGAAACACCTAAGGTTTCACCCTACATCACTAGCAGCCAAAGCTGAATGTGATGTTCAAAGGGTGGTTGTCTAAGGGTAAATTGAGTACTTTCATTGCTAGCAGCCAAAGCTGATGTGATGAAACGACGTCAATTTACAGTTTTCTAAGTTGGTTAACTTAATTGAGCACTTTCATTACTAGCAGCCAAAGCTGATGTAATGGAATGGCGTCAAGGCATAAAGATGGGGATGAAACATGCTTACATTTGCAACTGAGGTTGGCATAATATGTAAGTCCCCGGATTCTAGGAATTGCAATTGGATATTGGCAATTGGGATTGACCCGTACCTTATTGAGTACTTTCATTGCTAGCAGCCAAAGCTGATGCAAATGAAACGACGTCAATTTGGATCCTAGTTTTCAGTGAAAATTAAATGGTTATTTTACCATGGGTGTTTAATTTTCTTGAAAAGTTTATTATCGAAAGTACTAACTTTTGAACTTTTTCTGTAGAAATGGCCCAACCCGACAACACAAACATAAATAACATGAGTTCTGCTTTCAAAGCTATGATTGAAAGAGAAAAGTTGACTGAGACTAATAATTTCAATGATTGGTATCGTTCTTTGAGGATTACTCTCAGAATTGCCAAAAGATTTGAATATCTTAGTAAGCCTCTTCCTGCAGCTCCTGCTGGTACTGCCTCCACTGCTGAGCATGAGGAGTACAACACTGAGTATGAGAAGCACAATGATGTGGCTTGTCTCATGTTATCTGGAATGGACACTCAATTGTAAAAGCAATTTGAGAATTATGGTCCTATGAACATGATAAATGAGCTCATACACATGTTTGAAAAACCACCAATGGCAGAGTTATATGATCTGTTAGATTCTCTGGCCAAGTGTAAGCAGGATGCTGGTACACCCGTGAGTGCCCATGTGTTGGAGATGAAAGGATATCTTGACCGATTGGATACACTCGGATGCGGGTATGTGCAAGATGTGAAAGTTGGTCTCATCAATCGATCCCCTAATCAGGATTTATATGGTGAATTTGTGCGCAACTTTAATATGCATTACATGGGGAAGACGATAAGTGATTTGCATGCAATGCTTATCGACTTTGAGAAGGGACTCTCAAAGAAGGCACCTACACCTGTTGTTATGGCAATAAGAGGTGGTAGGGTTACTAAGCCCAATAAACCGCAGCATGTGAACAAGAAGGGTAAAGGCAAAGCTGACAAAGGAAAACAGGTCGTGATCCATTAGCAGAAGCCCAAGAAGCAGAATCCTCCTGTGAAGAAGGATTATCCCAAGAAGGATACGGCTGCTTGTCACCACTGCAACACTCCTGGACATTGGAAGAGGGACTGTCCATTGCTGCTTGAGGAGTATCGCAAGAATAAAAATGCCAAGGGCGCGAGCACTTCAGGTATTTTTATGGTTGAATTATTTTCCTTTCCTCGTAAGCAAAATGCCTGGATATATGATACAGGATGTGGTACTCACATTTGTAATACATCACAGGGGCTTAGAGGAGCGAAGAAACTGAACTATGGAGAATGCTACTTGTACGTGGGCAATGGCATACGTCCAGCAGTTGAAGCCATAGGGGCTTTTGATTTAGTTTTACCTTCGGGTTTAATTTTAGTATTGAACAATTGTCATTACGCACCGTCTATTATTAGAGGTGTTGTTTCAGTTTCTTTATTGTTAGATAATGGATTTGAACACGCATTTAATAATAATGGAATTTCGGTTTCTTTAAATTCTGTTTTTTACTTTAATGCAATTCCATTAAATGGTGTGTTTGAAATAGATATGGAAAATCATGTATCCAATGGAAATAATTCTATGTATAGCATTGGCAATAAGAGAATCAAGTCTAACTTGGATTCGTCTTATCTTTGGCATTGTCGTTGGTATGTGCTTAAACACATACCTTTTCTTGACCAAATTAAGACCAAAATGACCAAAAACTAACCAAAATGCCAAAGATATTTGTGTTTTTGTGTTTGTGATTGTGCAGGCAACAGATATGTGAAAAAGGAAAAAATCAAGCAAAAACCGGCAAAAACGAGCACGAGATTTGGAAAGAGGATTAAAGAGCCGAAGCCGGGGAAAAATTCGTCAAAGAAAATATTTTTGAAGAACAGCCCTTAGATCGTAATCATTTTACAAAATCAGCCCTTGAAAATACTTTCAGAAATTGGCAGAAATAGTCCCTCCATTTTAAATCCCATTTCACATTAAATCCTAAACCTTACACCTTATCCTAAAATAAAAAAATAATCCAATCCAAATCCTTAAACCCACCAGCCCATCACCCTCAGCCCACTCCCATATTAAATAAACCCACAACAAACCTGGATCCCCCATCCGGACCCAACCCTACCCATTTCCCTTTAAATAACCCGAAAGTCAAAGCATTTAATACCCGGTCGAACCCCTTCCCCAATTTCCCTCCTTTTTACCCAACTTACTGTAGCACCTTCGTCCTCAACTTTTACCCTGCTCCTGACATAATTACCCCACCTTAAAATATTCTAGACGGTGTTGACAAGTCAGAGGAATGCCAGAGTGGCATTTCCCTGCTCTCTCATTGGCTGGAACAGCACATTCTATCATCAAGGGCCACGATTTTATGGATTAGAGGGCAAGATTGATCCAAGGGTTGATGTTGAGTGATCTAGGGGGTTCCTGAGAAACCCTAGTGCTCCCTGGAGGCTATAAATACCCCTCCTCCTCTCAAGTTTTGGGTGTTAGTTTTTTAGAGTCTAAGTTTAGGGTAATTTATGGTCGTTTTATGTAATGTTTAGTGGTAATTTTCAAATTCAGTCTTGTAATGATCTATTGTACTAAAGTTTTAATATTTAATGAAATTTGGTTTTGAGTTTGTTCATTAAAAATCATTAAGTCCTCTGTTTCTGTTTTTAAGTGTGTTAGTATAAGCTAATTTTAGCTTCTATTCTGTCTCATTAAGCTTTATATAAGCTCTTTTAAAAGATTTTTACTTAACCATTTTCATTATTTCTACTTTTCATCCAAAAAATCCAAAAAAAATAGAAAAATACTAAAAAAAATACAAAAATATTTCTAAATCAGCTTTCATTAAGCTATTTTCTCTTAGATTAAGCTCATATAAGCTTTCTAGCTTATTGTGAGTTTCAGAATAGGTTTAAAACTGATTTTGTCTCAAATTTGCAAAAAGTCAACAAAAGTCAACTGGAGCAAATAAGCTGTTTGGAAGAATAAGCTGTTCTGAAAAAAAGCTTATGGGTTATTTTTGGCTTGTATAAACAAGCCTGGGTTGTGTTAGATCATTGGTTCAGTACAGTTTCAAGCATAAGTCCTATGTAAGTCTCACTTAAATTCAAGATAGTATAGCTTATTCGGTTCATTGGCTTATTTCTCAGTATTTCAGTGCTTATTAGAATAATTATAGCTTATTTGATCATAGTTTAGCTCTTTTGATATTAGTTAATGCTTATTTCCTAGTTTTGCCTCAAAAAGCTAAAAAAAATCAAAAACAGCCAAGGTACTTAGAGCTTATTAGTGCTTATTTCTAAGTTAAAAGTTGCTTAATAGTTGATTAGTAAGTTAGATAATCATAAATAAATCAGTACAATAGCTTAATTCAGTGGGTTCTAGTTTAAAATTTGCAATTTCAGTTTTTATAAGGGTGTTTGGATCAAGCTTAATTTTGGTCAATTTAGGCTGGTACTGTTCATTTACCAAAAGACTAGATTTGATTAAGCTTAATTGAAGCCAGAAAAGTTGATTTAAGTAGGATTTAAGCTGTATTAAGTCCTTTTGAGGTTTTTAGTTGATAAGTTCAAGCATAAGAGCTAAACTGCCATTATAAGCTTCTCACTAGCTTAGCTTATTTTAGCCCTTATCTTTGGCAAATACAAGTTCAATTCAGTGTCTAAAGTGATTGTTCCAAGTCTGAAAATGATCCATTAGAATTTGGTTGTGTTGAAAAAAAAAAAAAAAAAAAGTGATCCTGCTGCATCAGTAAGTACTGATGCACCAGTACTGAGTTTTGCGCAAATTGCTTTTATTTTTGATTTTTAATTCCTTCATCATAAGTTCTTATAAGCTGAAAATTGGGACAATTAATCTTGGCTTGCTATTCTTCTGAATGCTTATTTTTACAAATTTTTAGAACAGCTTTTCAGTAGCTTTTATCTGGCTTAAAAAAGCCCTCAGTAGCCCGATCAAAGGACTGCTTCAGTTTAGTTTGTTGCTTTTGGAGGATTCATTATTACTTATTTGCTTTTAGGTTTTGCTTATTCTGAGATTTCTAGATCCTTTAGAATAGACTTTGTCCTCATTAGCTTAATTCAGTTTTCTTTAGCTTATTTTAAGCTTATTTGCCTTATTTTCAAATTCTTCAATTTGCTTCTTTCTCTTTGAATAGCCACTGTGTTAGTTAGATAAGCTGTCACTCAGCTTATTAATAGTTTTTAGAAAAAGTTTCAGTTTCAAAAATTGCTTATTTATAAGTGCTCTATTGGATTTTTAAAGAAAAAAAAAATGTTGCACTGCTGGGATTCGAACCCTGGGCACCCAGCTCCTCAGCACACACATTCACTACCCTAGCACCCTTGGGATTTCTCTGCCATGCTTTCCCTCTTTATTTCTTTTAAGCCCTTTTGATTCTCTTTAGCTTATTTTCCCATTTTTGCTTATAACTGCTTATTCTACACTACTTTTTCCCATTTTTTATTTTTCTTAAACTCCTTAGTACATCAGTTAGTTTTTATAAAAATTTTAGATTTTTCTGAAAAGTTTTAATATTTTTAAATATTTAAATACTTTAATTTGGTTTTCAAATTACAGAAAATTAAATAATATATATATATATATATATATATATATATATATATATATATATATATATATATATATATATATATATATATATATATATATATATATATATATATATATATATATATATATATATATATATATATATATATATTTTAAAATTTCTTTTATTAATTAGAACTTAGAAAAAATATAATTTCATACCTAGGGTTAGTATTTCTTAGTTTTCCTTTTAAAGCTCGGGATTAGCCCGGGTTTTGCGATTTTTAGGTTTCCTTTACGATTTCACTTACATTTGCCTTAGATTAGCATTTCCCTTGCGTTATTTATTGTTTTTAATTAATATTTCATATTTTTAGTTTAAAAAGCCATTATCCCACTTATTTCAACATTCACTGCACGTTTCACGAACCCGATATCACATATTTCATTCATCCTTCGTCGGGACAACGAACTGGGGTTTTACATATTTCTTTGTGTAATTCCTTTTGGATATTAATTGTATCAAATCAATTTTTTGGCGCCGCTGCCGGGGAAGGTTGAAGTGAATTCGTGATTCCGTTTTTCGATTCGTGTTTTGAAGAACCTTCTTCCAGGAAGTTATCGTTTTTCTTCGTAAATATTTTCAAAAATATAAAATCCAAAAAAAATTTAAAAAAATCACTAACACTTTTCCTAAAGTGTTTGCAATACCAAAAAAAAAAATCGAAAAACAACAAAACAATCGAGAAATCAATTGTGTTCGGATTATTTTTTGACTACAACCTATAAAAGGGGTTTAAGGAGGTCTTGACATTAAATTGCAGACCGAAAAGAGATCCATTCTTCTCTTCCGCCACTCTGCGAGTAGTCTTAAAAGAAACGAATATCGATTGACGGATCGGTACCAAAAATATTGTGATTATTTTTCTTTAAATATAAAAAATCCAAAAATATTTTCATTTTCAAATTTTGTTTTTCTTTCTAAATTTTTGTTTCTTTTTGGTGTATGAACACCCGTTCTTCTTCTCACAATCTTCTTTCACCTCTCTCAAATCCCGAGAGATTTATTCGTCATAATCACCGTGTTGAATTTCCAACTGAGGAAATGAACAACAACGATCAACCCCCGCCGATGGGTGGTAATCAAGATCAAATGTCAGCTCCCGATCTCCGAACGATGGAGGAGTTGTGCCAACCAACAATGCACGGACGTGGTGGCCCGATTGCCCCCGTCAATATTCAAGCCACAGATTTTGGACTTAAACATCACATGATCCAACAAGTCCAAAATTCTTGCCAATTTCACGGTTTGTCGGGTGACGATGCAAACAAACATCTTGACAAATTCATTACCGTCACCCAGAGCATGAAACAAAATGGGGTCTCCGATGACGCCCTTCGTCTCTATCTCTTCCCTTATTCTTTGACGCATCATGCCACCGCATGGTTTGATCGTCTTCCCAAGAACTCAATTCACAATTTTGATGAGATGGTCTCAAAGTTCTTGGCGAAATATTTCCCAACGTCGATGGTGACGAAATTGAGAAATGAGATAAGTAACTTTCGCCAGCTTCCCGATGAATCATTATTTGAGGCATGGGAACGCTACAAGCTTTCGATTGATCGGTGTCCAAACCATAACATGTTATTAGTCACCATAATAGACACATTCTATAATGGTTTAACATTGAGACACCGTGACACAATCAATGCTGCAGCCGGAGGTACTTTCATGAAAAGACGTCCCGAAGAGTGCTATGATCTCATCGAGAACATGACTGCCCACCATAATTATTGAGATTCCTCTGCCGAGAGGAATGAGTCAACTAGCACTACTTCTTCTACCTCTGAAATAGCAGCTCTCTCTAAACAAATGAATGATTTGTCCACTGCTGTCTTAAGAATACATCAAAATATGACTCAAAATAACAATAATCATCATGTTAATGTGGTCAATCAAAGTTGTGAAACATGTGGTGGTCCTCATCCGTATTTCGAGTGCCCAGCCTCCGGTGGCTACACTCAAGAGAATGTGTATGCTGCTACGGGATCCTATAATCAGGGAGGTAACGGTTACCAACCACAAGGAGACCGTAATCTTCTCAGCTACCGTTCTAACAATTATCTCGGACCACCTGGTTTTCATCAAAATCAAAATGAGAATGTGCAAAATAGAAATAATCAAAATCAAAATCGGGTGAACCAAGATTTTCAGAATCAAGGGAATTACAATCAAGGGCAAAACCAAGGTTTTCAAAATCAGGGGAATTATAATCGAGGCCCGAATCAAGGGAATTTTAATCAGGGAAATTTTCAAAACCAAAACCAAGGGAACTTTCAAAATAATAATCAAGGTTTTGTTCAAAACAACCGAGGGCCAAATCTTAACAATAATCAAAATCAAGGTTTCAATCAAAATCAATCGCCCTCGGATGAGTTGTTAAAACAACTAATTCTGCAAAATCAAAATCAACTAAGTTTCAATAAATCTCAGGAAAGAAACAAATAGGATGATGTTTAATCAGATATCGAAAATTAAGAAGTCTTTAAATGATCGACCCTCGGGCTCTGGAACTCTTCCTAGTAATACGATCGCTAACCGAGGGGCGATGTGAAAGCGATCACTACAAGAAGTGGTGTTGCTTATGAGGGACCCACGATTCCTACTACTACTTCTTCTCTTCCTACAAAAGTAGTGGAACGTGAGACCGAGGCGACAAAGGACACGAAACTTTCTACTAATAACAGAAGGACCGCAGACGTCCAACCTCCGGTTGTCCCGACTTCTAAGCCCGTGAGTGCTCCTAAGTATAAAAAGTCGTTGCCTTATCCGACAAACCCAAAGCTCCGTGAGCAAAATAATCAACAAATGTTGAAATTCCTTCAACTTTTTCAAAAGCTTCATTTTGATTTGAGCTTTGCGGATGCTTTACTTCATATGCCTAAGTTTGCTTCAACTTTTAAGAGCTTATTGAATAACAAGGAAAAGTGGTTTGAGTTAGCTAACACACCGCTTAATGAGAATTGTTCGGCGGTGCTTCTAAAAAAGCTTCTCGAAAAACTTGAAGACCCCGGCAAATTCCTCATCCCGTGTGATTTTTCGGGAATGATTGAGTGCTTAGCCTTGGCCGATCTTGGTGCAAGCATCAATCTCATGCCTCTTTCTGTGTGGAAAAAGCTTTCTCTACCGGAACTTACTCCTACACGAATGACTCTCGAGCTCGGGGACCGTTCGATTACTCGAACAAAAGGTATTGCTGAAGATGTCATCGTCAAAGTAGAAAAGTTCCATTTCCCGGTCGACTTCATTGTGGTTGATTTTGATGCCGATCCTCGGGTTCCCCTCATCCTAGGGAGATCCTTCTTGAGGACGGGCCGTGCTTTGATTGATGTATATGCTGAAGAAATAACTCTTCGAGTTAATGACGAAGCCGTTACTTTTAATCTTGACCAAACTACAAGCTTCTCCTCTAGCTACGAAAAATTTTCGGTAAACCGAATTGATATCAAAGATGTTGAGGAGTATGCTCAAAAATTTCTGGAATTTTCAAATGATTCTCCGAGTGGCAATCCCACTCCAACTTCTCAACCTATCCTTTCCGACTCTTCCCCTTCTCTCACACCAGTTGAGGGAAGTGTTTCCACTATGGAAGAGCTCGAGGTTTTCTTTAGTGATGAGCCAATTTCACTGGAAATTGATGTCTTTGATCCGGAGGGAGATATTCGTTTAATTGAAGAATTGCTATACAATGAGCCGTCATCTTCACTCCCTCCGACGGAAATTAAAGAAGAAAAGCCGCCTAAATCCGTTCAAGTTGTTGATTCTAAATCAGAAGAACAAAGTAGTGGCAGTACCACTTCTAGTATTGATTCTCTTCTTGAGGAGTTCACCGATGAACTCGCTCACATCGATCCAATCCCACCGGGGGATAAGAACGATGAGTTTGATTTTGAATCTGATCTTAAAGAATTGGAATTTTTGCTGAACTGAGATCCTACTAAATGTGATTCTTACTCCGAGGAGTTCACCGAGAAACTCGCTCATGAAGATCCAATTCCATCAGAAAATGATGATGATCTTTTTGACTTTCATGCTGATCTTAAAGAAGTTGAATATCTTTTGTACCATGATCCGTCACTTGATTTACAAAGTGATGACGATCTCTTCGATTTTGGGGCCGATCAAACCGAATGGAAAAATCTTTTATATGGCAAACCCGTTGATGAAAAAGACCCTAAAATGAAAACCATAATTGAGGATGCTACAATTGTTTCTAATGACTTATCTCCTCATTCACCCGAGGATGATTTCCTTTTCTCCATTGAGTCTTCCATCAAGTACCCTGCTGAGTTTTCTTGTGAAGACAAAGTGTTTAATCCAGGCATACTCGATGATGGTGAAATTCATCCTTTGATGAAATTGTCTCTTGATTAGAATGAAACTTTACTATCGTTTCCAACCGGAAATGAAGACAAAGTTTTTGACCCCGGCATCACCGCTTTTATCTTTTAGAGCCGTGGGCATCTCATTAGAGTGGAACTTTCAAAAAAAAAAACTTCAATGTTTATCCAAGCATCTTGAATAAGCAATTGATTATATAATTTGGGAATTTTTGGTTTAGAAGTAGTCTGTTATATAAGCTTTGAGAATCTGCTTTTGGTTTTCCTTAATTAGCTTTTTTCTAGCTTTTAGATCAGCTTAAAGTAGGCTGTTTGCTCCTTTGCCTCTGCCCTAAATTGTTAACTGCACAACTGCTTATTTGCTTATTCTGAGTGCTTCTTTGGACTTTTTAAGTTGAATTAAGCTTTAATTAGTGTCTTAATATATTTTTGAGCTTTTGGTGGATTTTAGTACTGTACTGCTTATTTCTAGTGCTTAATTGAAATTGCTTATTCACCAAACAGCTTATTAGGGTTCAGAAAAGTTCCAATTTCATTTTTCATAGTTTCTTTATATAATTTTAGATTTTTCTGCAAGATTTCATATTTTTCCAAAATCATTTACTATTTTTAAATCATTTAATTAGTTTCTTTTAGTTTTAAATTCATAAAAAATAAAATAAAAATAAAAAAAAATATAATTCTTTTTTCTAAAATTTTCTTTTAATATTTAGAATTTAGGAAAATTATTTTCATAATTTTAGGACTTATAATTTAGGATTTCACTTTTTAGATACGTTTTTAAAAATCGTGACGTACGTTTTTAAGTTTAAATTACGTTTTAGATATCGTGTGCTTAGATTACTTGTACCCTTAGCTTAATAGCTTGTTTTTACTTTTTATTTCATATTAGTAGTGTAAAAACCCCAATATATCACTCTTTTATCATTTTCACTTCACAATTCGACACCGTTACGACAACTCGACTTCAACCTTCGTTGGGACTACGACCCGGGGAAATACATTCGTTGTATTTTCTTTGGAATAAAAACATACTTAAAACGACAAATCAAAAAATGGCGCCGCTGCCGGGGAAGGCTTGAGAAGAGTTTGTTCATTTCGTTCATTGAATCGTGTTTTGAAGACCCTTCCCTCGGAAGTTATTTGTTTTCATAAAAAGAAAAATACAATAAGAAAATAAATAAAACACTTTGTCTAAAGTGTTTTCAAAAATACAAAAATAATACATCCTCACTTTATTTAAAGTGTTGTAAACCATTCCAATAAACAACAAAACAATCGAGAAATCAATTGTGTTCGGATTATTTTTCGACTACAACCTATAAAAGGGGTTTAAGGAGGTCTTGACATTAAATTGCAGACCGAAAAGAGATCCATTCTTCTCTTCCGCCACTCTGCGAGTAGTCTTAAGAGAAACGATATCGATTGAGGGATCGGTACCAAAAATATTGTGATTAATTTTTCCTAATATGAAAAAAAAAATCCAAAAATATTTTCATTTTCAAAAGTTTGTTTTTCTTTTTAAAGTTTTGTGTCTTTTTGGTGTATGCGCACCCGTTCTTCTTCTCCCAATCTTCTTTCACCTCTCTCAAATCCCGAGAGAATTATCCGTCACAATCACCGTGTTGATTTCCCAACCGTTGAGGAAATGAACAACAACGATCAACCCCCGCCGATGGGTGGTAATCAAGATCATATGCCAGCTCCCGATCTTCGAACGATGGAGGAGTTGTGCCAACCTACAATGCTTGGACGTGGTGGCCCGATTGCCCCCCTCAATATTCAAGCCGCGGATTTTGGACTTAAACACCACATGATTCAACAAGTCCAAAATTCGTGCCAATTTCACGGTTTGCCGGGTGACGATGCAAACAAGCATCTTGACAAATTCATTACCGTCACCCAAAGTATGAAACACAATGGGGTCACCGATGACGCCCTTCGTCTATATCTCTTTCCTTATTCCTTGACGCATCATGCCACCGCATGGTTTGATCGCCTTCCCAAGAACTCCATTCACACTTTTGATGAGATGGTTTCAAAGTTCTTGGCGAAATATTTCCCACCGTCGATGGTGACGAAATTAAGGAATGAGATTAGCAATTTCCGTCAGCTTCCCGATGAATCCTTATTTGAGGCATGGGAACGCTACAAACTCTCGATTGATCGGTGTCCTAACCATAATATGTTATTGGTCACCATTATAGACACATTCTATAATGGTTTGACATTACGACACCGTGATACGATAAATGCTGCAGCCGGTGGAACCTTTATGAAAAGGCGACCCGAAGAGTGCTATGATCTCATTGAAAACATGACTACCCATCATAATTATTGGGATTCCTCTGCCGAGAGGAATGAGTCAACTAGGTCTGACACTTCTTCTTCTACCTCCGAGATAGCTGCTCTCTCTAAACAGATGAATGATATGTCCACTGCTATCTTAAGAATACATCAAAGTATGAATCAGAATAACAATAATCAGCATGTTAATGTGGTCAATCAGAGTTGTGAAACATGTGGTGGTCCACATTCGTATTTCGAGTGCCCAGCCTCCGGTGGCTACACTCAAGAGAATGTTTATGCTGCAACGGGAACCTTTAACACGGGTGGTAACGGTTACCAACCGCAAGGAGACCGTAATCTTCTCAGCTACCGTTCTAACAATTTTCTCGGACCACCCGGTTTCACCCAAAATCAAAATCAGAATGTGCAAAACCGCAATGTTCAATATAACCAAAATCAAAATCGGGTGAATCAAGGTTATCAAAACCAGGGGAATTATAACCGAGCCCCGAATCAAGGGAATTTTCAAAATCAGAATCAAGGAAATTTTCAAAACCAAGGAAATTTTAATCAGGGAAATTTTCAAAATAACAATCAGGGTTTTAATCAAAACAACCGAGGGCCAAATCTTAACAATAATCAAAATCAAGGATTTGTGCAAAATCAATCGCCCTCGGATGAGTTGTTAAAACAACTAATTCTTCAAAATAAGAATCAGCTAAATTTTAATAAATCCAAAGAAGAGACAACTAGGTTTCTGATTAAGGAAATGACAGAAATCAAGAAGTCTTTAAATGATCGACCCTCGGGCTCTGGAACTCTTCCAAGCAATACGATCGCTAACCCGAGGGGCGATGTGAAAGCGATCACTACTAGGAGTGGTGTATCATATAATGGACCCACGGCTCCGACTACCTCTTCTTCTCTACCTCCCAAGGTAGTCGACCGTGAGACCGAGGCGACAAAGGACACGGAACTTCCTACTAATAACGGAAGGACCGAATACGTCCAACCTCCTGTTGTCCAACCGTCTAAGGATGTGCTTAAGCCCGAAAAAGCTCCCGTAAAAGCCAAGCTTCCTTATCCTTCGAGATTGAATGATCAAAAGCTCCGTGAGAAGAACAATCAACAAATGTTGAAATTTCTCCAACTCTTCCAAAAGCTTCATTTCGATTTGAGCTTTGCGGATGCTTTACTTCATATGCCTAAGTTTGCTTCAAATTTCAAAAGCTTAATGAATAATAAAGAAAAGTTGTTTGAGTTAGCTAACACACACCGTTGAATGAGAATTGCTCGGCGGTAATCCTTAAGAAGCTTCCCGAAAATCTTGAGAACCCCGGCAAATTCCTCATCCCGTGTGATTTTCCGGGAATGATTGAGTGCTTAGCCTTGGCCGATCTTGGTGCAAGCATCAATCTCATGCCTCTTTCTGTGTGGAAAAAGCTTTCTCTACCGGAACTTACTCCTACACGAATGACTCTCGAGCTCGCGGACCGTTCGATTACTCGAACAAAAGGTATCGCTGAAGATGTCATCGTCAAAGTAGGAAAGTTCCATTTCCCGGTTGACTTCGTTGTGGTTGATTTTGATGCTGATCCCCGGGTTCCTCTAATTCTTGGAAGATCATTCCTGAGGACCGGGCGTACTCTAATTGATGTATATGCTGAAGAAATAACTTTTCGAGTTAATGACGAAGCCGTTACTTTTAATCTTGACCAAACTGCAAGCTTCTCCTCTAGCTATGAAAAAATTTCGGTAAACCGAATTGATATCAAAGATGTTGAGGAGTATGCTCAAAAATTTCTGGAATTTTCAAACGATTCTCCGAGTGGCAATCCCACTCCAACTTCTCAACCTACCCTTTCCGACTCTTCCCCTTCTCTCACACCAGTTGAGGGAAGTGTTTCCATTATGGAAGAGCTCGAGGTTTTCTTTAGTGATGAGCCAATTTCACCGGAAATTGATGACACCGTCTTTGATCCGGAGGGAGATATTCGTTTAATTGAAGAATTGTGATTCGAGTTATTTTTAGTACGTTTTTCCGAAGGAATATTCGTGAAAGTATTTCCCCGGGTCGTTCTCCCAACGAAGGTTTGACGGCGTTTAAGTCGATTCGGTGTCGTGAAAATGTGAAGTGAACGTGAAAGATTATTTTGGTATTGATTACACTAAAATATGGAAAATTAAAAGCAATCTACGTTATCAAAATAAATGCACACAAAAAGAAATCAAATAACGCAAATCCCGGGCTAATCCCGAGATTTATAAAACTAATAGTGAAGAAATAAACCTAAAGATACGAGGCTAAAAACCTAAAGGACTGAAAATGTAATTTATTTAAAACTAATTTTATAAAAGAAAATAAAGAAAAAGTTCATAAAAACTAAAGGGACTGAAAATGTAATTTCGGAAACTTGTTTAAAACTAAAAACGTTTTTATACAAAGACAGGGACTAAATGTGCCAAAAATTCAAACTATTTAACACTAAAAGTACTTAGCCTCGATTTAAACTAAAGCAGAAACTACAGGGACCAAAAATGACAAAGACAGATATTTGTTTTATTTTCTGAATAAGCAGACAGTCCTAACTAGCTCTTTTTAAAAGCTTGTAATAAGCTCTAAACTTAATCAATTTCAAAAATAAAAGCAGTTTTAGAAAGCTTATCAAACAGAGATTATTAAGATCTAAAAAGCCCTATCACAAAAACTTAATCGCTAAGTTAAATTTGGCCTAGATCAGTAGTGAAAAACCACACAAAACTGCTGCACTATTGGACAATTCAGATCAGCAATGTTGGCTGAATTTGCAGCCCCAAAATAAGCGTTAAAATAAGTTGAAAAGGAAAATCCCGGATATCAAACCTAATGTTTATTATGTAAGCTGCTATTAGAACTGAAAATTAACTCCTAACCTAATCTAAATAAGCCAGAAAAGTTACTAGATCAGCAATCTTAAAATCAAATCTGCTATAAGTACTTTTGACAGCAGAAAAGAAAAATGGCGCAAAATGGTTTAAAACTAATCTAATGCAAACTAGCTTTAGAAGTCTTACTCTATCACCTACAAACTGACTAGAAAAGCCATAAATGGACAATAGATAAGCTTCAGCTGATTGTTAAGCCTATGAGGGCAGATAAGCTCTAAAACTAAAATGACAAATCAAAACTTAAAATAGCAATAAAATGACTAACTTACTCATGAATCAGCATACACTCTCCCTCAGAATTCTAGCATATTAACAATATTTCTCAGACATTACCCATTTCGACCCATGACCAGCTTCAAATCAAACATACCCTTCTGATCAGTTTAAGCAAATCCTCAAGTGAAATTAACTTTTTAAAACTGAAAACCAAGTTCACAAAACTAATTTTAATCTGAAAACAATTTCACAAGCCAATAAGTTGTAATTCCAAATTAAGTTGTTTTGACTTTTTTTTTCTTTGACCGAAAGCAATAAATGAGAAATCAACAGCAGAAGATTATAACCAACACATGATATCAAACAATTCCTAAGAAGCAGAAATATTCAAAAATAAACATTAACATGAAAATTAAGCTGATGAACAAGACAGTTGACCAAATTTGACTTAGATTAAAATTTAAAGAACTGAATACAAATGTTGTTTGAAATCTAAATTACAACTTGAAATGAAAATTTACACTACGAAAACATTTAAATGACAAGAAAATAAAATTGGTAACAACTTCCTAAGACACGAAAATTGGACGATTCTCTTGGAGGAGGAGGGGAGCTATTTATAAGCTTCAAAGGAACCTTCTGGGTTGTCCACGCTGGCAATCCGTGCGTATCCACAGCTCTATATCCACCCTTAGATCATCCTTGCACTCCACTCCACCGTTTGATCAAAACTGCTACGTGTTCGGACCAATCGCATGCTTCCACGTATCATTCTTATCGTCAGGAGCTTCTAGATGGGCCAATGATTGCCAAAAGTACCCTTAATTACCGTAAAAATGTGTACGGTAATTTTAGGGTTTGGGGAATAGTAAAAATGGGGAAAGAGGGGTGAATGACTAGCGCGGGTTTTTTAAGTGAGAGAAGGAGTGTGTGTGTTTGTTTTATTTATTTATTTTTTCTTTCTTTTTTTACTGAATGAGAGTTAGTAGTTGACCGGGTTTAAGTGTAGATGTGGATCGGGTTTCTACTATGGATCGGGTTATAGGGAGAAATGGGGTGGACTGGGCTTAGGCGAAGGATTGGGTGAATGTGGGCTGGGTTTTATACTTTGAAGTGGGATGGTTTTGGTTGTGTGTGGATTGGGTTTGTTAAATTTTTGGATCTGGTTGTTTTAGTTTAGAGTAAATGGGAATTAAACCAAGGACCAGGGTTGTAATTTGTGAAAACCTAGGGACTGAAATTGCTATTTCTTCAAAGGTGATCTAAGGGTGATTTTTAACTTTTTGACCAAGCATGACTTTCCCGGTTCCGGTTCTGAGCCTCTTCCAAATCTTGTGCTCGTTTTTTCCGTTTTATCTTGATTTTTGTCCTTTTTTCTCGATATCCGTCCCTACACAATCATAAACACAAAAACACGAGATATTTGGCATAATTTGTTAGTTTTTGGTCTATTTGAATCCGGTTTTGGTCAAATAAAGGTATGTGATTAAGCACATACCAAAATCCCCCAGACTAAGCTATTGCAATGTCCTCATGCAATGTTATAAAAACACGTTTTTGAAACCAAAAATTTCCAATCTCTTTTTACTAACTTTGAGAAGTAGCAAAATTTTCAAAAGAGATCAAGAAATCTTAAGTTCTAAAAACTCCCCGATTTTCCTTTTATTCTATTTTTATATTTTTCTTATTATGCATGTGACGGCTTTATTGACAATCATTATCTCACGATAACTTTTAGGGTCTTCGAGCAGGAAACACAACTCATAAAGAAGTGACCATACGGATAAAATTCGTCGTCCCCGATTTTTCACGAGTCCCCAAACTAAGCTTAAAAACGAAATCATTGCTATTTACAAGTTAGATTGCCGACACTACTCATAAAAGCTAATTGTGGACTCCTTGTTCCCAAATTCCTATTTTCCTATATTTATTTTATTTTTGGTGAGAAATGAATTTCTTCGAATTCTCTTTTCGATAATTTTTAAGCCGATAAAGATATCTTAGTTTAGACGCTAAGTAGTTTCCAAACCTTCCCTCGAAAACCGTTGCATACAAAAATGAGGTCCACATCAAGGTCTCTGATTTAACACGATTTTGAGGATATCCCTTTTATTTGCGACCGAAACAACTCATCTACGAGTCCAGAGACAGAAGCCTTTATTAGGATACCTCGGAGTCGAAGTTTGGCATTTTTAGACATTATTAAGCACATTAACGTATTTAGTCCTTGGCCCTTTATAACAATCACAACATCGGCTGCGAACCAGTAAGATGTGATAGTCTATTATGACCTTGGAATTTTTCCTCTGCCTTTATTAGAAGTCTACAACATCGACTGCGAACCGGCAAGATGCAGAAAACTTTTTATGGCTTTGGATTATTATTATTATTCATTATTTATTATATATTTTGCCAAATCCCGAGTCCTACGGCTTTTATAACAATCCCAACATCGGTTGTGAGCCGGCAAGATAGAATAGTCTAATACACCGTAACACTGGCAGTACCTTGATGTGTACCCAACTTTCATAAGCAAGAATTTTCTAAGGAAGAAATAAAAACTAATCATCGCCAAAACCAAAATAGCTTTAATTATTCCTAGATTACTATTATTGAGTGAAACAAGCTTATGGGAACAAAAAGCCACAAGTAACTTCGATGAGCTCTAAAGAGATCCAACTACTCCACGTTTAGCAATCTAACTTAAAAACAACTCTATCATTTCTCGTTCTTTGCAAATTTAAAATCTTAAATAATAAGATCCGCGAATGCTTAGCCTTATAATCAAGCCATGCATATATAAAGTCAAATACGGGAACTTGCAAACTCTTAAAAAGAATTCGCGTTTTCTAGCTCCTTGTGTAAAAGACTAGCACGAGATTATAGATTATAAACGGTTAAAGGAACAAGCTAGGGCTCAACACGCCCGGTGATGAACTCAAATAAGTACATTTTATTACTATCATTTATCCTATTAATTTGACTTGTTTTATTATATTATGTATGAGGATTGATACTTAATCGTTTACTTTTGTAATTCTCAGGTAAAAACAAGCATTTGGTGAAACTTAGCGATTTTGGACTAATTATGGAGCAAAACATGCAAGAAGTTAAGAGTCTACTGAAATGAAGAAGATCAAGACTAATCTGCTCCAGATGCGCCGCATCTCATTCATTACATACGGCGCATCTCTATTAAGATATCACCAGATACGATCCAAGATACAAGAGGACATGCGCCGCATCTAATCATGGAGTTACGCCGCATCTTCTGGAAGTGTACGAATATTCCTGAATATTATAATCTTGGACCCCACGCGAAGTTAAGTCAATGCGCCGCATCTACTTACTAGATGCGCCGCATCTTCCCTCAGACAGAAACTATAAATACCCCAAGACCAGACGAATTTCGGTAGAGAGGAATATATTAGGTTCGAAGACCGAAGCAGCAGAACCCTAGGACGAACTCAGTCAAGGAGGCAGCACAAGACACACCAAACGAAGATACAAGAGCTGTAAGAAGGTGCTGCGTGTGTTTAATTCATTAAGTAGTTTTGTTTTATTGTGTTAGCAAACTTTAATTCATCAGGATTGGTGGCTTGTGTAATGTGACAACGAAAGGTTGCACTCCCTTTAATACTTGTTTTCCCATCAATTAAAGTTTATATGTTGATGTCTTTGGTTACTACTTATTAGTGCATTGATAACCTCTGTGTTTATTAGTGGCTTGCGGGCATTTGACTGCGGAAAATAATGTGGCTCCCACGGTTATTACTAAATTGATCACTTAGGAATAACTTTTAGACATAAGTAATCATTAAGGGTTTACTCGCCGATAAGAATAGGACCAACGAGAAAGGGTTAACTACATACACTTCATATAAAGCTATCAATAAAACAAGTGACAATCTACTTAATCATAAGGACAGCCCTCTTATTGTCTCGAGTATTTATCTGTGTACGTGTGTGCTACTTGCTGATTCGTGCCTATTGGTTTATTTTATTATTTAATTGCAAACAAATCGTGCCAGTCTCTCAGGCTGAAACCCCCTTGCGTTAGGATATTAAAATACTGATTAGAATAACGAGATAATACGTTCCACTCTTAGTGATCGACACTCTACTTACCATTATATTCATACTGACCGGGTACACTGCTCGTTAAGTGTGTGTGTTATTGATAAGTCGGCTAAATATAAATTTAAAACTTGAGTAGGCATTAAAACTGCTAAACCGCAACGACACATCACGCGCATCACCCGGTCAAGTCAGAATTTTATTCCTACTCTCTCCAGCGGAAAGTCAACAAAAATGTCAAAATTTATTATATTTTTGCAAAAACTTTAAAAATTTTCTCATTTTTTTTGGGATTTTTTTTTTCAATTTTGGAGGAAAAACGGGGTTGCATGAGAAAACGGCAAAAATGCAAGGCAAAAATCAAATCGACAGATTACCCCCCCCCCCCAGACTAAAACGAGACATTGTCCTCAATGTCTTAAAGGTAAGGGTTCTCCTACATAAATCTAAGGCCGTTTATTAATTATGCCAAAAGATAGATGTAAAACGATAAGATTTAGGATATCGGATGAGCAACGAATGATGAAACTCGAGTAGCGTGAAGGAAACTACGAGCACGAGAGTCTTCATCATCGGGCATTTCCTGGACATAGCACAGAAAACAACGAGACACAAAATATGGAAGAGGAAGACCTCCTCACTTCACTTATTAGAAAATAGATAGAAGATAGATAGATAAGCATGGGGTGCCTCCCACGAAGCGCTTGTTTTTGGTAACCGAGTCACATGAGCTTGACTCGACCCCGAATTTATTTGTCCTTGGGGGAGCAAGAGGAACGGACACCCGGCACGAAGAACGGAGATGCCGGGGTCGAAGACGGTATCCTCACTCCCGGAGGAGTGGAAAGATGGAGAAATGAGGGGATAAGAAAAGAAAGGGTGAAACACTCGGATGGTGAAAGCATAAACATCATTGGAATCACGGGTGGGTTGGGTGGGTAAAATATCAAGCACGGGATCATCAATATCATAAGTCTCGTCCACCACTCCATCAATTACTTCATTCACACCGGATCCAAGATCTACATCCGGTGGTTTCGCGGGTGGACGAGAAGACGGTAAATCAAAGATAAATGAATCAGCCTCAGAAAGTAAATCATCATCATTAATTTCTTCAATAAGTACGTTTCTTTGAAAACCATTCTCGCCATTCTCAATACCCGGTGGTATCGAGTCATCCGAAGCAAGAAATCGATCGACATCCTCTAAAAGAGGATCACGTGACGGATTATCGGAAATAGGTTCGGAATCAATTTCAAAATGAAAGCACTCATAATCCGGAAAAGAGATATCAGCATGAATAGTGGGACTGCCACTACTCGTCTCTTCAAATCGAAAAATTCCAAGCTCGGGTAAGAAATCACTATCCATATCGGGGATAGGAGAAGAAGAAGTCGGAGGATCATGTAATGCCTCGATCTTAGAAATGAGAAGATTAACAAGGAATAATTTTTCACGAAGAGCTTCATCTTGGATTTCATTATCATTATCTTCTTCATCCTCTTCTTCTAAGCTGACGAGCTCAGAAGGTACCTCATCAACATAATCGATGTCTCCACAAGATAACGAATCGTCATTGTCGGAATCGGAGTACATCTCATCATCGTTCTTCTCAACATGAATATCATCACATGGCTCATCATTCGTATCAACTAGATTATCAAAACGATCATTTTCAACAAATTCACAATCACCGGTAGAATTTTCCCCGGACTCACTTTGGATTGGGACGAGGTTCTCAACACTAGACTTTTGGAATTCGTCCGATTCCGTTGCCGGAATAGTGTTTAGATGCTCGTCCCCCATTATTAAAGAGTCCTCGGGTTCTACGGGAGGAAAGATAGGTGAAATTTGAGGGAAAACGTTGAATGGCACAAGTCTCTCCTCGTCATCATCGGAATCATCGTCGTAGGTAGATACTCTTTGAGGGAAAAGGTTGATCGTAATTTTCTCATCATAATCGTCGTAAATAAAAGACTTTCGATAATTGGACGCTCTTTCCTCGGCAAGTAATTCTTCTATAGACTTCTCATGAGGATCGGGAGTAGAAGTATAGTGTTTAACCACCAATTTCTTAACTTCTTGGAAGTCTTCCCAAATTCTTTCAATTTCGCGCATTCTATCTTGATTTGGACAATTGCCGGGATTTTGTGGGGGTTGGTTAAAACCATGAGTATCGTAACACGAATTTGGCTCATAATGAAAATTTTCAAACGATCCCCCACAATGTTCAAAATTTGATGAATGATCATTGAAATATGATTCTTGCTCATAAGAGTTTTGAGAAGGAGGATTGAAATCATTTTGAAGATAATTATCAAAGCTCGTATCGTAAGCGTAAGACGTTTCAACACTCGGGACGTAGCACATACAATTGGTATATCCACATTGATTACAAAAACATTGTCCACAAGGTACTCCTTCTTCGGAGGGATTTCCACAATTAAAACAAGTGAATGGAGGCGGCGGTGGAGGGTAATCGGGCACGTTTGAAAGATTGTTGAACGAATTTTGAACATACGTGTGAGAATTACAAAACCAACAAACTCCATCACGAATATTACTACCACATTGTTCGCACGTACACCAAACACACAACCCTCCGAAGAAAGGTTCACCACACTTAACACAAGTCGGATCCATAAGAATTAAACATAAGAGGGTGTGAGAAAAAGAATCAAACTTTAGAGGATAAGAAGATTATTTTTGGGATTTTATAATTTAGAAACATTGAATAACACAAAAGAAAAGGAAAATAAAATTTTGAAAAGAAAAATCTTTTTGGATTTTTATATTTATAAAAACCTTGAAAAACAAATTTATTTTATTTTTGGTAACCGTTACGTTATCCGTAACCGTTTCCTTCAAAACTACTCGCGACGGGACGGGAGAGAAGAATGGATCTCTCTTCAGCTTGCAATTTAATGTCAAAGCTTCCGTATTTCCCGCTTATCCGGTTGTAGAATTAAAGTAGTCCGATAACGTTTAATTTCACGATTTGTTTTGTTGTTTATTCGGAATGGTTTACAACCGCCCTCCTTCAACGGAAGACCGAGGATGTTTATTAAGATGTATTTATGAAAACACTTTAGGAAAAGTGTTTTATTTATTATATTTTTGTATTTTTATTTTTTATAAAACGATAACTTCCGAGGAAGGATCTTCAAAACACAAAATACGATATGAATCAACGACAACGTTTCAAGCCTTCCCCGGCAGCGGCGCCATTTTTGATTTGAGTTATTTTTAGTACGTTTTTCCGAAGGAATATTCGTGAAAATATTTCCCCGGGTCGTTCTCCCAACGAAGGTTTGACGGCGTTTAAGTCGATTCGGTGTCGTGAAAATGTGAAGTGAACGTGAAAGATTATTTTGGTATTGATTACACTAAAATATGGAAAATTAAAAGCAATCTACGTTATCAAAATAAATGCACACAAAAAGAAATCAAATAACAAAAATCCCGGGCTAATCCCGAGATTTATAAAACTAATAGTGAAGAAATAAACCTAAAGATGCGAGGCTAAAAACCTAAAGGACTGAAAATGTAATTTATTTAAAACTAATTTTATAAAAGAAAATAAAGAAAAAGTTCATAAAAACTAAAGGGACTGAAAATGTAATTTCGGAAACTTGTTTAAAACTAAAAACGTTTTTATACAAAGACAGGTACTAAATGTACCAAAAATTCAAACTATTTAACACTAAAAGTACTTAGCCTCGATTTAAACTAAAGCAGAAACTACAGGGACCAAAAATGACAAAGACAGATATTTGTTTTATTTTCTGAATAAGCAGACAGTCCTAACTAGCTCTTTTTAAAAGCTTGTAATAAGCTCTAAACTTAATCAATTTCAAAAATAAAAGCAGTTTTAGAAAGCTTATCAAACAGAGATTATTAAGATCTAAAAAGCCCTATCACAAAAACTTAATCGCTAAGTTAAATTTGGACTAGATCAGTAGTGAAAAACCACACAAAACTGCTGCACTATTGGACAATTCAGATCAGCAATGTTGGCTGAATTTGCAGCCCCAAAATAAGCGTTAAAATAAGTTGAAAAGGCAAATCCCGGATATCAAACCTAATGTTTATTATGTAAGCTGCTATTAGAACTGAAAATTAACTCCTAACCTAATCTAAATAAGCCAGAAAAGTTACTAGATCAGCAATCTTAAAATCAAATCTGCTATAAGTACTTTTGACAGCAGAAAAGAAAAATGGCGCAAAATGGTTTAAAACTAATCTAATGCAAACTAGCTTTAGAAGTCTTACTCTATCACCTACAAACTGACTAGAAAAACCATAAATGGACAATAGATAAGCTTCAGCTGATTGTTAAGCTTATGAGGGCAGATAAGCTCTAAAACTAAAATGACAAATCAAAACTTAAAATAGCAATAAAATGACTAACTTACTCATGAATCAGCATACACTCTCCCTTAGAATTCTAGCATATTAACAATATTTCTCAGACATTACCCATTTCGACCCATGACCAGCTTCAAATCAAACGTACCCTTCTGATCAGTTTAAGCAAATCCTCAAGTGAAATTAACTTTTTAAAACTGAAAACCAAGTTCACAAAACTAATTTTAATCTGGAAACAATTTCACAAGCCAATAAGTTGTAATTCCAAATTAAGTTGTTTTGACTTTTTTTTTTTTTTTGACCGAAAGCAATAAATGAGAAATCAACAGCAGAAGATTATAACCAACACATGATATCAAACAATTCCTAAGAAGCAGAAATATTCAAAAATAAACATTAACATGAAAATTAAGCTGATGAACAAGACAGTTGACCAAATTTGACTTAGATTAAAATTTAAAGAACTGAATACAAATGTTGTTTGAAATCTAAATTACAACTTGAAATGAAGATTTACACTACGAAAACATTTAAATGACAAGAAAATAAAATTGGTAACAACTTCCTAAGACACGAAAATTGGACCATTCTCTTGGAGGAGGAGGGGAGCTATTTATAAGCTTCAAAGGAACCTTCTGGGTTGTCCACGCTGGCAATCCGTGCGTATCCACAGCTTTATATCCACCCTTAGATCATCCTTGCACTCCACTCCACCGTTTGATCAAAACTGCTACGTGTTCGGACCAATCGCATGCTTCCACGTATCATTCTTATCGTCAGGAGCTTCTAGATGGGCCAATGATTGCCAAAAGTACCCTTAATTACCGTAAAAATGTGTATGGTAATTTTAGGGTTTGGGGAATAGTAAAAATGGGGAAAGAGGGGTGAATGACTGGCGCGGGTTTTTTAAGTGAGAGAAGGAGTGTGTGTGTTTGTTTTATTTATTTATTTTTCTTTCTTTTTTTACTGAATGAGAGTTAGTAGTTGATCGGGTTTAAGTGTAGATGTGGATCGGGTTTCTACTATGGATCGGGTTATAGGGAGAAATGGGGTGGACTGGGCTTAGGCGAAGGATTGGGTGAATGTGGGCTGGGTTTTATACTTTGAAGTGGGTTGGTTTTGGTTGTGTGTGGATTGGGTTTGTTAAATTTTTGGATCTGGTTGTTTTAGTTTAGAGTAAATGGGAATTAAACCAAGGACCATGGTTGTAATTTGTGAAAACCTAGGGACTGAAATTGCTATTTCTTCAAAGGTGATCTAAGGGTGATTTTTAACTTTTTGACCAAGCATGACTTTCCCGGTTCCGGTTCTGAGCCTCTTCCAAATCTCGTGCTCGTTTTTCCGTTTTATCTTGATTTTTGTCCTTTTTTCTCGATATCTGTCCCTGCACAATCATAAACACAAAAACACGAGATATTTGGCATAATTTGTTAGTTTTTGGTCTATTTGAATCCGGTTTTGGTCAAATAAAGGTATGTGATTAAGCACATACCAAATTGCTATACAATGAGCCGTCATCTTCACTCCCTCCGACGGAAATTAAAGAAGAAAAGCCGTCTAAATCCGTTCAAGTTGTTGATTCTAAATCAGAAGAACAAAGTAGTGGCAGTACCACTTCTAGTATTAATTTTCTTCTAGAGGTGTTCACCGATGAACTCGCTCACATCGATCCAATCCCATCGGGGGATAAGGACGATGAGTTTGATTTTGAATCTGATCTTAAAGAATTAGAATTTTTGCTGAACCGTGATTCGTCTAAACGTGATTCTTATCCCGAGGAGTTCACCGATGAACTCGCTCACGACGATCCACTTCTATCAAATGATGATGATCTTTTTGACTTTCATGCTAATCTTAAAGAAGTTGAAAATCTTTTGTACCATACTCCATCATCTGATTCTTACACCGAGCTTAATGATTTATAAAAGGATGACGACCTCTTCGATTTTGGGGCCGATCAAACCAAATGGAAAAATCTTTTTTATGATAAACCCGTTGATGAAAAAGACCCTAAAATGGAAACCATAATTGAGGATGCTATAATTGTTTCAAATGAATTATCTCCTCATTCGCCCGAGGATGATTTCCTTTTCTCCATTGAGTCTCCCATCGAGTACCCTGCTAAGTTTTCTTGTGAAGACAAAGTGTTTAATCTAGGCATACTCGATGATGGTAAAATTCATCCTTTGATGAAATTGACTCTTGATAAGAATTTAAAGTTTCCCGCCTCATCTAAGGAAGTTTTAATTCTAGAGAAAAGTGATTCCCCTCTGCTTATTTCTGATCAAGAACTCCCATTCTGCATGGTCTTATCTCTGATTGAAACTTTAATATCGTTTCCAACTGGAAATGAAGACAAAGTTTTTGACCCCGGCATCTCAACTTATAGTTTCTACTATCTAAAGTCGTGGGTATCTCATCGGTGTGGAACTTTCGTATGTTTCAATGTTTATCCAAACATCTTGAATGAAAGTCCGATTGAGAATATATCTTCCACTTGCTCCCCCAAGGACAACTAAATTCGGGGTCGAGTCAAGCTACGTGACTCGGTTAACAAAAACAAAGCGCTTCGTGGGAGGCACCCCATGCTTATCTGTGGAACGCTTTTGTTATTGTTCTTGAAGTTCAAACACTTGGGATATGAATCTTAGTAATGTGTTTGAGAGATATTTATGTATTGAATGTGTTTAGCATGCGGAATCTACTACAACACACTTTAAAAGAACACAAGGTGGTGAGTTTGAGTAAATGAGTGAATGCAATGAACAAATAACACAACTTTGGTTAACACAAAACGATTCAATATTATTGATGAAATAATACGGATGATCTAAGTATCACCGGGATTACAAAGTAATCTTGAATCTATGATTGTAGAAAGGATTTGTGATTCGAAGTAACTGAGTTACTTGAGAGATAGTTTGGTTTTTAGTTATTGTTGTGAAAGATTGCATGCATGAAGTAGTGACTAAGATATCCTTTTATAAGATAAGGATATCTTATTACATGTTGTCAAGTAGATGAATATAATACTATACTTTGACTATATTGGCGCCTACAATTAAATACAACTACCCATGTACACTCTGATATATTCTTCTGTCACCACAGAAGACTATTCTACTTCTACATAACGTATAACAATGTACAAAGACTAATAATTCAACTAAATATCTATTACAAAATATCTAATCGACTTGACATAATCTTGGCAGGCTCTTCATTAGCTAGCAGTACCTTCTACCCAGAAGGTACTGGTAGAACATCTTCGTACATAACAAAATCAACTAGCAGGCTCTTCATCGACTTGGCAGGCTCTTTGACTTTGATCATTTTATTCCCAACAATCCTCCCCTAAACTTGTTATTTCCATTAAAATACACAAGTTTCTGATGAATAAAATACATACCTTGAGGATTTGAGAACTCTTCCAAAAACCTTTACTTCCTATCCTTCCTTTTTCTTTCACATTGTTCAAATATGCTCCTCAGCAAACTTTGAACAATTTCTGAGTTTTCATCATCTTTGTCACACCTTAACCTCTTGGAGATCATAGTTGAGAGCACTTCATAACTAAGTGGATACTCTTTTTCAGCCAACATAAAGAGTTCAATCCCACTTGATGTGTACAAATGATGAACACTGCAATGACTTAGGAATTCCCAGGTTGTAGATGGATCATAATATGGAAACTTCCAATAATCATCTTTGGGATCAGGATCAAACATCCTATTGAATTCAACCCATAATTCCTGTTCCTTAACATCATTGCTAGAATTTGTGGCTAGCCTAATCTGCACTAGATTCCACAATTCTTCCAAATCTGCTCTATCAGATGCTCTAACTAAATTTTCAAAATTCTTGAAGATAGCAGACTGTCCCCCAACCCTTGATATTTTCCATGACTTACCAAATCTATCATGGTATATTTCCCAATCAATTATAGGGTGTCTAGACCTAATTGGATCAGCATGTATGATAGTAGGTAAAGTTATCAACATTTTACTTACTTGCTCTGTGTCCAATTTTGCTACTTCTTTCATCTGAGCATCTTCCTTCTTCTTTGAAGACCTTTCTTGTGTGTGTTCAGGAGGAGTGCAGTGGTTCTTCTTGTATGCTTCAATGTATAGATGCTGCAACTCTTCAAATGATTTTCTTTTGAGTTGATGATCCTTCCAATTTGCTGACCTTTTCAGATATAACTTGAAGAACTTCATCTGCTCTTTCTGATCATGTGGCAATTTAAACCCTTTCTCCTTATACTGCATGATCTGCTGAAATACATCATTTAAGGCTTCTTCTCTATACTTTTTGGTGATGAATTCTTCAAGCTTGGCTGTCTTTTCTTCTACACTGAGAGACTCATCATCCATATACACAGAGGCTTGACCTCTTACAATTGGATCAATAGAGATAATCCATTGTAGTTGTGCATCAAATATTTGTGCAGCTTGAGAATCAATAAGAGCTTGAGCAGCATCTTCAGCATCTTTCTGCTCTTTCATTACTTCAAGCATTCTTGAAGCTTCAAGTGCTTTTAGCTCTTCTTCATGAACCCTCTTTGCCTCTTCTTCTCCTAAAGCCATCTGAATTTGCTGAGTTCTTTTCAACTTCTTGGACTTTGGCTCATCTTCAATCAGAATACCTTTGCCCTTATCCTTTGGAGGTGAATCTTGTGATGGAGCAGAAGATTGCTCATCAGCAATTAAAACCCTCTTTCTCTTGTACACTCTCTCAGCAGACCCTTTATACCCCATAGCCAATAGTCTTTCTCTCCTAGCAGACTCTTCTTCTGGCCTAGCAGGCTCTTGCCCTGCTCCAACAGGCTCTTGCCCTGCTCCAACAGGCTCTTCATCATAAACTTGAGTTCCATCATGGAATTCAAATTGAGCCTGTTCCTCCTCTTCTTCCTCATCTTCAGACCTATCCTTCCTCCCCTTTTTGGAAGAGTGATCTATCCTATCAGCATCTGACTGTGAAGAACTAGATAAAACAACCTTTGCAGACTTTTTACCTTTTAACTTCTTCACTTCACCCTCCAATCTCTTAACCCTCTTGACCAATTTGATGTTGATCTGAGAAAACCTTTCATTTTGATTTTTAAGAGCATTCTCTAAGAACTTCACCTTGTCTTTCAACTCCTGCATTGTCTGAGGTGATTGGGTTTGTGATACATGATGTGGTGATGATGGTGGTGTTGCTGATTGTACTGGAGATGGTGTTGGTGATTTTTGATGTGTTTGTGAAATGAAACCATGTGAAGAACTAGATGATGGTGTATCAGCAGATGGTGTGGGTTCTTCTGGATGTTGTGGTACCATTTCATCAAAAAGTGGAACTTCCTCCCCTCTAAAACCAATTCTCATATTTGAAAATACTTTTTGAGAAAGTTTTGGTGTTTCATAAACTGAGTCTGTGGGAAGCAACACATGTTTTAATTTTCCAATGATGCATCCAATGAATCTTGGATACATCAAAAATTTTGTTTTACTTTTCACATTGTTTATCAATCCTTCAAAAATATATTTAGAAAAATTGTATTTTCTGTTTGTAGCTAAGCAAATGAGAGCAGAAGCCATGTTTCCACTAAATTGCTCCCAAGAGGTTTTCTTCTGGCTCAAACAGTGAAGGATTGTGTGAATCAAAAATCTCCATTGTGGAGTAAGATGCTTTTTCAGAAAAGTGAGTTTGTTGGACTCAGCATGATACCCCATTCTTGTTAAATTTTCAAAAATTTCAGTATCTGGTAACTGACTAATACCATCAGAATCATCCAAATGAAGATGTCTTCTTATGGATGACTCAGTAAGAGTCAAATGTTTACCATCCACTTTGGCTTTTATTCTTTGTTCCCCATTTTCAGAAGTTTTAATTTTAGCAGATTGCCAAAATTGCAAAATTTGATTTTCATAAATAGTGGGATTGACTAGCAAAGCAAACCTGATGTAGGAGTCGTTTAAAAAGTCCACTACTTGATGAAATGAGGCATTATCCTCTGACTTTTCCAAAAATGCTAACTGATTGTGACGTTGGACAAAATCTAGAACAACTGTGGAAGCCATAATGAAAATTTTGAATATGTTGGTGGGATTTGTTGGTAGTACTGGTAGAAGATGAAAGGTGTATGTGAATTATGATAGTGACTGATGAAAGAAGATATGAGAGAATTACTTTTAACCGACAATAAGAAAGATTAAAATAAGTAAATGAAAAGGCGGTTAAAAAGATCTTTTATATGTAAAATATAATATAATATAATCATCAGTGAATTACATAACTACCCCAACGGCTAATTTTAACTACCAGGCCTAATGGCTAAAACTTTTTCTGACAGGCTCAACGGCTATTTAGCAGTACCTTTTTATACTAGCAGTACCAATTTTGAACTACCAGTACCTTTGAAAGTTTTATAAAAATCCCTTATAGTTTTTAGCAAACTACCAGCTATCAACGGATTTGAGTTGTCTTTACCAAAAGCCGTTTGCTTATGGACTAGCTAACTATTTACAATTAAGTATGGTTAGTTAACAACCATATAGTTTTTGGTAAACTATCAACCATCAACGGATTTGATTTGTCTTTACCAAAAGCCGTTTGCTTATGGACTAGTCAACTCTTAAGTTTGTGAAAACTTGGTGAGCTGAATACCAAAAGCCATGATGGCCCAAAGATGGTGCAATTTCCTTGGATGGAGGAAATTTAGAAAGGCAATGATGCTGTGTATCTTGGATGATTAGTTCAACAAGTGAAATCATCTAATGTCATGCCTTTGAGTTGAAACCTTTCTTAGTTTGATCTAGATAGAACTTTCTCCTTTGAGAAATGCTTCATCCCTTCTAGATATATGATCTAACTCTCTCTTTTTCAACTCTGCATCATCTTGTATGCTCTTGTCTTTTCTATCATAAATTGGTCTTTCTTCCATTCTGGGCTATTAATTCCTCCCCTGAGATTGTTATTTCTCCTGAAATGAATATAACTTTTGTTGCCCCTTTTGTTTGAAAGAACTCTTGTTTTGTTATCAACCTGAAATATGTTAGTTGCAAACCAAAAGAACAAAGTGTAGAACACTTGATCTATATAATTGTAAACATTCAAGCATTTATATGAACAAAACATAGCAATTTTGTATCAGCAGGACCAATTATGAACTAACAGGACCTTTTGACTAACTAGCAGTACCATGTTTAAAATCCAATACCAGTTAATTTTATGAACAAAAACACATGTTTTTCAAAGATTTATCATTCCAATACCTCCTACAAGATATTTGAATCTACCTAAATCAAAAGCTTTGGTGAGAAGGTCTGCATAATTCTTTTCAGAATCAATTTTAACTACTTGAATTAACCTCTTCTCATTGCAATCCCTTATTGAAATGGTGTCTGATTTCAATATGTTTTGTTTTTGAGTGTTGAACTGGGTTTTTAATGATACAAATAGTACTGCTATTGTCAATATAAATAATGGTGTTAAGAAAATTGTACCCATAGTCAAGCAATTGATTTTGGATCCAAAGAACTTGCCCACAACAACTTGCACCAGCAACATATTCTGCTTCAGTTGTAGAATTGGCCACCATTGTTTGTTTCTTGCATTGCCAAGAGATTAGTCTGCAACCAAGAAATTGACATCCACCAGTTGTGGATTTTCTGTCTAGTGTTGCACCAGCATAGTCACTATCCGAATAAGCCATTAAGTCAAAAGATGATTCCCTTGGATACCAAAGACCCAACCTAGGTTGACCCTTAAGATATCTAAAGATTCTTTTGACTGCTGTGAGATGAGAGATCTTGGGATGTATTTGAAACCTTGCACATACACATACTGAGAACATGATATCTGGTCTTGATGATGTAAGATACATCAAGGACCCAATCATAGATCTATAATTGTGCAAATCCATATCTTTTCCTTCAGCATCCTTGAGTAGCCCTTTGTCTGGATCCATTGGTGTACTTGCAACCTTAGAATCAGCAAAATTAAATTTCCTTAGGATCTCAGCTACATATTTATCTTGGCTGATAAATATGCCTTCTTTTGATTGTTTCACTTGGAGACCCAAAAAGAAAGTAAGTTCCCCCATGGAACTCATCTCAAACTTACTGTGCATAAGTTTTTCAAATTCTACACACAAGTCTTGGTTTGTTGATCCAAAGATTATGTCATCAACATAAATCTGTACTAACAAGATGTCTTTCTTTGTCCTTTTGATGAACAAAGTTGGATCAATCCTGCCTCTTTGGAATCCACTTTCTAGTAGAAAACAAGCCAATGTTTCATACCATGCCCTTGGAGCTTGGTGTAGACCATACAAAGCCTTGGTAACTTTGTAAACTTTGTCTGGATACTCAGCATCAATGAAGCCTGGAGGTTGAGATACATAAACTGGTTCTTCAATTTCACCATACAAAAATGCACTCTTAACATCCATTTGATAGACAGTGAAGCCTATGAATGAAGCATAGGCTAAGAAAAGCCTAATTGCTTCAAGTCTTGCAATTGGAGCAAACACTTCTTCATAATCTACCCCTTCCTCTTGAGTATATCCTTGTGCTACCAATCTAGCCTTGTTTCTGATCACTATACCCCTTTCATCTTTCATCTTTCTGAACACCCATTTGGTTCCAATTGCCCTATGACCTCTGGGCAAATCAACCAATATCCAAACCTTCTGAATCTTGAATTGGAGAAGCTCTTCTTGCATAGCTTCCACCCAACTTGCATCATCTAAAGCTTTGTTTATGTTTTTGGGTTCAGCCTGAGATAGAAAACATGAAAACAGGCATATATTGGAATTATCATTATTCTTTTCTTCATACATAGAGGAGATTAACCCTTCTTCATCTGAGGATAAGACTTGAGATAAACCAACTTGAGATCTTGTTCTAACACCAGAAGTCATGCTTCCAATCACATCATCAGTTGAGTGATTTTTGAGAATTCTAGTGTTTGGTGTTTTAGGAACTTCATATGTAGTTGGAAGATTGCTAATCCCAACTTCTTCTTGAAAAGAATCATCTATTTGAACATTCAATGGCTCAGCAGTACCAATACTTGTACTAGCAGGACCATCTGAAGAACTGGCAGTACCATTGTCATTAGCACCACTTTCTTGATTCTTTTGATTCTGAGTTCCTTGATCTTCTTCATTGCCTTCAATTGTTGTGTCTGAAGGTCCTTCTTCACTTGAAGATAGATCCATACTTTTCCAAATTGGCATCCAGATGTAATCTTGATTTTTAGGAGAGTCAACATTGTCTTCAGAACCTGCATTTTCATTAGCATTTGTACCTGTAACAGGCACATAATTCATAGATTCTGAAAGCCTATCAACATCAAACATCCAATCTGGTCCAATTCCTTTCACATTTGCTAGTTTCTCTTGAAACTCTATGTGAAGATTTTCTTCTACTAGCCTAGTGCAAGTGTTAAACACTCTGTAGGCCTTACTCTGCAAGGAATACCCTATCAAAAAGCCAACATCTGCTTTTCCATCAAATTTGCCTAAATGATCTTTGGTATTGAGAATAGTGACATGACAACCAAAAGGTCTCATAAAACTTAAAGATGGTTTTCTACCAAAGAAAAGTTCATAAGGTGTTTTTCTATGTGGTTTTGTCACAAGAACCCTGTTTTGTACATAACAAGCAGTACCAACTGCTTCAGCCCAAAATAAAATAGGCAACTTAGAGTCTACTAACATAGTTCTAGCAGCCTCTATAAGTGTTCTATTCTTTCTTTCTGCTACTCCATTTTGCTGAGGTGTTCTAGCTACACTAAACTCTCTTTTTATGCCTTTTTCCTTGCAAAAGTCATCCATAACTCTATTCTTGAACTCTGTTCCATTGTCACACCTGATGATTTTGACTTTCTTATCAGATTGGTTTTCTACCTCAGTGATATAGGTTTTAAGTATCTCACTAGTTTCATGTTTAGATCTTAAGAAGAAAACCCATGAAAATCTGCTATAGTCATCAGTAACAACCAGACAATATTTCTTTCCATTCAAGCTGCACACATTAGTAGGACCAAAGAGATCCATATGAAGCATATGTAAAGCCTGAGTAATAGAGTTTTGGGTCTTGGGCTTACAAGAAGCTCTATGTTGTTTGCCTTTTAGGCAGTCAACACAAGTTTGGTCGTTTTGGAAAATCTTTTTGGGTAAACCTCTTACTAAATCATATTTTGCAATAGTGTTGATTGTTTTAAAATTTACATGACCAAGCCTTCTATGCCAATCATAGATTCATCCAATGAGGCTTTTGCTACCAAACAAGTTAAACCTTCCTTGGGATCAATGTTCTTTAAATTGACACTATACATATTGTTCCTTTTTGGAATTTTAAGAAGTATCTGACTCTCATCAGGCATCTTAAAATCAGAAGAAAGAACCATACATCCATTGTCAGTAAATAGAACATTGTTCTTTTTGTCACACATTTGTGAGACACTAAGAAGATTAAACTGAAGTTCTTTCACAAAATACACATTTTCAAAATCTATTTTACTGGTTTTGATAGTACCTTTACCAGTGATCTTTCCTTTTATTCCACCCCCAAAGGTAACATATCCTCCATCAAAAGTTTTGAAGTCTGAGAGGAATGACATGTTGCCTGTCATGTGCCTTGAACACCCACTATCAACATATCCTTGATCTTCAATATCAGTTGAATGTTCCTGCACATGAATAAACATATTAGTTTCCTTGGGGTACCCAAGCCATGACAGACTTGGGTTTGCCTCTTGCATCAATGAAGTCAAACCTTTTCAGGATTGTTGATGCACCTTTTGATTGGATTGGTTTCCAAATCCAACATGCTGAGGACTTAACAGCACTTTCCCTTCTAATCCATTGTGTGGTCTTTGGTCTATCAGTACCAATTTTGGCAATACCAATTTTGGCAGTACCATGTGGTCTAGCAGGACCTTTTGGTCTAGCAGGACCTTTGGTTTTTGGACTCCAAACTTTTGTTTTGACCACATTTATCTTTTGAATAGGATTCTTCTCAACTTTTGGTACACTTTTGAAAGTGTTTCTTGTACCCTTTTCAGTTGGTTTTGTAATAACAGGCTTATGTTGTCTAACAGTATGTTTAACATTTGTGGTGTTAGACTTAACAAAACTTTTTCTGGGGTGAGTAACATTTGTTTTAGCTTTTGATTTACTCCCAGAAACCCATTTATTACAATAAGCATGAAGATGATTAAAGCTACCACAATAATAACAAGCCTTATTAAACATAACAAAGTCATCACCTAGTTGTTGTGACTTTAGGTTGTTCCAATTTCTTTGGCTTCCCCTAGGTTTGTTATTACAATTTTTACAACTTTCAACTGTCTTCAAAACAGTTTTGGCCTTAGCTTTAACTTCTACTTTCTTAGGACTGGTTGGTCCTACTTTGATTCCTTTGATAGGAATAGTCTGATCTTCATCATCATCAGATACCCAATCCTCAATAATTAGGACATCTGGTCTCTTATCAGTGAGCACCTTAGAGAGTGGAACATTCTTAGCACTCTCAGAAGGTTCACTTATCACTACAGGTTTATCCAATGGTTTGTTAACAAATTCATGTAAACCTGATACAGCAAGATCACTACCCTGGGGACATGGAATTCCTCTATAAGGAGGTGGACATTCATTGTATCCTATCCCTGATTTTATTCTCTTATTCAACTGATTCTCTACTATGCTCTTAGTACACTCAGAAGCATTTTCCAATTTAGTAACAGTCAGTTGAATATTGTCTCTAGCTAATGTTACTTTAGTGCACTCAGTCCTTAACATTTCTATTTCAGTATCTTTCAAATATATTTGTCTATTAAGAGCACCTTTAGCATCAGAAAATGTGAGTTCATTTTCTCTATAGTGAATGATTTGTTTTTCTAGCTTGGACATACCACACTTATGGTTAAATAAGGTTTGATTGGTTTTTCTATGTTCTAATACTTCTGTATCATAAGCTTTACTTATGATTTTTAATTCTTTAAAAGATTCACAATCATTAGGACATTTGATAATTTGTACCTCAGGGGTGGAGAATGCCATCAAAGCCAATTCATCAGAAGTTGAATCATCTTCACCCATGAAACTCCAATCAAAACCCATGCCATCAATAGCAACCATTGCTTTTGGCTCTGCAACTTCAACAACCTTACTCTTGCTTTCAAAGCTTCCTTTCTTCTCAAAGCTTCCTTTATTTCTGTTGTCAAACCCTCTGCCCTTGTCATCCTGCTTCTTAGGTCTTCTACACTCTCTAGAGTAGTGACCTTTCATGTGGCAGTTGTAACACTCCACCTTTGACTTATCATAGCCAGCAGGCTCATTTCCATCTATCAGAATCTTCTTGCCAGTCCTCATCATCAACTTCTTGGCTCTAATGCTTAAAAGTGAAAGTTGCCACTTTATGTCCATTTCTTCAAGATCATCAGGATGAATCTCTTGAAGGTCTTCAAATGATAATACAGACCCATTGTGCTGAGATGTAAGAAAAGCACACCCAATTGTTTCATCTAATATGGATTTGGTACTACCAGAAGTACTAGCAGTACCAAAGGTTGTATTAGCAGTACCTTCTTCTCTGCTACCTTGTTCTTCATTATCAACCTTTGACATGCTTGGGGAAGAAACAAAAGCCATATTTCCAGAACTTGACCCAGTAGTCTTCTTTACTTCATGCTCTACAATTTTGAAATTGTTGTAGAGATCATTGAGACTCATCTGGTCAATATCTGACTTGTTCTTCCATACAATGACATGCATAGACCATTCTGAAGGTAAACTTCTAAGAAATTTAGAGTTTAGGTCTTCTTGAGTTATCATCACTTCATGGATGGCTAACTGACTTGCAAGCTTCTGAAGTCTATTGAACATACTGTCCAAAGACTCATTGGTTGTGGCTGTGAAGTTCTCAAATTGTTGTTTGAGAAGGGTTTTCTGTGTTTTCTTGGTAGCATCATTACCACCAAACCTAGCCACAATTGCTTCAAAAAGGGTTTTGGCATCTTTATATTTGTTAAAGATCAGAAGTTGATCATTTGGAATAGTCATCAGTAACATACTCCTTGCCTTTAGATCATTTCTCTTCTGAACTTTTTCATCTGCATTTGATGGTTGATCTTGTATTCTTGTTACAAGAGCATCATTTACTGTTGTAGTGGTGATTTGGGGTTTAAATGAATTGCCTTGTTCAATGATTTCCCAAAGTGCATAGTCCTGCACTTGAAAGTATTGTTCGACCCTTAGTCTCCACATTTCAAACTCGTTTTGCTTGAGTAATGGAAGTTTAGCTGCAACATTGGTTTGAATATGTTCAACATCCATTTTTCTTTTAAATTAGTAAATATCAGGCCTAGCTCTGATACCACTTGTGGAACGCTTTTGTTATTGTTCTTGAAGTTCAAACACTTGGGATATGAATCTTAGTAATGTGTTTGAGAGATATTTATGTATTGAATGTGTTTAGCATGCGGAATCTACTACAACACACTTTAAAAGAACACAAGGTGGTGAGTTTGAGTAAATGAGTGAATGCAATGAACAAATAACACAACTTTGGTTAACACAAAACGATTCAATATTATTGATGAAATAATACGGATGATCTAAGTATCACCGGGATTACAAAGTAATCTTGAATCTATGATTGTAGAAAGGATTTGTGATTCGAAGTAACTGAGTTACTTGAGAGATAGTTTGGTTTTTAGTTATTGTTGTGAAAGATTGCATGCATGAAGTAGTGACTAAGATATCCTTTTATAAGATAAGGATATCTTATTACATGTTGTCAAGTAGATGAATATAATACTATACTTTGACTATATTGGCGCCTACAATTAAATACAACTACCCATGTACACTCTGATATATTCTTCTGTCACCACAGAAGACTATTCTACTTCTACATAACGTATAACAATGTACAAAGACTAATAATTCAACTAAATATCTATTACAAAATATCTAATCGACTTGACATAATCTTGGCAGGCTCTTCATTAGCTAGCAGTACCTTCTACCCAGAAGGTACTGGTAGAACATCTTCGTACATAACAAAATCAACTAGCAGGCTCTTCATCGACTTGGCAGGCTCTTTGACTTTGATCATTTTATTCCCAACATTATCCATCTATCTTCTTTCTATTTTCTTAATAAAATGGAGGAGAGCTGCCTCTTCATATCTTGTGTTTCGTGGTTTTCTGTGATGTGTCCAGGATTTTCCCGAATAATGGAGACTCTCGTGCTCGTGGTTTACTTCTCCCCACTCGAGTCTCATCATTCGTTGCTCATCCGATATCCTAAATCTTATCGTTTTACGTTTATCTTTGGCATAATTAATAAACGACCTTAGATTTATGTAGGAGAACCCTTACCTTTAAGACATTGAGGACAATGTCTCGTTTTAGTCTGGGGGGGGGGGGTTAATCTTTCAATTTGATTTTTGCCTTGCATTTTTTGCCGTTTACTCATGCAACCCCGTTTTTCCTCCAAAAAAATTGAAAAAATCCAAAAAAAAAAATGAGAAAAATTTTAAAAATTTTGCAAAAATATAATAAATTTTGACATTTTGTTGACTTTCCGCTGGTGAGAGTAGGAATAAAATTCTGACTTGATCGGGCGTGTTGAGCCCTAGCTTGTCTCCTTAACCATTCGGCTAAGCATTTGCGGATCTTATTATTTAAGATTTTAAATTTGCGAAGAACGAGAAATGATAGAGTTTATTTAGAAGTTAGATGCTAAGCGTGGAGTACTTGGTTCTCTTTAGAGCTCATCGAAGTTACTTGTGGCCTTTTGCTCCCACAAAATTGTTTCACCATATATAACTGTAAGAATAATTAAAGATGTTAGGTTTTGCCGATGATTAGTTCTTGGTCTTCTTAAAAGAATCATTGCTTTAAAAATTGGGTACACATCAAGGTTACTTAATAAATACGTTTAATAATAATAAGTTAAGTGCTCTAAGCTACGGATTCAAGATCGGGCCTTGAATCCTTATTTCCGGAAGGCGTTTAGGTCTTGGCTATATGCAGGTACGGATATTTAGAAATATGGACGAAAAACAAGCAAAAACCGAGAAAACGAGCACGAGATTTGGAAAGGATATTTATAGCCGGAACCGGGGAAGAAATCATCAAAGAATTGAAAGAATTACAAGACAAGCCCTTGGATCACATTATTAAAGTATGGCAGAAGTGGTCCTTGAAAAATTCAGAAGTTACACCTTTGATCCCTTCATTTTACCTAAATTTCTCTAAATCCTAAAACTACTACTAAACCGGATCCATGTTTTTAATAAACCCAAAAATTAAATAAATCCAATCCATTACCAAAACAATAACCCACAGCCCAAAATAAATCCAAGCCCACCTTTTTAAACCCTTTACCCGATTACCCGATCCAATCTCACTTATTACACCCGATCAAACCCCACAATAAATTCTAGTCAAACAATAATAAAAATTATTACCCGCCTTTTATATTCATCCCCAATTTACCCAGTCATAAGAACCCTAAATTACTCCGTTCTTAAATTAACCGCAATTAATGGCAATTCCGTACTTCTCCCGCGATTCTAGAAGGATTCTGACATGTCAGGAATGACATGTCAGCAATCCCAGGGCAAATCAAGGCATGTGATTGGCTGAAGGGACGTGTAATTCTGATCCAAGGGCTGTCATTGATAGATTGGTGTCCAAGTTTGATCAAAAGGCTGAAATCGACTTGAAGAAGCACAAATGAAGGTGTGGATTGATGACATGGACATGCTAGAAGCTTCATGGTTCGGCTATAAATAGAGCTCCCCTCTCCTCAGATTTGGAAGTAGTTTTTTAGTTAGTGTTATGCTGTCATTTTGTTTTCTGATTGTAATCTCAAGTTTTAAAATAGTGTAATCAAGGGGTTTTTTTTTTTTTTTTAATGAAATATTAGTTTTTACTTATTTTCTTATTCATTTTAAATTATCCTTTAAAGTTGTTAGTTAAGCTCTGTTACTGTTACATAAGCTACTTGATAAGTTAGATTAAGCTCTTCAATAACTTATT
The DNA here is from genome assembly GCA_021014915.2 of Artemisia tridentata subsp. tridentata. Classification (NCBI taxonomy): domain Eukaryota; kingdom Viridiplantae; phylum Streptophyta; class Magnoliopsida; order Asterales; family Asteraceae; genus Artemisia; species Artemisia tridentata. The sequence goes on along the minus strand of CP139509.1, from coordinate 106,838,431 downwards.
CTCATTATATCTATTTTTCAGAAAACAACTCGAAAATTCAAAAAAATGTTCTTAACTCTTAAAAACAGCTTCAATAAGCTAGTTTTCTTTTAGATTAAGCTCATCTTAGCTTCCTATAGCTTTTGTGAACCTCATTAGGTACTGAATCAGATCTATTCTCAAAAGTTTCAAAAAGTCAATGAAAGTCAAAGGTCATGGTCAAATAAGTTATTCTGATAAGCTCATTTGGGTGGTTTTTGGCTTATGTTGAAAGCCTGGGTACTTTGTTTGGTTGATTCAAATCTATGCACTCATAATTCCTACTTGTAAGCATCATTTTATTCTCATTCATGGCTTAATATTGATCTACTACTTATTTCCAGTTACTTAGTGCTTAATTTGAGTTATTGTAGTTAATTGATCTTAATTGAGCATATATTTCAGTAGTTGATTAGGTTAGATTTCATTTTGATCTTAAAAGTCATTATATAGCAAAATCAGTCACATAGGGATTAGCTTAATAAAGTGCTTATTTCCTAATTTGGAGTTGCTCATTAGTTGATATATAGGTTAGGTAATCAGTAGTTAAGCAGAATTGAGGCTTAAATCAATGGTTAGTAGTTAAATTTTTTAATTCAGCTTCTAAATGGGGTGTTTGGCATTAAATCTGTTATTGGTCAAAAGCTCTAGTTACTGTTCATTTGCCTTTAGTCTAGTTTTGAATGAGCTTAATTTAGGGTAGATAAGCTGTTGTGGTTAGGATTTTAGCTGCTGAGAAGCTTTTTGAGGATTTGTGATTGTAGGTGCAAATTTAGAGTCATAACTGCTCTTATAAGCTCAGTTTAAGCTGAGCTTAATTAGGGAAACACTTTTGGCATTTTTGAGTTCCATTTAGTACTTAAAGTAAGGTTTCAATAGTTGGAGTTGTTACATTAAGAATTGGAAGAATTAGGAGCCAAAAACCAATACTGCTGCATTAGAATGATATGTGCAGACCTGCACAATTTCTGCCTAACTCAGCTTAAAGCTTGATCCATATCTGATTATTCTTTTGTTCTTTGTTCTTGAATTTTGGTTTCTATGTAGTTTGTAGTGTAAGTTTTTAGGATCTAAGATTATATTTCACTTTGTAGCTTATTCTTTAGCTTATTTTTGGTCTGCAAATTCCACTATTAGAACTGCTCAGCCTGCATCAGATTTTTGTTTTCCATGATCAACTGTACTTGGTCTGATTTGAATAAGCAATTGATTATATAATTTGGGAATTTTTGGTTTAGAAGTAGTCTGTTATATAAGCTTTGAGAATCTGCTTTTGGTTTTCCTTAATTAGCTTTTTTCTAGCTTTTAGATCAGCTTAAAGTAGGTTGTTTGCTCCTTTGCCTCTGCCCTAAATTGTTAACTGCACAACTGCTTATTTGCTTATTCTAAGTGCTTCTTTGGACTTTTTAAGTTGAATTAAGCTTTAATTAGTGTGTTAATATATTTTTGAGCTTTTGGTGGATTTTAGTACTGTAGTGCTTATTTTAAGTGCTTATTTCAAACTGCTTATTCACCAAACTGCTTATTAGGGTTCAGAAAAGTTCCAATTTCATTTTTCATAGTTTCTTTATATAATTTTAGATTTTTCTGCAAGATTTCATATTTTTCCAAAATCATTTACTATTTTTAAATCATTTAATTAGTTTCTTTTAGTTTTAAATTCATAAAAAATAAAATAAAAATAAAAAAAATATAATTCTTTTTCCTAAAATTTTCTTTTAATATTTAGAATTTAGTAAAATTATTTTCATAATTTTAGGACTTATAATTTAGGATTTCACTTTTTAGATACGTTTTTAAAAATCGTGACGTACGTTTTTAAGTTTAAATTACGTTTTAGATATCGTGTGCTTAGATTACTTGTACCCTTAGCTTAATAGCTTGTTTTTACTTGTTATTTCATATTAGTAGTGTAAAAACCCCAATATATCACTCTTTTATCACTTTCACTTCACAATTCGACACCGTTACGACAACTCGACTTCAACCTTCGTTGGGACTACGACCCGGGGAAATACATTCGTTCTATTTTCTTTGGAATAAAAACATACTTAAAACGACAAATCATTCCGCAGGGATCAGATGCGGAGATTGGAAACTTATGTTGGAGGTCGTCCACCCTTCTCAATCATAACATTTCAAAGGACGGATCCAACATTCACCACATTTGCAAAAGGGGGCTGATGTAAGAATTTGATTTCAATATTTTCATAATTCTTATTCATTATTCTTATCATATGCCTGTGACATTACGGCTTGTGCACACATAACAGTGTACAACCCGGACCCTAAAGAAAGGACCCTGAGGTACGCTTCAGTGCCTCAATCCTGATCAAAGGAGCGAAAGCTTCTTTCTTATGAGTAGAATTAAACCGGAATGTTTTCTAAGTTTTTCAAACATTCTGCTCATAAGGACAAGTATTCCCTCGTCAAGGGGGAGTATTTTAAAATATAATCTTTGTTCGGAAACACAAACGTTCTTGAAATTCTTCCCTAAAACTCAAAAACAGCATATTTTAATCATTAAGTTTTTTTTCAAAAACATCATGAGTATGCTATTTTTGAGGGGGAGAAGTAAAATATGATTAAAATATGGTATCTCAATGCTGGAATCTCATAAGTGCTCAACTCAGAATTGACCCTCGAATTGACGATAGCAAAAGTCAGTAGTCGAAAGGACATGTCCCGGACGGGTAATAATTTCAAGCCAGTTCATCTGGTGATGTAAACGTGTCTCGCAAAGGACGTGTCTGAGTAGAATGTACCGATTTCGAGCGATTTTCCTTGAATGTGATCTGGACGGGTAATAATTTCAAGCTAGTTTACTAGTGATGTAAGTGTGTCTCGCGATGATCATATTCATTGAAAATCAATCAATTCAAAAAGTGCCAACTCTTCCCGACATGTGCAAATTTCAAATTAATTGCTTATGAGCACATGTTAAGGGGGAGTCCTTCTGAAAAACAAAAAACTCTCAAGGTGTCAATAAAATGTTTTTACAATCTTCGACACTTTGAGAGATTTTCAAAGGTTTTTGGTAAATGGCATCAACATAGGATAGTCATGGAGTAATAAGGTGACTAAGGTTTAGGAAAACCGTCCTATGATCCGCCAGAGCCGGAGGGATCTACCCAAGGACAAATCCCATAGTTTAGAACTAGAAAGTCCTAGGTATGATATAAAAAAGGTGAAATGAAATGAAAGGAGAAAGAAGGGGTTGAAGAATTAAAAAGAAAAGCAAAGAAAAGGGTGAAAAGAAATAGCCCTCCATTTGATCAACCTTAGGGCAGACACCGGGTTCAATACATAATCTACTGGTTGACTGAGCATCACCGGTATTGAAGACAAAAGACGTCATGGACCCAGTGACGCACTGCACTAAACCTTCTAGCCACTCAAGTGTCTCTCAAAAGATACTTGTTTCATTTCACATGGAGAACCCTTCATAACCTATCGACCTCTCACTACGAGGGTGTTGATATTGAAAAGGAGGCAGTCTGCTCCAGCCTCCGACGACCAAACAAATGTGCACTAATTGAGTCTAGAACCATGAGATTCATCAAAGATCTCTTAGGAACACTTAGTATTACTCTGCTGTTCTACATCATGGGCAGCAGTTGTAAAATTAATAAAGAGTCCTTCGCAGATCTTAGCAATCTGCCAAGAACATTCATGAGAAAAGTCACAATTGTGATTATCAATGATTGAATGGAAATCCTGCCAGGGTCAACATCAAACAGCCCTGACAGCAGGTCACTTCGGTAACTCCTTGTGGGTTACGCTTAGTGTTTGCTCCAAACGGTCTACAGTCGTGGGGTGATCTCCAGCGACTCACTGAATCGTGGGTGCACTTCGGTGTGTCCGTGTAAGCCCTTTCGGGGGTATCCGATTCAGAACGGCCTGGGCGAGGCTTAGAGAAATTCTTCACACTATGCTGTTGACAATCTCGAAGTCTGAGCCTGTAAGTGCCGGTTGGTTCGTGCTGCTGCTGCTGAGGATCTGGAGTTCAACCATCAAGACTCCATCATGCTCATATCCTGAAGATATGTTCTCTCAAAGACTCAGAAATAACAAAAGTTCAACAAATGATAAAGTAAAGTCAAAAGTTCAAGCACTACAACCTTTCTCAAGTTAAAGATTGAAAAGTGAGAACAAGTTGCAGAACAAAAGTCAAAGATATATGAGCATGATGGAAAAGACGAGAAGACGTTGGAGATTGGCAGATCAAGACAACACCATAACATTTCAAGTCAAGAACAAAGAACAAAGATTATCAAGACGTCAGAAGCCAAAGAAGCAAAGACGACGTCGAGCAACATTGATGTCCAAGACTTAGGGGGAGATTGTTAGGAACACGTTTTATTCATATTTCAAGTCTTGTTCATTTCCGATAAATATGTTGCTCAAAATAGGACTTTATGTTTGTAATTATGGTCCGGTCCATTAGAAGTCCATGGGCCGGCCATTTAAGTGAAACCTTCTAGAAACACCCCATGTGCATGTTGCCCTAATCCATAGCCTATAAATAGAAGGCATGGGGTGCTAAGTTTATTGTTGGTTTTTCATTCATTATATCGAACCTTTGTCACTAAGTCATTCGAATGATAATCTTCCACTTTTCTCTTCATCCCTCATTTTCTATCTTACCTTATTAGCTTATTTCATTCGTAGCTTATTTATATAAGTAGTAGTTCGTGTAGATCTAGTGTGTTACGTGTGTGGGTTTGAGTTAAAGAGGACCTACAAAGTTTTCAGTAACCTGGGTTGGTTATGTCAAGTTTTCAGTAACTGTTTCTGAATATAAATATATATTTCAAATGTTCGTTTCGTTCGTTCGTTAAATAGATATTTCGTTAAATAGTAACCTGGGTTGGTTATGTCAAGTCGAACAAGGAGAGATCAATATACTCAAAGTTCACACAGATGACAATCTGGCTGATCCTTTTACGAAGGCATTACCTAAGGAAAAGTTTACTCAACATGCTAATGGTATTGGTTTTCGTTTAGCCAGTAGTTTCATGTAAATCTGTTGGATTAGAATTTTTGATAAGGGATGTATAAACAATATTATTTTTAAATAAAATAAAGTGCGGATAACGTTTATTATCATTTGTTAATATTGTATCTTATATTTGCATGTTTAAATCCGTGAATAATTAATTTATTCTAAATAGTCCGTTGTCGATTAATGATATGGGAATGTCATTAAATAAAGACAAATGTGAGGATTGGTAGAATGTACTGTAAGGTTGAGATACCAATATCACATGATATTCAATATTGGATAAATTGAATATAGGACTTATCCCAACCACATGATTGTACTTTATGGATCATCGTCATTAAGTAAATCATGAATATTTATCCTCAGACTTGAGATACCAGGTAACTGCCGAGGATGTAGCTCATTTTCTGTAAGATAGTCTAACGCTATCCGTAACTGGTAGTTATAAGGGCTATTTTCGGAGGTGATGCAAAGTTCGAGGTTATGCTTGTAATACCTGTAATTTAGAAAGCATGTAAATGACCAAAATACCCCTGAAACTTTAAAATTTAATTAAAACACTTATAAGGTACCAAATTAATTCCGAACTTCTGGAAATGAACTACATATGAAGTAAATAAATTTTTGAGGTTACAAATTAATATTTACAATGTACAAAAAATTATTTTGCCACCTAAACTTTACATGCACACCGAAAATTAATTATTGATTTAAGTTATATTTATAAATTCATTATAAAAGAGATAATGACTAAATAAATTAGGAAAAAAAAAGATCAAGAATTGAAAATCAGATTTTGTCAATGATATGGGTCGAATCTCCATCCCTCCCCCTCCCCCATATTCACGGCTTTTCCTTTTATTAGCCAATTCCATTATTAACCAACCAAAAACCCTAAACTCTCTCTCTACAAAGTTCTTGGCTGCCTCTCTTTGTTTGCTGCTGTCGATCCACAAAACAACCACAAGGAGGCTTTGATCTTGTGTTCCTGCTCCATTCGTATCACAAATAAGGTAATCAATACACATCATGATTTAATCCATTCGAATTTTGAAGCGAAACCCTAATTATTTACATAAAATCACAAAACTGCTGCTGATCAGGAATATTAATCCGACTTTAATCAATCGAATCTCGATGATAACTAAGTGTTTTTAGGTGGTTTTTGAGTCTAGAATTAAATTCAATGAAATAGCTTTCTGTAGAAATTAACCTTGTAATTTTTAGAGGCCTGGAAGACCACTTTTTGATTTTTGGAAAGTTAAGTGTCAAATCGGAATAGTATGTCTGGAAAAACAGTCTGGGTTTTCCATTTTTCATTTTCAAACCGTAACGAATTAGAAGGTCTCCTTTGAACTGAGTAATATTTGATGAGTCTATTAGTTACTGGAATTTTTCTAGATTTTTATAAATTTTATAAATGGGGCTGAGGATTAATTACTTTTCGGGTGTTTTAATTGATCCGGTTCTGGAACAGGTTTGGAAAAAGGATTTTTCATTCGTACCCATACTAGTAAATAAAATCTGGAAAAATTTGGTAAAATACTAGGGGAACTGAGGTAGCTCTTTGAATTTTGGTGAATTTTATTTCGAAGATATAATATGATTCATAATTTATTTTAAACAGGCCCAGTCCATACTTAAAAACTGTTAAAGTGTAAGAACTTTTAAAAGTTGTTATGTGGTTACTTTTCTAATAACTAAAGGGGTATGAATTGTAATTTGTGAAACTTAAAGGTTAAAAGTGTAATTCTAGAAAACTTATGTATTTAAATGGATGACTTGTGATACTTTTATTTTAAACCTTTGAATTATATGAATTTACAGTTAAAACCCTAAACTATATAAACTTGGCATAATCAACCCTAAACTTTTGTAACTTGATAAAAGGTACCTTAATCCCATAATAATCTTGAAATAATGACTTAACCTAATCTGTGATATTATTAACTTACTAATAATAGAAATCTGCTAATCCTGGAAACCTGCTAAGAATAGAAAGTTACTAAATCTGGAAACTTACTTAAAATGGAAAGATAACTAAAAACTCTTTGAACTTCTGTATTCTACCCCTTTAGGTTCGAAGAAGGAGTAACTTGATCCCTGTCAGCTTTTATCTTGTATTCTTGTTCTGCAAATAAGGTACAGATATTCTGCCCTTTTTCAGTAAGGGTTTTCATTCCCTTTCCTTCAGTTTTTCATTCTCCTTATTAGGATTCCCTATACCATTGCTATGTTCCCTCCTGTTTGTGAACCTTTCATGTGATCTCTTGTTTTGTGAGCTTTCTATGACCTCTCTTTCATGTCCTGACCTGTTTAACTGCTGAGTTGATGTCCTTGTTATAATTCTCTTTGCTTTGAACCTTTTTCATGATTCCCTTTTGTTACGACCTCTGATATAAAAACCTGTTATGTGAAAACCTTTTAATTATGACCTGGAAATGTTTTGAGAAAATCAGTTATTTTAAACGAATGATTATGAATGGTAATATGATACTATTTTATATGACAGTTGTTAACTTTTGTGAAAATTAGTTTTAAAGAATGTTTTTATGAAAAACCGTTTTGAAAGATTATTTTATGAAAACTATTCTGAAAGATCATTTTATGGAAAATCCGTTATTAAAGGAATGCTTTAAATGAACTTTTGATAAGAATCTCTAAAATGAACTTTTGCTAAGAACTTTAATTATGAACCTTTGATATAATCTTCTGAACCATTTGATATAAATCCTTTTAATCTGAACTTAAACTTTGATATAAAACTTAATCTGATAAACTTCGATTTGAACCTTTGACATTTATTTCTAAACTGTTTGACATGAAACTTTTTGCCATGTACCCTTAAAATATGACTTTTGGTTATTTTGATAGTACACCTGACCTTTGACCTACAGTTTGATATCCGAGCCAATCACTAGGCATGAGGGTTTCATGTCCATGTCATTGACGCACCTTTGACATGACTCTAGGGCAGGAGAGTGATGACCTGTTCCGTCCCTTATTTATTATCTGCTATGGCCATTATGATTATGATTATTGATTTGTCTGCGGGGGCGTATGGGTGCATCCTAGATTTGACCTGTTATCTGTTATCTGTTTATATTTTATGTTTATTATTATTTGTTTATTATATCTGGTGACTGATGGTGTGTGCGATACACATCTTTCACATTATCAGAGAGTTGATCACTCTACACAGGTTTGTTTATTATTGGTATGCTATGTTATCTGGGCTCGTGATAGATTCCTGTGTTCCTATTTTTTTTTCTTAAATCTTATTCATTTTTGTTCTTTTCTTTTATTCATGATCCATTTCTCATTCCTTTCATTTTGACTTCGTATCGGTATGATTTGTATTCCTGATTTGCTTTTGTATTTGCTACCTGCTATTTGTTTCCGTTATCTATATATCTGTTCACTGAGCTCTCGTAGCTCAGCCGCATTTCTTTTCCTGCGGCAGGTTTTAGTAGGAAGCTGGGAATGAGAGAAGAGTGTACCTTTGGACTTAGAAGATTGGATAGCTATTCTGGATTAGAGTGATTTAGAAGATATCATATTTTAGAAGTAGTGTTCTTGGAAGTTTCATTTGTAACCTTGTAGATTCAGTATTTCATTTGTAATCCTTTGAGATTTTTGTATTACTAAAGATGTATGCTTTGTTTTGATCTGATGTGAATCCATTATTGTGATATCTTTACCCTCTTCGGGTTGGGGTGTTACAATGCTCGTAGTCAATAAAGGATTTGTTCCTTCAAATTTGTTTTGAAGTTTAATACTGCTTGGCCACTCGTAGGGTTGACAAGATGTTTGCGTGCGCACGCCCAAAGTCTATCTGGAATACGTTCAGATGATTTGGTAATCTTGATCAATTATGTATAAACGATAAACTAAATTGTTAATTATGGAATGACTAGATCCATATCTATATTAACGCGGTATTAGAAACAAAATGATAAATATGATGATAATATCATCACGTGGTTTTTCCAGGAAAACCATACTCGAGTCGATCTGGGGGCATTGGGGCTGTTAAGCTAGACTAACTCATGTCATTACAATATTAATGAATATCCAAGTGGGAGCTGTTAGAGTTTATGGATAATAATTCATATTCGTATGTCCAGTTTCGAACACGAGACTTCGGGATTGCACACAATACGTAAGAGTCTCAATGGTTTGAATAATTAAATATATGTTTATGATTTAGTTATTCATTTCACAAACTAATACTTAACGGTCGTTAGTATTTAACGGAGTTTGGTTAACGGTTGTTAAATGCTGTGTTAAAGGACCAATTATGAACTAAGACGTGTAGAAGGATCTAGAACCCATTCCTTGGGCTTAGATCGGCCGAACCTACCCATTGGGTTAGGGTTTCGGTTTTGGTAGCTTGGAGGGGAAGTTTGGATTGCCTATAAATATAAACCCTTTGTGTTTGTAATTGACTAATCCTAATTCCTAGCAATCTAACTTCTTCTTCTCCTTTTCTTGTGTTTTGGCCGAACCCTAACTCTCATCTCTTGAGATTTTCGGTTCAAATAAAACACATAAGTGTTTGATTTGTGAATTAGAACCTAGCTTTTCCCATTGAAACGCTAGTATTACGTGTGTACAAGAACGGAGTACAAGCTTTCTTTAGCTTGTGGTTATTTTCCCTATTCGACTACATATAAGTCGATCCTTCCTAAACCCATATTTGGGTTTATATTGTTCTTGGTGATCACGTGGTTTCTTGTTCTTGCTAGAAACCTAAAGGTACGCATCTATTTAATATTTAGTTAATTAATTACATGTTATTGTTGATCTTACTTCCACTGTGCTATTTGCTTTGATGTTATTTGTTTATGGTTATTAGTTTATAGTCTTATGATTCTAATATTCCAACAAATTCCTCATACGTAATTTGTGCAATCTCGTGGTCCCGAGTTCGATTCTAGACATACACACATTAATATTTGTCCATAAAAACTAACAATAATTACGAGTCCCATGCTGGGATATTGATCCCCGTTATTAAAATTTTACCTGGCATTACAGAGTTTCCACGCTTTTAATTATCTTTTGCTATGATTGTTAGTTGGATAGTTTTGAGCAATATATTAGTCTAGAAACTCAATGAACACAGCTGCGTAGCTAAACGTCGTGTGGAGTAGTGTTTACTTTTGTAGATTAGAATATAATGCATATATATCACACAGAAATTGCGACACAGGAAAATTGCAAATGAGAAGAACACTTGTAAGGATCAAACATCACGGTGAAGGGTAATAATGTGTCTTTGTGACTAGCAAGATGCCAACGATAAGATCATTGTGAATGAGTGTTGTAAAACGTGACTTAGGATCAAACGAGAAATAGAATTAATATGAGATGGGTGAGAAGAAACAACAACAACACATTTCTGATGCACCAACAAATATAGATGCATCTCCCCTTAAATTTCTCCTCGGTTTGAAATGTGTTGATGAAATTTTAAAATTTTTTTTCTCATTCTTCTCATTTCAAATTCTCTTCTTACTAAATCTCATTTCTGTAAAACGTTAAGGAGTGATATCATTTGCAAGACAGGAAAGACCTACACCAAGAATTGAGATACTTTCTTAGACTCCTTTTGATAAATTGGATCAAACCAAATCATACCGAAAATCTTCAACTTAATTGATACCACATTCAAAGTAACAGTTCTAAGTTTCTAATACTAATCCTTACCTAGTATAGATTCTCGAGCTTTATTTTAGCAAGAAAAGAACGGAAATGATAGGAAACACCACAATATATTCTGTTCTTGAGTTTTTTCAAGTAAGGAAAGGTTTTGATGAGAACTGAGGGGGGAAATTTAAGCACTTTTTCTCTTCTTGTTAATAAAATTCGTCGTTCAAAAAAAAGAAAGGTTTTGCTGGGAACTAAGAGGGAAAATTTAAGCACTTTTTGATGTCAAATTTTCTTGCAAAATTTGGTCGGATTGCATAGGAAAGAATTTTATGACGCTTGCATATATTTTACAATGACTAATTTGCCCCTTTAATTTAAATATATTGTACTACGTATATGCTTATTTTTCCTCAAAGCTTGTGGTTGGTTTTTTGCATCTTTTTCCTCCTACCGATTATATTTCTTTATTTGTTAAAAAAAATGAATATTTCTTTGTGGAAATGAAATGAAAAAATAAAATAAAATTTAAAAAAAATTAAAGGAAAAAAAAAAAAAAAAAAAAAAAAATCTTTCTTTTTCACCGTATAAATTTGTTATACTACACACTACATGGAAATTGTTGGAAGCCTTCAATTTAGAACTGTTTTTTTATATGGATATCTCAGTAAGAAGTGATTTGTCTTTTTTATCTATACTATATATAAAAGAAAAATAAAAAAGTAGAAAGTTGAAACTAAAAAGGAAAATGTTAAAAACATATATTTCAAAAGGAAACAACTAATACACATCGAAAACCGGGTTGACCTGGGACGCTTCAAACCCGGTGGGTTGACTCGTTTTTTCGACCCAACCCTTCAGGTTGACGCGGTTTAAATTGACCCGTATTTCGATCGAAACGATTCAACTGGTTAAACCACCTGGGTCGAACCGGGTTTCAAAAATCACCAAATCTTCAAACTTTTATTATTTTTCGTTTATAACCCATAAACTTTTTTTATCACTAAAACTATCTGCTACTATAAAATCCCGTTGCTATGCACGGGTACTCGTGTAGTATATTTGAAGCCCCTAATCTAGTTTCTTTTCAACCGTTCAAATTTAAAAGGGTAAAGATGTAAAACTATATGTGTCCTTTCCTTTACTTGCAACTAGAGAACATATCCTTTACTTGCAACTAGAGAACATAGAGTTTCCTTTTAAATCTTTTCCTTTACTCTCATCTCAAGAATACCCATAAAACAAAAAAAATTCGTTTCATTTTTCTACCCTTTCTTATCCTTCCTTTTACTGCACTTTCTTTTCCCCTCATCAAAATCTTGAGAACGGAGCGTAAGGGTGTGCTTAGTTGTTGAAAATGAGTTTTTCATAAAAGTTTTCTGAGAAACACACACAAAACAGAAAATATGCTCAAAATGAGTATTTCTTTAAATTTCTCTACTGAATCAGAAAACCATTTCTGTTATAATAACTATGAGTTAGCGAACTTGAATTCAAAAATCTCCAATTTTCAAAAGGTTCCCTAGAGAAAGAAGAGTTACTCCGTTCTCAAGAAAACTAAAGAAAGAAAATTAAGAAAACTTTTCTAGAACTAAACACACCATATGAGTAATAACTTTTCGAGAAGGATTTATATATACCAATTACGAAGAGTCCGATCCTTAATGAAAGAAAGGATTTCTAACCTTGAGTCATGATTAAAGTTTATTACAAACATGAAATGTATCCAATAGAATAATTTATTAGTGCACCCAAATATGCTTAGATCCTGTGAGCCAACAAAGCAGTTTTCACAACATACTCTTCCAGAATGGTCTTGTTGCTCGACACACTGCTAAATACATTAATGATCACCTTTCTTGGTCATCAATCACCACCAATATTTTTGAGAAACAAAAATGTAAACAAGTGAAGATTTAATAATTTTGGTCTTCCCTGGAGAAGTTTCAACTTTAATTCCACGGAGTGCTTGCTCAGCTGGTTTTACATCCTCTGGAATTCTACCATATTTTAACTCTCCTTGTTCGTGACTTCTCCATGCCACTATCTCTCCTCTGTAGAATAATTTTACTCGGCAAAAGTAGGCTTTCTTGGCATCTACTGGATGTACTTCCTTGCCCAGAAAACCATTACCACAACCCACGGTATCCATCACTCTCTTATGAGAAGGAAGTTTCTGAATATTAGTAAGGGTAGTTTTGGAGTCTTTTAGGCAGAGGAACAACGAAGCGATGGGTAGTAGGATTGGGGAACCCAAAACATGGCTCACAACAATTGCAACAAGATCAAGAACTGAAACGCCACTTGGTGGTTTAGCAATTAGCATACAAGTATTTGAACGATCAATATAGCAGGGTACTCTATGACCAAATCGATTTCCCCATGCTTTGATAACATTGGACTCCTTCGACACATGGGTGATGTCCAAGGAGTACTCTGGGAGAAGCCAAGATCGGGTGTAGATGCACTGAACAAATTGCAATCTTTCGGCAATAAGTTCAAGTGATTTTTTTACTGCCTGGAAATTTGGATTGCGAGATCCAATAGTACTGTTTGAGATGAAAACCCTTGATACAGCAATCTGAAATGACCTATTTAACAACTTGTGTCTGATAGAATCCAATGAAACAGACCCAATCTCTACAAGAGTTTGAAGGGGCTCAGTACAATCAAGCTCCTGGAAAATAGCTGACGCAATTAATGAGATCACAAAAATAAAACCCACAAGCGTTTAAATAAAATGTGACAAAGTTAATAAAAATAACGGGAACATATTCATGCCCTGCATCCGGGGCAGACCTAGAGTAGTTACTGGGTTCCCGTGAACCATATGGATTTTTCCGAGTAGCGTAAATTGCACCAAGTCCAAAAAATTTGTGTTACAAGTCTTGTTTAGCTTTTATGAAACCTACCTGGTGGTTTTTTGGCCTGGGTCGGTCAACCTAATCGTATGCTAAATTTATCTCATTGTATGTGTTATTAGTAGGCATTAGAACACAAAATGTTATAGGGGGTTGTTTGGTAAAAGTTACATGGCTTATTTAACAGAATTCCAACTCTATAATGCCAAAATATATATAGCGAGAAATAAGTAAAGTTTAATTAGGTACAGTACCTCAATAACAACATCAGAAAGCTTCCTTACGCCAAAGGCAAAACACAATCTCTCTGAAACATCGTGGTGAACAAACGTCAGTTTCAAAGATTCAGCATACTTCACATACTGAGAGCCATAGGGATCAATATATACACATGAATTTGGATGAACAAGTCTGCAACTTTCATCAGGGACAACCAACTTTGATTCTATGTTGAATCCATCTGATTTCTGCTGATCTATGGTTTCAATAAAGACAAAGTTAAGAAGTTCAATCACTCCACGTAGTGTATTTGGACAAAGACGCTCATAACCATGGTACTTATGAAGACAAGAAAGGGAAGACATTGCAAAAGAAACCGATAGCATGTCATGCAGACACAGTTCCTTCAAGATTTTTATAAATGGCTGGTAGCGAGAAGGAAATTCAAATGTATGTGGGAAAAGGTCTACTTTTGGATGGCAAGAGATACAAACGGGGTTCACCAAGTATCTCGAATTAGCAACTGGAATAAATGGCAGTTTCCCCAACTTCCATATATCTGACAAAAAAGTGAAAAGATTAGTCTTTGGCATATTACATATCAAAAAGGATGTTTTCATTTTTCTTTTCATTTCTAACTTTTAAAAGTAAAGACACAGTAAAATTCAAATAGTCCACCTAAATTGGAATTTCTGTAAATTTATATATACATCAATATTTAGGTCTGTTCAAACGTACCACACATCTTATTAAATGCCACAGTGTCATATATTGTAAGATAGTAAAACCAAATCATAAGCTTTCCTTGTGATTGACTATGTACATATGAGTCATTTAGATATCATGTTGTTTCAATTATTTCTCAGTTGGATTTTCTCTGTAGTCCCATAACTTGCACCAATACTTGCTCCTATTAGTCAAGGTATTGAAATTATCAGGACGATCGCGTTGCATATCCTGGCTAGATTTATTCTTGTTCAAAGTAAGCGATAACCATAGTAAATTAATATAATAGGCTCAAAACAGGTGGACAACTTTTATTATTAAACCAACAGTCTAAACACAGACATGCATGTATACATGACAGTTTTACCAGACACAATAATATTTTGGGATAATCACGTCATATAGAGTCTATGTATACATGTGAAGACGTGAAGTGGTTCTTGGAGTTATTTGTTCAATTAGCAATATGATGATATACATAGACATATTTGAAGAAAGGATGAGTGAGTGGACATCATAACTTATGTTGCACAGAGTCAATATGTGAAAGGAGCAATTGTGGCGCAGCCAATAGCGACTTCATGATTATTAGAATCTATGCAGTCAACAGGAAATGCAAAGTTATGTAGGCAACAGTAAATCTGGCTAGTGAATTCACTCTAATGATCACTTTGAACAAGAAAAAGAATAAGAAATTACCTGAGGAAGATAGTGTATCCCAAATTCGTTCTAGATACTGAAGTACCTCAACAGTAGCATCCTCTATAGTTAAAAGGCTTGACTCAGTAAGCCTCACACCCTGAAATGATCATTAGCTTGCTTAATACATCCGTCCAGTATAGCCATTAATATTCAATTCAAAAATGATCAAAAGAGAGGGCATTTATATTGTTTAGAGGTGGCAAAATGAGCAGGCTGGGTCGGTCATGGGTCTTAACAGGTTTGGATCTAAATGGGGAGTCATTTGGGAGCACGAGTCTAAACGGGCCCGGATCATAGGGGTTCCGTTTTCAAAAAAGAAAAAAAGTTAATTATGAGTTCAAAATTAAAAAGTAAATGAAATTCTAATTTTTCTTTGACCCGCCCTAGGCCCATCGGTTGACTGTTATACAATTGAGCTTTACATCAAATATCCAATTAGACCCACATTTCAGTTATTTTGTAAGACCCAACAAGACCCATCCCATAATAAATATTTAACCAATTTGACCCGTATTTAACCAACAGGTCTTAAATTGCCACCTCTATTAGTATTGTTCGAAACCTTAAGGTGCTTATAAACGATGGTGAAAGGAGGAGGGCTTCTCAATTGCAGAGCTCCCCAAGAGTACTCTGGTGGAACCAAGCTTTCTTTATAAAGGATGGGAGCAACGCTCCAAGCAAGATGGCTATCTTTCAGCAAAATGGCTTCACTGTATGAACAAAGCACTCTTTTTCCACGTTTCTTTACACTTTCAAATGGGAACCCTGTTTCTGCAGGAATGCACACAATCTCGCCAAAGCAATTGCAGAAACTATTGTTGCCATAAAGAACATCAAAATTTTTAAGAACAGCACTCATAAGAGTTTCAGCCAACGACCAAATTTCAACAGAAACTTCACTTGTCGATTTTAAAAAGTCTAGTCTGTTGTCGGCAGCCAGCCCCAAAGGCTTCTTACTTTTGGTTCCTAGCAATTCTATCTTTCTGGCACATTCAAGAACAATATCAGCATCGCCCGTGTTTTGAAGGCCTGTTTCCCTTAGTATGTTAAGCCATCCACCTGACATAAACCTTTCCGCAGGAAACTTATGAGCCTCACCAGAGAAAACCGATGTTAACAGTGAATCACATGGATCAAACAAGTCTTTGGGTTTATATAAGTCTCCATCACCATTTGTTACAAATTTTGTCTCCCTTAATGCTTCGATGACTAAAGAATCTGGTTTGAAATCCTGCAAGTTCATGTACATATATATCAATATTAATATGTTCTCCTGTTCGGACTGAGGCTTCTCTTCAAACCTAACCGGTATTTGTTTCTCTTGAAAGTCAGAGACTCCGAGGGCTCTCAGCAATACTCTCTCAACAGACTCTGGGCCATTAGCGATATACTCCTCAGTGTACAGCTGGAAGAATGTATTTGAAGTACCCAACAACTCCTTTCCTGATTTATTTGGTTGCTTGAGTACATACTTGTTGGCTGGAAAACTTTTAGAGACGATGCACCCCATGAAAAATCAAATAAGGAGACTTTACAATTCAGACGAGACGTAACACTTATTTATTCTGATCTAAGCTTGTGATTCAATAGAAATTTTCTTAAAAATGAAGGTATTTTTAAACCTTAATATGAATTCAAGAACCTACAAATTCAAAAATGATAATTTTTAAACCTTAATATGCATTCAAGAACCTAAAACTTGCCCCAAAAAGATAATTTCAAAAGACATACAAATATAAAAAGGAGTAAATTGTGATAAACCCATCAAGATTTCATTAGAAAGTATGATAAAACTGAAATGGATGCTTAAGAACATTTGTAAAAGTATATAATAATAGACAAACCATGCATTTTGGATATGTATAGAGCTGCGAATGCGAATAAAAAGGAGAAAACTTCAACATACTAACCGCACTATGAAGGAATAGAGTAAATATCAAAAATCGGTTTACCGAGTCATTTAGAAATGGGCCATGTACTTTAAAAAACCGGGATTTGGTCCCTGTGGTTTACGACCCATACGGGTTTGGTCCTTTGATGTTGCATTGTTATAAAACTCAATAATCACATACGCAGTACAAGTGTACAACAACAAAATCAAGATTGGATCTTGAAATTATTCATCATCAACAACAAATTGTTCATACGCATTTCAAGATCCATCTTGAAATTGTTCATACAGTAGGTAAGTTTCAAGATCCACTTTGTTCATACGCATTTCAAGATCCACTTTGTTTCTTAATGATTTTGTTGCTAATAAGTTCCACCCATCATCATCTTCAACAAAAAACTCATTTCATAACCCCAGCCGCCACAGCCGCCGATATGTCCACTGCCATCCACCCGCTCTTGTAGTCCTTCACAATATAGATATCATGTCATACTTTCTTTTTACTTATTTATCCCCAAATCAGCATTACATAAACCCTAGAAAACCCTAAATCAATTTCAAAATTGCGTGGGTTATATTGAATTGATGAACCAAGGAGACATAGTTTGGGGTTTGTGGATGTGGTTAATTACATACCGAAGGCAATGTATATCTTGGTTTTAGTTTGATGTTATTAATGAAATAACTCAAGTTCACAATCATTCCTTGAAAACCCTTAAATTATAATTTATTCTCTTGGAAAAAGTAGTGCAAAAATGGTGGTGAGTAAGCCAAGAATAGTGATCATTGGAGAGGGTTGGCTGGTTTAACAGCTGCAAACAAGCTTTACAAAGCCAATGGTCGGAATGGTTTTCAAGTGTGTATAGTTGAAGGTGGGAATAGAATTGGAGGGAGGATTAATACCTCAGAGTTTGGTGGTGATAGAGTTGAGTTACGGGCTACTTGGATTCATTGGAGGTAGTCCAGTTTATGAACTAGCTCAAGAATTGGATGCTTTGGAATCAAATGAGCCATGGGAATGCATGGATGGTTTTCTTGATGATGACACAATCACCATTGCTGAAAATGGTTATTGTCTCATGATTGATACTAGGACTGTAATGATGATGGCTTGTTTGTTGTGGAACCTAAGAGTTTACATAAACGTTAATGGACTCCCTGGAGTTGAGGCTGATATAGTATATGTTCCATTTTGTTCAATCCGAGTATTAGTACCACTAGTTGTGTTGTTTATGTTTTAGTAATCTTTTACTCGTAGTAAGCGAGGACATACAGTCAAGGCAATTCAAGAGACCACTAGTTGTGTTGTTTATGTGCTCTCTAATGAAAGTGTAATCAAATTTTATGCAAGCGCATAAGTTGAAATTGTGGATGTACAAGGAGGTCAAGTGGAGACATGGGCTGAAAGATCAATACCGAATGGTGGATTACATGCTCAGTTTCTTAGATGCTTGAGGACAAGCATCTTTTCAAGCGGAGAGGATTGTTGTGAGCCAAATGCTGGAAGTCAACAGGAAAAGTCAAAGATAGTTAGCGTTTGGTTTTGTAGGGAAAAACAGTTATAACCCATCTCCCTTCCTATAAATTATTGTTAAGGTTATATTTTAGTAATCTTTCTTGCTCTCATTTTTCTGATAATTATTTTCTTGGGTCAGATAGGGGTTAGTATGGTTGTGATTGAGATTCTGCAAATGGTTATTGAATTGTGAAGTTAAAGAAAATTAAAGGATGAAGATGAGGGTATATTCGTCTTTTGAGTCCAACACTAATGGTCAACTGACGGTTGACCCGGTCAAGGGACCAAACCCGTATGAGTCGTAAACCACAGGGAACAAATCCGGGATTTTTAAAGTACAGAAACCATTTTTAAATGACCCGGTAAACCATATAGACGATTTTTTATATTTACTCATGAATATAAGATTTTCAAGGACACTCCTATTTTACTCTAAAAATTTTTTGAGTTTTTTACTTAGTTGGTCACCGAGTCTCATCTAAATTTCACTTGTAGTCTCCATTCGAATTTTATTACACCACTAGTACCTATTTTTGAAACCACCTGCACCATTGGTCCCTATCTATACCACACAAAAACAGTCAAACCTTTAAAAGTGAAATGTTGAAAGTCAAATGTGAGAGAAATGAATAGTTTAATTAATACTCTTATTAAAACACTTCATTAATTAAAAGTACAATAATTTATTCACATTGTACAACCAATTAAAAGCATATCTATCAAATTAAAAATAACCAATTAAAACACCATTTACTAAAAAGTACAATAAAATTTTCACAACGTACAATTTAAACAAGCTACAACATAATCTTTTTATTTTTTTTATTTTTTTATTTTTTTTTTTGAACATTAGCTACAACATAATCCAAAATATAAAGTAATTAAACACGGTAATTAATGTTATTTTTAAAACATCTCAAAATGAAAAGTACATCTTGTTATACACATTATACAAATTAATAAAACACACAAAGCTTCATACAAGCTAACAAGTTGATGGTACATATAGTTTTGAAAACCGGACCGGACCAAGGGGTTCAACCGGGAACCGGTGTCGCAACCGGTTCGGCTAACCAATAAAAGCCATCCGAAAACAAACCAGAGAGGACCCGTTGAAACAAATACAAACTGGTGAATCAGGTCTCATCGAGATCTATTTATCCGGTTAATCATCACGGGATACCCGTCGCCGAAACGCGCTGGTACCCTGCTATACTATATATAAAGGGAAAACCGAAAAGTAAAAAATGAAAAGTTGAAACTAAAAAAAGAAATGTTCAAAACATATATCTCAAAAGGAAACTATTAATACACATCGAATACCGGGTTGACCCGGAACGCTTCAAACCCGGTGGGTTGACCCGGTTTAATTTGACCCATTTTCGACCCAACACGTCGGGCTGACTCGGTTTAAATCGACCCGTTTTTCGACTGGAACGGTTCAACCGATTGAACACCTGGGTCGAACCGGGTTTCAAAACATTATGTTTAATCCCCAAATCTTCAAACTTTTATTATTTTTCGTTTATAACCCATAAACTTTTTTTATCATAAACGATCTGTCACTATAAAATCCCGTTGCTATACACGAGTACTCGTATAATTTCAAAAAAAGCATGTAAGTTTTACCATTAATGGTGTTGGTTTTAGGGTCTTGATAATCAAATATTGCCTCGATAAATGTTTGAATCGTGTAAAAGTACACTTTTTTAATACAATATTTCCACCCTATTTGGTGTCTTGGGTTACAAGAAATTCGTATTGGGATAAGACAAGAAGACACTCTAATTCTAGACACAAGAAAGAGAGCAAAAACATTAGATACTTTGTTGTATTTTAGTTGATATCAATATCATTTTTATGAAAGACCAAAGGTTGGTTTATATATATATATATATATATATATATATATATATATATATATATATATAAACTCATTGTAGTTGTAGGGAAAAGGTGTGACTCTTGATGAAAAGTCACAACCTTTAGTAAATGGTCACAACTCTTCAAATAATTCCTGCAGAGATTTGTGATAGTTAAAACTTTCGCTAACTACAGCCTTTAAAGGCATTTGTATGTCCATTTGCGATGACTAATTTCTGTCACTAACGTAAACAACCATATCTTTTGAACCATTGCAACACTAGGGTAACTAGTGGAATTATGCCACTATAGGAAACATCCAAGGGCCTTACCCCTTGATATACATCAACAAACTTTACCATTATCGTAAACGAATCAAGTTAATAGTTTATACAAGCGTGTAGCTGACACCTTCAAACACGTATTATAACTTAACTTGAAATCCCTTTGGTCTCGGGTAAATCACTATCACACAAAATGCTTGATGACATTAAAATCACTAACAATCCTCCTCCACTTTAGTGTAATTCTTGATTTCCCAATAATCAAAACAAATCAAACTCATGCGTAAATGAAAATGTCGTTAGGCATTTTCACTTAGTATATTACGTATTCCAAATAATCGAAAATCGAGTGTCGCTAAGGATTGAACCCTTCAATTCATTTGAATACTCGAAGATAATATACACACGAGTTTCTACATTTCTCCAATGTTTGTACTTGACGCTTTACAAGCCATATGCCCTTATCCATTCATGAGCATATAGGAAGCCAAGTCTAAGCTTCTTGAAGCAGCAAAACTTCATACTAACATAGGTAGTTCTTTTAATCTTGCTCCTGCATTGCAATTTTTCAAAAGAACTATTAAGAAGATAAACTTCAACACGTACATTGGGAAAGTATAACATGTGTTCCAATCTCTAAATGTGAGCTTTCCGCATTCTAACATTGTATTAGAAGGGAATTGAGTAACTCACATTTAGAAGATCTAATAGACTTTTCATCCCTATTACCAACTTATACACTAAGTCTCTAGCTAACCTCTTCGTCAAGTGGTAAGCTATTGATAGCTTAGTCTCACAATCATAATGCAATGAACATGGTAACATTGACTTTAAAACATAATATCATATGTTTATTAGCAAGTCCTTTAACCATTATACTTCTTTAGAACAAGAAGCTAAAACAACAATTTATGATGTAATAGTTGAATACGTTATTCATTTGATATCAAAAATTGTGCATTGACGTAATGTGAATATGCAACCATGGTTTCCTTAATCAACAAATTCAACTTACATCAATTTAACCTTATAATACTTAAAAAAATTCTCGTTGTATTCTAAACCATAATCCATGGTTTAGCTATCAATAGCATTATGTAATTTTGATTTACCCGAAGACCAAAGGGATTTCAAGTTAAACTATAATACGGGTTCGGCGGTGCGGAGTGCACACTCGTATAAGTTAATTTGGTTTCCAACACAACAAATGTTGGTTATTGCCAAAGAGTGTGACCATTCACCAAATGGTGTAACCATTCACCAAAAGGTGTGTCCATTCACCAAAGGGTGTGACTATTCACCAAAAGTAGTGGCTTTTCACTTTGTGTTTATATAAACACATTTTGGTCTATAATATTAACATATTCATAGCAACAACAAATACAACAAATATCCAATGTTTTTGCTCTCTTTCTTGTGCCTAGAATTAGAGTGTATTCTTGTTTTATCCCAATACGAATTTCTTGTAACCCAAGGCACCAAATAGGGTTGAAATATTGTATTAGGAAAGTGGACTTTTACATGATTCAAGAATTTATCGCAATCTTAGATTATCAAAACCCTAAAACCAACAAATGGCCCTCGCGTACCTTCCACATGAGGGTACGATTGTAACCTTACATTTGCTTTACCCCTTTGCATACCTGTTCGCATCGTTGAATTCGCAGTACATCGTGATACATTCTTAATTCCTCCTTATTGTGTATGCTCTTTTAAAATTACTTTATGTATGTATTGTTATAGCTTATAGATGTATTACGAATGTATTGTGAATTTAACGGTTTGAGTGCATATTTAAATGGGTAGAGCAAATTCAAGATTATAATCATAGCTAAAAGTTCAATATATATCTGATATTTGTCATAAATCTAGTGAGCCAATCCTGGCATTCATTTCTTTATTAAAAAAAAACAAAAACAAAAAAAAAAAACAAAAAAAACTTTCACCCTTTTTTAAAAAATTAAATATCTCGCAAACCGTTAATCGTTACGTCAAAAAAAAATCATACCATCACGACGAGAATTAAATTATCTTTCTATAGATATGCACATCTAAATACTTTTGACGAATTTTTTTTTTCAAAATTTTCGCACAGAAAATCACGTGTGATTTGATTTTTACAAATCATATGTGATTTTTAGAAATCCTGTGTTATCTGTCTGGTGGAAATTTTGAAAAAAAAATGGTCGAAAATATAGAGAAGTGCATATATCTATAGATAGATAATTAAATTTTCGTCGTGATGGTGTATTTTTTGTAGCTTGAAGATTTACCGTTTGGAAAATATGTTGTTTTAAAAAAAAAAGTGAAAAAATAGTGTTTTATTAATTTAGATGAAAAATGGATTGATAAGATTGGTTATTTGAATTTTTGACAAATATGAGATCTATATTGATCTCAACTCGATAATCATACTCTCATGTGGAAAGACGCGTGAGGGTGATTAGTGGTAAACTTGACATGTTTTTAGAAGTGGAAGACACGTGAGGGTGATTATCGGCAAACTTGACATGCTTTTTGGAATAGGGCCTTGCGGTGCAGGTAGTTTCAAAAATAAATAGAGTAAATTACACCGTTGGTCCTTGTGGTTTGCGTTGACTAGCGTCAGTGGTCCTTTGACCAAAAAAATTGCATCACTCAGCCTTAAGTCAGAAAGGTTATGCACCGTTAGTCCCTCCATCCAACTGGCCCCATAAACATCCACTAACGCTCGTTAAGTATGGATTTTAAAGGGGCAATTTCGTCACTTCACATTACACCCTTTTCCCGCCTATATCTTTAACCCTAGTTGCTTTCCCCACCCAGTCATCCCCCACCCACCTAACGTATCTCTAATTCCACTACCATTTTCAAATCAACAGTTACTCGCAAATCAAATTAAGAAAATGCCCAGATGTTCTCGTTGTCATTCAGTTGCAGTTATCAAAACATCATGGACTAATCGAAACCCATGTCGAAGGTTTTATGGTTGTCCCCAAATGGTATGTATTTATGGTTTTACTATGTAATTGAACAAAATATTGTGTTGATCTTAAAATCAAATAATTAGTTGTTGTTTTATTTTGTTTCACAGGATTGTAACAAGTTTGTTGATTGGTTAGACCCCGAAATGTGTCAACGTTCTGTGGCAATTATTCCTGGGTTATTAACGTCCCTGAACAATCATCAAGCAATGGTACAAGATCTTGAGCAAGAAAGATCAAGACTGAAGAAATATCTGATTGTGTCATGGGTTTTGGTTTTTGTGTCTGTAATGTACAACATATTGACTTAGTTAGATGTTTAGGTCAATGTGTATGTTGGGGTTTAATGGTAGATGTATTTTGGGGGTTTAATGTTAGATGTATTTTGGGAACAAGATGTATGTTCTTTGTATTGAAAGCAAATTTGGTAATGAAAGTTAATTTGGGACCATCTGTTTTGTCTTTGTGAAGACCCATTAGAATCTGTTTTGACCCATGAGCCATTCACCAATTACCAAAACTAATAAAGTCAAAGAAAGCAAAGTCAAAAGCAAAGTCAAAAGGAAAAAAATACTAGTTACCAATAACCAATGACCAATTCACCACTTACCATCTATCTCAAAATACCAATTCACCAATCCAGCTACCCATTCACCTAACCAATTACCATTTGTCTCAAAATACCATCTGTTTTGACCCATACTAAACATAATCACCATTAAATAAACAAAACCAGTATACTAAACATAATCACCATTAATCAATCAAGTTTGAAGGCATACAATGCCATAAACATCAAAAACAACTTAACTGATATTCAACATACTAAACATAACAAACCTAAAAACCATCTGTTTTGACCTATACTAAACATAATAGACCTAAAAACATAGGAAATAAGTTAACAGAAATGACTTAACTGAATTAGTCTTAAAAACACACAAACTTCAACCTAACACAATCTTTTTCTTCCATGGTACAACAACAACAACAACAACAAACCCAATCCCGCCAGGGCAGGGTATGAGGGAGGTGGGGTGTAGACAGACCCTACCCCTACCCCAAGGAGAACCCGGGAGTAGAGAGGCTGCTTCCAAAGAGACCACCGGCAAGTTCATGTGTGCGCGTGAGAGAGCATATGCATGAGAACAACCGAAAAGCATAGCAGTCAACAAGCAGGCAAAAGCAGGATAAACAAGCAAACACAAAAACAGGGAAGAAACAGGGGCACAATAAGCAAAGGTCAAAGAACCAAGAAGAACAGGCAATCAGAGTCACAAAAGCTAAGGCATAAAAACAGACAAAGCAAAGAAGACAACGCATGGGGCCTAAAGCTAAGGCAAAACAACCCAACACACCTATCCTAAGCTACCCGCATATCCTAATTCTATCCCTTCACTCCTTCCTATCTGAGGTCATGTCCTCGGACAAAAGCAGCTCCTTCATGTCGAGCTTAAGTCTATCCTCCCATCTGAGTTTTGGTCTACCCCTCCTTCTCACACCGTCCACCACTAACGCTTCGACTCTTCTTACGGGAGCTGATTGAGGCCTCCTCTTTACATGGCCGAACCACCTGAGCCTTCCTTCTCTCATCTTCGAAATAATAGACCCGACCTCAAGCTCAGCTCTGAAGACTCCGTTCGGGATCATGTCCAGCAAAGTCTTACCGCAAGTCCACCTTAGCATTCTCAGTTCCGCCACCTCGACCCTATTAGCATGGGCTTTAGAGATAGGCCAGCATTCAGACCCGTACAACATAGCCGGCCTAATCGCCACCTTATAGAATTTACCCTTTAGCTTTAATGGGACGTTCCTGTCGCAAAGGACTCCCGACGCCGCCCTCCATCTCGCCCACCCAGCTTTAATCCGGTGGGTTATGTCCTCATCTATCCTCCCTGATTTGTGAATCATCGATCCCAGATATCTTAAGGCCACCTTGGGGGGTAGGATCCGGTCACCGATACGAATATCCATATCTTCGTGGTGGCCTGACTCGATCCTCCCAAACTCACATCTCATGTATTCAGTCTTCTCTCTGCTCATTCAAAGACCATTGTCCTCTAGGGCCTCCCTCCAGAGCTCAAGTCTGTTGTTTAACCTTTCCGCCGATTCTGCCACCAACACAATATCGTCAGCGAAAATCATGTTCCACGGTATGCCCTCTTGAATCCCTCAAGATACCTCATCAAGAATCAGTGCAAAGAGGTAGGGGCTAATGGCCGATCCTTGGTGGAGTCCCACTTCCACGGAGAAAAACTCCGAGATCCCCACAGTGGACCGTACACGGGTCTTAGCCCCCTTATACATATCTTTAATGACTCTGATGTACCTCCTTGGGGTTCCTTTATCTATTAGAGTTCTCCAAATTAACTCTCGAGGAACACTATCATATACCTTTTCGAGGTCAAGGAACGCCATATGCAGGTCCTTTTGTCTTTCTCTATACTTCTCCATGAGACTTCTGAGAAGGTGGATAGCCTCAATCGATTACCTCCCTGGCATAAAACCAAATTGGTTTTCAGACACTCTCGTCTCCCTTCTCAATCTTCTCTCAATGATTCTCTCCCAAAGCTTCATGGTGTGGCTAAGAAGCTTAATGCCCCTATAGTTGATACACACTTGCACATCCCCCTTGTTCTTGTAGATTGGGATGACTTCACTGAGTCTCCATTCTTCTGGCATCTTATTACCGGAGAAGATCTTGTTGAAAAGGCAAGTCAACCATCCTACCCCCTCATCACCCAGACACTTCCAGGCTTCAATGGGGATTTGGTCCGGCCCTACTGCTTTGTTTCTCCCCATCTTCTGAATTGCCTCCTTCACTTCTGGTAGGCTAATCTTCGAATAGTAGCACTCTGGCCGTTGGCTAGGGTTCTCTTCTTCTCCTCTATCTACCGTATACCCTCCGTTGAAAAGAGAGGAAAAATACTCTCCCCATCTTTTCCTAATATCCTCTTCGTTCACAATGGTTCGTCCGCCTTCATCTTTGATATATTTTATGTCACCTAAGTCCCTCCTTCTTCTCTCTCGGGCTTTAGCAATCCTGAAAATATCGTTAGCTCCCTCCTTGGAGTCCAATTTCTTATACAAATCTTCGTACGCTTTGTCCTTCGCCTTAGCTACTGCCTTTTTCGCTTCTTGTTTAGCTTGTTTATACCTCTCTTCCGCAGTAGCAAAGTCAGGTTGGTGTCCCTCTCGGCATGAGAGGAGCTCTTTGAACCTAGCTTGTTTCGCTGCCACTTTGGATTGCACTTCCTCACATAGCCACCAAGATTCCCTGCTGCTAAGCAGTTTGGTTCTCGCTACCCCGCTAGCCACACCAAGGGAATCCTTTGTCGCGTCTTTAATTATGCCAGCAAGAGTGTTCCACATCTGGTCCGCGTCTCTAGCAGTCAATTCCTCTGACCTAATAGAAAGTCCCTCTAAGACTTTCCCTCTAAACGATTCTGCCGCCTCCCCGCTTAATTTCTTCCATAGGATCCTCGGCAACCCGATCGCTACTCTCCTATGTGTTTGCCTCTCCAAAAGTGCATCCAGTGCTAACAATCTGTGTTGGGATGAGCATGCCTCGCCCGGGAAAACCCTACAGTCTCTACATGCTCTAAGATCCTTCTACGCACCAGCAGAAAGCCAATCTGGGATTTGAGGCACCTACTCTGGAAGGTGATCAAGTGAACATCTATCTTCTTAAAGAAAGAGTTCGCTACTACCAAGTCGTGTGCCGTAGCAAACTCTAAAATTGAGCGTCCTTCATCATTCCTAACTCCATAGCCAAATCCTCCGTGGACCCACGCGTACCCATCCGATCCCGCTCCAATATGACCGTTCAAGTCGCCCCCTATAATCAATCGTTGATCCGACGGGCACTCTCTAACAAGCTCGTCGAGGGAGTCCCAGAAGCTCTTCTTCTCTGCTTCGCTCCGGCCCACCTGAGGTGTGTAGGCGCTGATCACATTTACGGTCTCTCCCTCGATTACCAAAGTGATCGCTATTATCCTATCACTACTCCTGATCACTTGCACTACATTGTCCTTGAGACCCGCCGTCACAATAACTCCAACTCCATTTCTCGCGGACCTCGAGCCCGAATACCACAGCTTGTACCCGTTACCCTCCCTCGTGCTAGAGCCCTTCTATTTAGTCTCTTGGAAGCACGCAATATCCACCTTATGTCTCCTCAGCACTTCCGCCAGCTCAAAGAGCTTACCGTTCAAAGTCCTAACATTCCAACTACCCACCCTAATCCTACGAGAGGCCGCTACCCTAGCAAAACCCCTACCCACCCTAGACCCGCCTACCCCATTTACCTTACCTACTCTGCCAACCCCGCCTACCCCACCCAAGCTGGAATGACATGACCTCAAGTGGCCATCACTGACCGGGGCATCTATCCTAACCCAAGTACCCTACAACCAAGACAAAGGCACTAAATAAAAGATGAGGAAAAATAGGACCGCCTTTTTTTGCTCCATCTTTTGTTGCCACTGCTTTCCCTTTATCTTGTGCAGTTGCAGTGGTTGCAGGTTGACTGCATGATCTTTTAATTGTAGGATTATCACCATCTAAATCCACCCATTTGAATGCAGCTTTCCTCTTATTTGACTTTGGCACTCTTGGTCCAGTGCAGCTTCTTTGGTTGTGACCTTTACTCCCACATTTGTCACAAGTTACAGTATTCTGTTGCCTTGAAAGCTTACCATCCTTCACTATACTGATATCTTTTTCAGTATTTGATTTTTTCCTTGCTTTCCAAGGTCTGCCTGCTTGTGGCTGATGTTTTGGTGGCAACAGTGTGGTTGGAACATTGCACTTGGGCCAATGGACATGAACTTTAATAGGTGTGATATGTAAAGAGTATACTTTCTTTCAAGTCTCTAACCTATAGCATGGATGTACTCATTCTTCTGGTAAGCTAACATCCTAGTGGTTAAGTGACATGTTCCAATTTGTTGCTATAGCATGCTTGCAAGGAATACCTGTCAATTCCCATCTTCTACAAGTGCAGGTTCTAGCAACAACATTGACCATACACTGGTCACTCCATGGACCACTGACCTGGTATAACTCACCTCCATTCCATTGGAGAGTGTACTTGTTAGTTTCATCTGCATTTGCTTTCAAAATCCTTGTAGCAGTTGGTGTGAGTGGTCCATCACATCTTGCAATAACTTTGTTCACATTGACAATCCTACGTATTTTCATTGTCACCTTCAGTTTCATTCACAGCCTCAGTTTGAACCTCAACCTCAGGGTTTGTTGGAGATATAAGGTCCAAGTCAGCAAATGGGTCAAAGTTAGGATCTTGTGACTCTACATAAAGGTCATAAGAAGAGTAAAAGTCATTGACAAACTGACTAGAGACTTGAGAAGACCCATCATTAGCAACTGCACTACTTTGCCCTGCTTCTAAATTGACAACACATGTCTCTTGGTCTTTACCACCGCCTTCACCTATATCTTTACCTAAACATGTAACCACTGGTAAAAATATGACATGATAATAAACTACACTTATCCTTTTCTACGTATAATTTTTTTTTTATTTACTTATCTGAACATAATTTTTATCTTATGTGAGATAGCTCACATCCTCGATAAACGTGCTCGCATGCAATCCAACCTTAACTTATTTAATGTTTATCTCGATAAACATTTTGAACTAAAAAACTTTACGATACCTCATTTACCACTTTACATTAATTCGTTAACGTACGTTTAAAACTAAACATTTCTCAACCAATAAGAGTTTTTTTGTTGAAACCCTAAGCTACCACAACAACATGTGAGAATAATAAAGCCCTGGAAATACTAAAATACAACTTATTTGAGTAGGGTACAAGCCACAAAAGCACAGAAACCCTAATTCCACTATAACTCCCGATAAAAACCCTAATTTCACAAAATTATGATTTTGTGTAATAAAATCACAAACCTTAAATATTTTTATAAAGTATATATCTACAAGTCCTTTAAACCAAGGTACAAGTCACTAATGCATAAAAATCAATTATTAATAAAAATACTATATAAACCTTAAAAATAATTATTTTAAAAAGCATATTGTGCAATAATTTTATGCATTAATTTTTAAAATAAATTTATTAGATTTACTAATTAATTGTACAAACTCTTAAACCCATTATACAACCCTCTAATGCACAAAACCTTAAAAACATATTTAAATACTTTAAAATCCTAATAAAATTTACAAAAAATTTATATAACTTAAGTAAATATTAAAAATGTATTTTCCTTATCTTCTAAAACCTAGTACAACACTTCTAATAAGTCTAAAGTACAACTCTCTTAAGCACAAACCCATTCCCTTTTATTTCTTTATAAATTCGACATTTATATATATAAGAAAACCTTAAAAATTCATTTCTAACTAATATTTATCTAAACTAAACTCTAGAAAACTAACTAGTTAACCCTAAGTACAATCCCATATAGCCAAAATACCACTACATCAACCCATTCGATCCTAAACTCATTTTCTTAGTTCGATTCTCACCAAGACGGAACTAAACCTTTACCTCATTTAAACTAAATAAGTCTTCACCATATACTACCTTCCTAAGTCTCTCAAACTCTCCATATTACCTTATCCCTCCAAGTAGTTAGTTTGCTTGGTTTTTAAAGCAAACACATCACCACCTCACAAACCCTACACGACACACCCCCCCCCCCCTCCATCCATTTGTATTCAAAAATCTTCAAACACATCACCTTATCTCCTTCTTAACCAACATGGTGACATAAACTCTTTAGAAACCCTAACCTACTTTCTTTCTATAAGTAACAACCATATTCGCCCCATTTCCTTCACCATCCATTTGAAACACACCCAAAACAGCCTATTCCAATTTCCTAATGATCACACAACCTCCACATGAGCTAAACAAAAGTTTTGAGGAAACCTAGAAGGAAGGAAAATCCCTTGTGCTCCATTTCGAATCCCACGCACCTCATACATAAAACCTTAATCGAATAGAAGCCAAGTAAGTACCTCTAGTCTCTTTTCATTCCATTTATAACTTTTAAACATGTTTAAAAATGATAATAAACAATCTCTAATAGAAACTAGGATTTAAAACTAAGGTTTCATTTTCTTTTTCTTTCTTTTCTTCTTGTTCGAAGACAAACAAACACACCCTTACATATATATTTGAAATAAATCTAAGACATCATTAAAACATGTCAAGGAAGTTTTAGTATGATAGATATGTTATAAATATGCTAAAAATATTAATCCATAAGCTTAAAGATCAAAACTCAATTTCCTTTTTCTTTTCTGTTTCTGTCGAGCACCATCAGCAGACCACCAACTTTGAACCATTGTTTCACCCATCAAACGACCTTCAAAAATTCTAAATCTTTATCACAATACAGACCACCTAGCTAATGAATGATAGGAAAAAGAACGGAGTAAAATGGTCAACGTTCACCAAGATATGTGCCTTTCTTTTTTGCCCAAAACTGCGATCAAACGCACCATTTTAAAAATTATTTCGAGCTATTGAGCTCGAATCATAAGCCTATAATTTGTAAATAAGCTCTTTATAAGTTGAAAATAAAGTGTGTAAAAGAGTCGTAAAAAGTTATGTCTTTTTCCGAAGTGTAAAACGTATTTTTGCAAAATAATGATGCCGAGTGAATAGAGTAAACTGCTTGAGGGGCAGTTTCTGCCAAAACTCCATCTAGTTTTATAAATTGGATTTTAAATGAAGTTGACATATAATTAAGGGGTAAATAATCTTGATTCATTACAATTTTAGTCCAAAGGGAGTGCAAAGGAAATATGCAAAACCCGGTTCGTTGTCCCAATGAAGGATGAATGGAATTTCGTGTTTTCGGAACGTGAAACGTGTAGTGAATAGTGAAAAATATGGGATTATGGGGTTTTAAACTAAAACAATGAAATATGAAATAAAAACGATTAATAAGCTAAAGGAAAGGCTAATCTAAGGCTTACGTATCTAAAAACGCAAAGGAATCCTAAATACGCATAAAACCCGAGCTAATCTCGAGAATAAAAAAGAAAATAACGAAATACTATATCTACGGGTGCAAATTAATTTTTCATAGGTTCTAAATGATAAAATAAAATTTTAAGAAAAAGAATTATATTTTTCTGATTAATAATGATAAAATAAATTTTAAGAAAAAAAATTATATTTTTCTGATTAATATTTAATTTTCTATGAATAAAAAACTATTTTAAACTAATTAAATGATTAAAAATAGTAAAACTAAAAGGAAAAATCTGAAATTTTTATAAAAGCTAACTAATGTTAAAAGGAAAATAAGAAAAATAAAATTGGATAAAAAAAGTAGTTTAAAATAAGCAGTAATAAGCAGTTTATTGAAAATAAGCTAAAAGGGAAAAGTGATGATAAATATAAAACTAGGAAGAATTATAACCGAGAAAGACCCTAGGGTAGATGGTGTTTGTGTGTATGTGTGAGGTGTCCATGGCTCATCCTTTTTTGGAAAACCATTTTTTTTTCTTTTTACAAACTTATTAAGCATATGAAAATAAGTGATTTTTATAAAAGCAACTATTTTAAAAACTTAAGAATAAGCTCAGAATAAGCAGGAAGAAAACATATCAGTAATAGAAAAGGGAAACTAAGCTAAGGTTGTAGTACATTAATCTAATAAGCTACTATTTAGCTAACATAGAACTTAAATAAGCAGGAAGAACTAAGAATAACCTTAAAATGAAACAAGGAAAACAATATAAGCCTTAAAACTAGCAAATAAGCAATGAATTAATCCAACTAAGCACTAAGGCTACTGATAAGCAGACCTAAGAACAGTCCTACTGAGGCACATTGGGGCTTAATTTTAAGCACTTAAATGAGCACTAAATACCTTTAAAAGCCAGAACAGATTAAGATGGCACTATCATCTACTAAGAAAACCAAAAACAAGCCAATAAGTTCAATCACAGAAGCCAGAAATTAGCTGAGAAGGAGGGCTATTTAACTGATACAGGCTGCAAGTTGTGCAGGGCATCATAGTTAACTAGGGCAACTTTGAGCTTAATTCTAAGCTATAATAAGCTAGATAGAGACTCTAAAAATGAGAATAATCAAAGGGCAGGTAGCAAATTAACTTGCTATTAAATTCAAATAAGGCTATAGAGAAGAATTGGAAAACTAATGCAGCTAAAAAAAAAGGCTAGAGGTTACTGATGCTGCAGATGGGGTTTTGGTGCCTCAAATCTTTCAAAACTCAATCAAACTGAACCAAATCTTGCACAATCATTTTATCAACTATATTGAACTAAAGAATGCTAAGAATGAGGTCCAAAATAAGCTTAGCTTATAGGAAGCTTATAAGGGCAGTTCACTTCCTAATTTTTTACCAACTGCTCCAAAAACTCAAAAACCTTTAAGACGGCTTAAATCCTAGTGAGAACTGCTTATCTAGCTTTAAATAAGCTCAATCAAAACTTATAAAAGAGTCAATGAACAGTACAAACACTTTTTCTACCTTAAACAAGCTAATTCCAAACACCCCTTATAGAAACTGTTTTGCAATTTTACTCTAGCAACCACTGAATTAAGCTAAGAATTTGAACTTCCACTGATTGTCTAACCTATTAACCACCTAATAAGCAAATTTCTATTTTGAAATAAGCACTAAATAAGCTAAGTGAGATTAAGCTAAAACTGATCAAAGATGCAAAAATGAGCAAATGAAAGAACTAGAATGCAAATACAATCAAAAAGGCATCAACAAGCATAAGTTCTCTAAATAAGCAGAAAAATCACAGTTGAGCACTCTAATAAGCAGAAAATAAGTAATCTACTCTTTATGCAATTTTGAGCTAAAATTGAAATGGAATAACTCACTATTGGCCTCAGCTAAACAGAGGCACCCAATTAAGGGCAGCTACAAGCTCCAGCTTATTCAGAGAATAAGCTGGTAAGGTCCATCTTGCCCCTCCATCGCAGGCAACTTCCTTAGCTTTCCACAAATATTCAAAGGTATATTAAGCTTTATGATTTGAACTGATTTGATTCCTAATGAACTCACAGATAGCTAACAGAAGCTACAATAAGATCAAACTAATAGAAAATAAGCTTGTTGAAGCTTGAGGTAACTTTTTGAACATATATATATATATATATATATATATATATATATATATATATATATATATATATATATATATATATATATATATATTATATTCTTTTTCAATATTTTTCTGATTTTTTTTTGGATTTTTGAAATTTTAATAATAAAACAGATAAGTAAGCTAGATTAACTTGTAGAAGCTTATAAGTGAATTCAATAAGGGCTTATGGAACAATAGAAAGAGCTTATGAACTAAATAAAGTAATTAAGCTTAAAAACAGAAATTTAAAGTGCAAAGTAAAACTGAAATTTAAAGTGCAAAATAAACTAAAAGAAATCGAACTTGTATTGATTTAAAAAGTTGAATTACGCTGAAATTTAAAGATTACAACTGAAATTTAAGCTTAATTAAACTAAAAAGGGAATTACAATAATACGACTAAAAATAAAGCTAAAATCTAGTGTCTCCAATGTGTGAGTGAATGAGGCTATTTATAGCCAATTGGGGATCACTCTAGGGTTTCATAGAAGCTCCTAGACCTCGAATTTCAGCCTTTAGATCATTATGTCATCATTTCAATAAATTCGGACCCTTGGATCGTGTGCCTGCCAAATCAGCCAATGAGAGGCCTTGGGATTGCCAAGGTGTACAAGGAATGTTGTCATTCCTCTGACATGTCAGTTTCTAGAAGCTTTGGCTGGGTAAAATTTGGGCGAGGTGAATTGTGGAAGACAGATGAATAGTGAAAAGGGATTTGGCGGTAATTTTTGGTCACGTTGACCATTTGACCTGTGGGTGGGTTTTGGGTTAAATATAAAAACGGGTTATGTATTGGGCTTGGATAGGTTGGGCTTAGGTGGTGTTTGGGTTTTATTATTGGATTGGATTTAGTATAGAATCCGGTTTGGTTTAGGATGATATAGGAATTAGTTATAACTTTTAGGGACCAATCTTGCTAATTCTGAAAAGTTGATCCAAGAGCCATTCTTGTAGTTTTTGAATCTTTAAGGTTGAATTTGACAATTTGAGCTCAAACTTTGATCAATTGCTTCCCCTGCTTCGGCTCTTTTTCACTCTTCCCAAATCTCGTGCTTGTGTTTGCCGTTTTTCCTTATTTTTGTCTATATTTCTAAATATCCGTACCTGCATGATCACAAACGCAAAAACACAAATATCTTTGGCATTTTGGTTAGTTTTTGGTTGTTTTAGTCTTAATTTGGTCAAGAAAAGGTATGTGAATAAGCACATACCAAAATCCCCCAGACTAAAATATTACAGTGTCCTCGCGCAATGTTATGAAAACAAGTTTTTGAAACTAAAAATTCAACCTCTTTTTACTAACTTTGAAAAGTAGCAAAATTTTCAAAAGAGATTAAGAAATCTTAAGTTCTAAAAACTCCCCGTTTTTCACACTTTATTCTATTTTTGTATTTTTCTCATCATCATGTGACGGCTTTGTTGACAATCGTTATCTATCAATAACTTTTAGGGTCAACGAGTAGGAAACACGACTCATAAAGAAGTGACCATACGGATAAAATTCGTCGTCCCTGATTTTTCACGAGTCTCCAAGCTAAGCTTAAAAACGAAATTATTGTTATTTACAAGTTAGATGCCAACACTACCCATGGAAGTTACTTGTGTAATCACCTCTTGCTCCCATTTTCCTAATTTGCCTCTATTTATTTTATTTTTGGTGAGAAATGAATTGCTTCATATTTTCTCGTTTCGATAGGTTTTTAGTCTGATAAAGATACTAAATTAAGTCGCTAAGTAGTTTTCAATCTTCTCTCGAGAACCGTTGCTTTGAAAATGAGGTCCACATCAAGGTTTATATTTTTGACTTTTGCTTTTTTTTTTTATCATTTTTTTAGGGCAAATGGCACAAAAAGGTATCAAAGTTAGGGTATATTTTCAATTAAGGTATTCTGCTTTTTTTCTTGCATAAAAAGGTTGCCAACTTTTTTTTTTAGCGGATTTGGGTTTTTTGCTAACTTTCCGTTAACAACTAACCAAAAATTTCGTTAAGTATACAATGAAATTTTTATAAAACATGAAGGGCCAAAGTTGAAAAAAAGGGAAAGTAGACGAGGCGTTGACTTTATTAGAGGAAATGAAAATATACGCTTCGCCTAATTTATCAACGTATAATATACTCATAGATAATCGCTCATTTAACGAACCTTTATTTATTTAGTTGACTATTAATATCAATTTTGTTATATATCAATTCTGTATATATTTTTACAGGACAACTGACACCCCGGCGATAATGTGTCACCCCGGCGATTAATCGGAAAACACCATTACAACCTACGGCGATTAATTCCGGCGACACCATTCAATTCTTCGACGACTCAATTACGTTACCCACAAACCAATTCCAATCAAATTTCGAATTAAAAAAACCCCCAAAGTGTGATCAATCCGCTTAGGGTTCATTCAATTAAGCAAATTCTGATTGATTCTTAACTTATGAAGATAACCCAATTGATACAATTAACAATTAAAAAAAAAACTCATAGATAATCTATGCAAGTCTGGGAATCTTGACATTGCATTAAAGATTCAAGACTCCATGAAAGAAGCAGGTTTGTATCCCAATATTTTAACCG
Source organism: Artemisia tridentata subsp. tridentata (assembly GCA_021014915.2). Classification (NCBI taxonomy): domain Eukaryota; kingdom Viridiplantae; phylum Streptophyta; class Magnoliopsida; order Asterales; family Asteraceae; genus Artemisia; species Artemisia tridentata. The sequence goes on along the minus strand of CP139509.1, from coordinate 106,802,023 downwards.
TAAACATAATGATTGATCGACTTTGTAAGTTTCAACAACTTGATGAAGCGTGTGCCATATTTGAAAATATTGATCATAAAGCGTGTCCTCCAACGATTATACTTATTGCTCATTGATAGAGGGACTGGGCAGACACAGTAGGGTTGATGATGCTTATAAGCTATACGAACGGATGAAGGAAAATGGTATAATTCCAAATGCGGTTGTTTATACATCTTTAATCAGAAACTTCTTTAGGTTAGGAAGAAAGGAAGATGGTCATAAGATTTATAAAGAAATGATTCGTGGTGGGATCATTCCATATTTAACCCTTTTAAACACTTATATCGGCTTCTACTGGGGAAGAAAACGTTTATGAAAGAAAAGAAAAAAAAAATCAACTTTGGCCCTTCAAGTTTTATAAAAGTTTCATTGTATACTTAACGAAATTTTTGGTTAGTTGTTAACGGAAAGTTAGCAAAAAGCCCAAATCCGCTAAAAAAAAAGTTGGCAACCTTTTTATGCAAGAAAAAAAGCAGAATACCTTAATTGAAAATATACCCTAACTTTGATACCTTTTTGTGCCATTTGCCCTTTTTTTTATCACTAACTTTTCACTTGCGTACCATAAACGACGGAGCTTCACGGTTTAGTTCCAAGACCTTACACTTTCAGGAATAAAGGATCCAAGGGCCGTTACAACGGAGTGTTCCAAGACTCTAGACATTCCTGAAATGAGGATCCAAGGTGGTTAGACCAAGACCTCACACATTCCTGAACTAGAGGTCCAAGGGCCGGTGCAAGAGGGTAGCCAAGACCTAAACGCCTTCCAGAAATAAGGATCCAAAGCCCGATCTCAAATCCGTAGCTTAGAGCACTTAACTTATTATTATTAAACGTATTTATTAAGGAACCTTGATGTGTACCCAATTTTTAAAGTGAGGATTCTTTTAAGAAGACCAAGAACTAATCATCGGCAAAACCTAATATCTTTAATTATTCTTACAGTTATATATTGTGAAACAATTTTGTGGGAGTAAAAGGCCACAAGTAACTTCGATGAGCTCTAAAGAGATCCATCTACTCCACGCTTAGCAATCTAACTTATAAACAACTCTATCATTTCTCGTTCTCCGCAAATTTAAAATCTTAAATAATAAGATCCGCGAATGCTTAGCCAAATAATCAAGCCATGCATATATAAAGTCAATTATGGGAACTTGCAAACTCTTAAAAGAATTCGCGTTTTATAGCTCCTTGTATAAAAGACTAGCACAAGCTTATAGATTATGTAAGTTAAGGAGACAAGCTAGGGCTCAACACGCCCGGTCAAGTCAGAATTTTATTCCTACTCTCACCAGCGGAAAGTCAACAAAATGTCAAAATTTATTATATTTTTGCACAAAATTTTTAAATTTTCTCATTTTTTTATTTTTTTTTTTTTTTTTTTTTTTTGGATTTTTTCATTTTTTGGAGGAAAAACGAGGTTGCGAGAGAAACGGCAAAAAATGCAAGGCAAAAATTAGATCGAAAGATCACCCCCCCTCCCCAGACTAAAACGAGACATTTTCCTCAATGTCTTAAAGGTACGGGTTCTCAGACAAAAATCTAAGGCCGTTTATTAATTATGCCAAAAGATAGATGTAAAACGATAAGATTTTAGGATATCGGATAGGCAACGAATGATGAAACTCGAGTGGAGAGAAGCAAACCACTAGCACGAGAGTCTTCATTATTTACCCAAATCCTGGACACATCACAAAAAACCACGAAACACAACAAATGGAAGAGGTAGCCCTCCTCACGTCACTTATTAGAAAATAGAAAAGAAGATAGAAGGATAAGCATGGGATGCCTCCCACGAAGCGCTTGTTTATTATCGAGTCGTATAGCTTGACTCGCCCCGAATTCATTTGTTCTTGGGGGAGCATGTGGAAATGATAATCTCCATCGGACTTTCGTTCAAGATGTTTAGAGAAACATTGAAGTGCTTGAAAGTTCCACTCCGACGAGATACCCACGGTTTTTAAGAAAGAATAACCATAAATGATAATACAGGGGTCAAAGATGGTATCCTCACTCCCGACGGAGTGAAAGATAGGATAGGTCACATCATATGTGATGAAGGGTAGACATATTTTTATGGTTATTGTGAAAAACTCTTCATCATCAAAAGTAGTTTTGTCATTTAAGCTCTTAATTGTAACAAAAGTCTCGGGAGGGAGGGTCAGGATGAAACCTTCAATACACAATTTCTTCTGATCAAGAACACCTCCCCCCAGACTAGAATCGTCCTCAAGATCAAAATAGAAATGATCGTATTCCGGAGGAGATATAAAGAGAGAGAGTTCACAGGAGAACTCCTCATGATAAAGATCATTCTTATCAAAAAGAAATGAGTCATACTCGGGAAGAAAGAGATAATCATGAGAAGTGGTATTGCCACTACTCGTCTCCTCCGAATGATCAATATCAAAGCAAAAAGCTTCATAAGCTGAGAGAGAATAATCAGGATGAGAAGTGGGATTGCCACTACTCTCTTCTTCGGCATTAAAGAGAAAACTCTCATATACGGGCAAAGCATCCTTGAGCTCAAGCTCCAAAGGATCTGACGGCTTTTCCTCAACATCAATTTCTTCAATAACTTCCTTCGGGGGGAGGGAAAATAACAGTTCATCAAAAATCATCTTTTCTAATGATGGAGCATCTCCCCCCGGATCACCATCGGCCTCAACAATTTCTGGCGAAATTGGAGCATCAATGAAGAAAACCTCGAGCTCTTCCATAGAGATATCACTTCCCTCAAACGGCATGAGAGAAGGGGAAGAGTTGGTAGTGATAGGTTCAGAAGATGGAGTGGGATTGCCACTCTCAGATTGAATTGATTTCTGAACGATATCTTCTTCAAAAGGTTCATCCTCATCACTATCATCAGAGTATGTAAATTGAATAGTGTTAGGATGACCTGGTCCTTGCTGGCAATGTTGACTTATATAATTTTTGTGATTGCCAAGGACCCCAATTTGTGCAATCTCAGCGGGAATGTAATCGGAATAATGATCACTCAAAACAGTGGTAGAGTCATAAAGGACTCTAGTATCCCACTGATAATGATGTTGTGTCATATTCTCGATTAAATCATAAGCTTCTTGAGGAGTCTTCCGCATGAGATTGCCTCTGGCAGCCAACATGATTTGTCATGATCAATCATATTTATGCCATGATAGAAGGTTAAGATTTGATCAATGAGCAAAATTCTATGAGCCAGACATCTCTGTAGCAAATATTTGAATCTCTCCCAAGCTTTAAATACTGATTCCTTATGCAATTGTCGGAAATTTAGAATGTCTCTTCTAAACTGCATCGTTTTTGAGTATGGAAAGTATTTTGAGAGAAACTTGAGAAACATCTCTTCCCAAGTATGAATTGAATGGGTTTTAAGAGTGTAAAACCAATATTCAGCTTCGTGGGTTAAAGAGAATGGGAAGACATTCAAACGGATATTATCTTGAGAAACTCCGTTTTGCTTGAACAATTGAGTGATCGATAGAAATTTGTCTAAATGATGGTTCGCATCTTCATCCTCAAACCCATGGAATTGGCAAACTTGACTAATAAGCTCAACCATATGATCTTTTAATACAAAATCTGTTGTCGGAGCGATCGGTCCTCCTCTACCGATAAGTGACAGCCGATAGAAATCTTCCACGGTCTGAAGATCATGGGGATTATATGGTGGAAAATCGATCATTGTGAAGAATTAAACGTTGAGAGGGTCAAGAGATAAGAATTAAACATTTAAGAGGATAGCGAAGAATATTTTTGAAATTTATAATTTAGAAAATTTGAAAAACACAAAAGAGAAAATAAATTTGAAAAGAAAATCTTTTTGGTTTTTAAAGAAAAATTAATCACAATATTTTTGGTACCGATCCAGCAATCGATATTCGTTTCTCTTACGACTACTCGCAGAGTGGCGGAGAAGCAAAGGTCCGCTCTAAAGCTGATTAAAAACCCGCCTCTTTCGGTTTGTCAATTTAATGTCAAACCATCCTTAAACCACTTGTATAGGTTGTAATCTAAAGATAATCCGAAATCAAATGATTTCACGATTTGTTTTGTTATTTTTGATTGATTTTTTTTTCCTTAACACTTTAGGAAAAGTGTTAGTGGTATATTCAATTTTTTTTGGATTTATATTTTTGAAAATATTTACGAAAAAACAATAACTTCCCGGGAGAAGGGTCTTCAAAACACGAATAGAGAAAACGAGAAAGTAAAATTCACTTCAACCTTCCCCGGCAGTGGCGCCACAAATTTGATTCGTTACAATATTAATCCAAAGTGATTGCAAAGAAAATATGCAAAACCCGGTTCGTTGTCCCGATGAAGGATGAATGGAATTTCGTGTTTTCGGAACGTGAAACGTGTAGTGAATAGTGAAAAATATGGGATTGTGGGTTTTTAAACTAAAAACAATGAATGAAATAAAAACGATTAATAAGCTAAGGGAAATGCTAATCTAAGGCTTACGTATCTAAAAACGCAAAGGAATCCTAAATACGCGTAAAACCCGAACTAAAACCGAGAATAAAAGTGAAAATAATGAAATACTAAATCTACGGGTGCAAATTAATTTTCATAGGTTCTAAATGATAAAATAAAATTTTAAGAAAAAGAATTATATTTTTCTGATTAATATTTAATTTTCTACAAATTAAAAACTATTTTAAACTAATTAAATGATTAAAAATAGTAAAACTAAAAGGAAAAATCTGAAATTTTTATAAAAGCTAACTAATGTTAAAAGGAAAATAAAAAAAATAAAATTGGATAAAAAAAAAGTAGTTTAAAATAAGCAGTAATAAGCAGTTTATTGAAAATAAGCTAAAAGGGAAAAGTGATGATAAATATAAAACTAAGAAGAATTATAACCGAGAAAGACCCTAAGGCAGATGGTGTTTGTGTGTTTGTGTGAGGTGTGGCTAAGCTGGAGACCAGGGTTCGAATCCCTGGCTCATCCTTTTTTGGAAAACCATTTTTTTTTATTTTCCTTTTTACAAACTTATTAAGCATATGAAAATAAGTGATTTTTATAAAAGCAACTATTTTAAAAACTTAAGAATAAGCTCAGAATAAGCAGGAAGAAAACAGATCAGTAATAGAAAAGGGAAACTAAGCTAAGGTTGTAGTACATTAATCTAATAAGCTACTATTTAGCTAACATAGAACTTAAATAAGCAGGAAGAACTAAGAATAACTTTAAAATGAAACAAGGAAAACAATATAAGCCTTAAAACTAGCAAATAAGCAATGAATTAATCCAACTAAGCACTAAGGCTACTGATAAGCAGACCTAAGAACAGTCCTACTGAGGCACATTGGGGCTTAATTTTAAGCACTTAAATGAGCACTAAATACCTTTAAAAGCCAGAACAGATTAAGATGGCACTATCATCTACTAAGAAAACCAAAAACAAGCCAATAAGTTCAATCACAGGAGCCAGAAATTAGCTGAGAAGGAGGGCTATTTAACTGATGCAGGCTGCAAGTTGTGCAGGGCATCTCAGTTAACTAGGGCAACTTTGAGCTTAATTCTAAGCTATAATAAGCTAGATAGAGACTTTACAAATGAGAATAATCAAAGGGCAGGTAGCAAATTAACTAGAACAAAAGAAAACAAGTGCTATTAAATTCAAATAAGGCTATAGAGAAGACTTGGAAAACTAATGCAGCTAAAAAAAAGGCTAGAGGTTACTGATGCTGCAGATGGGGTTTTGGTGCCTCAAATCTTTCAAAACTCAATCAAACTGAACCAAATCTTGCACAATCATTTTATCAACTATATTGAACTAAAGAATGCTAAGAATGAGGTCCAAAATAAGCTTAGCTTATAGGAAGCTTATAAGGGCAGTTCACTTCCTAATTTTTTACCAACTGCTGCAAAAACACAAAAACCTTTAAGACGGCTTAAATCCTAGTGAGAACTGCTTATCTAGCTTTAAATAAGCTCAATCAAAACTTATAAAAGAGTCAATGAACAGTACAAAAACTTTTTCTACCCTAAACAAGCTAATTCCAAACACCCCTTATAGAAACTGTTTTGCTATTTTACTCTAGCAACCACTCCTAAACAAGCTAATTCCAAACACCCCTTATAGAAACTGTTTTGCAATTTTACTCTAGCAACCACTGAATTAAGCTAAGAATTTGAACTTCCACTGATTGTCTAACCTATTTACCACCTAATAAGCAAATTTCTATTTTGAAATAAGCACTAAATAAGCTAAGTGAGATTAAGCTAAAACTGATCAAAGATGCAAAAATGAGCAAATGAAAGAACTAGAATGCAAATACAATCAAAAAGGCATCAACAAGCATAAGTACTCTAAATAAGCAGAAAAATCACAGGTGAGCACTCTAATAAGCAGAAAATAAGCAATCTACTCTATTTATGCAATTTTGAGCTAAAATTGAAATGGAATAACTCACTATTGGCCTCAGCTAAACAGAGGCACCCAATTAAGGGCAACTACAAGCTCCAGCTTATTCAGAGAATAAGCTGGTAAGGTCCATCTTGCCCCTCCATTGCAGGCAACTTCCTTAGCTTTCCACAAATATACAAAGGTATATTAAGCTTTATGATTTGAACTGATTTGATTCCTAATGAACTCACAGATAGCTAACAAAAGCTACAATGAGATCAAACTAATAGAAAATAAGCTTGTTGAAGCTTGAGGTAACTTTTTGAATATATATATATATATATATATATATATATATATATATATATATATATATATATATATATATATATATATATATATATATATATAGGGGAGGGTTAAAGTGAGATCAAACTTAAAGTTCTAAAAGTAAGACCCAATCTGGACCGTTGGATCATTGTATTTGTGTTGGATAAGATTAACATTAAATGAGTGACATTATAGTCATTAAATAGAGTTTCAAGGGTAGTTTGGACAATTCAAGTCCAAATGTTGTGAATCTTTTTTCAAATTTTCGTCAATTTTTTTATACAAAAATCTAGTAAACATTTTTATACATTAAACTGTTACACAAATTAGGATATTAAATGTATCACCAAAACAAAACTAACAGCAGCAGATTCTGGTACACCGGAATCCGTGCATTTTACACAGATCCGATACATAAAATTTGACAAAATTTATTTGATACATCAAGTATACAACTTCAAAAACAATTGATACAACAAGTACACAACCTATCAAAACCAAACAGCAGCAGATTCCGGTACACCGGAATCCGTGCGTTTTACCTAGAATCAGATACACATAGAGATATGTGTATCAAAACCCTATCGAAACCAAACAGATACATAAACACATATACAAATCAGATGGTACATCGTGGTTAAATCCATGGTGGTCGGAATCCGGTATATTCTGGTACACCTGCTATATTCTGGTACATGTTAGGATCTCTGGGAAATAAGAGTTTCATTGTTGCTGCTGATAGTGTTAAGCTGGTTCCTGCCGATAGCTTTGGTTCCTGCTGAAAGCTCATTGCTGCCGACAGTGTTATCTTGTTTCTGCCGATAGTGTTGTTGCTGCGGATAGTATTATTTGTTATCCGTATATTTAGAATGTTTGTTAAGATTTATTTTTAGAAGAGATTGTTGTTTATCTCTTCACACGTTTACTTGTAGAACGGGTTAGGGTTAGGTGATCTTGTTAGTATAAAAGATAAACCCGTCTATGAGTTTATGTACGCCTTTAACACCTTTAACGTTTTTAATATTCAAGAACACAATTCTTAGTTCATAGTTTGATCCATAGAGGATCATTGTTCGTTTAGAGTTTTCTTCTTTATAATACTTGCTGTTTAGTTTCCGCATAAACGCTTGTATTGCATACAGAGGTTCTTGTTTATACCAAGCTCAATCAAGCTCGAAGTTCTCGATCCTACAAGTGGTATCAGAGCCTGGTAAGGATCTCTGATAAAGAAGGAAACATTGTTGAGTTGTCTTTCTTGAATCTTTTAACAATGTCGCTATTGTCGGGTGATAAATTTGAAATGTTTGCAATGAAGATTAGGAATTTGTTTCAAAATAAGTCTGTGGAAAAGCTGACTGATAAAGGTGAATCCTTTAATACAAAAGAGAATATGGAAGAATATGCTCTGTTGGGGTTTCCATCTCAGGTACAACGATGTAATTCTGCTTGTCAAGAATTGTACTCAACACTTAATAATGAATATGATGAAATGAAATCTAAGTATAATGAATACTTTATTAAGGTTCAAGCTTATGACAAAGCAGTTAAAACATTAGAAAAGCAAAAAGTTTGGTTTCAAAAGAATCAGTTAGCTTATGAGGAAAAGATAAAAGTTTTAGAGAGGGACTTGAAAAACACCACTAATGAGCTTAAACATTCTGAGTCTCAAAAGGCTGAGATGGTGTTAGAAAAAACAGGATATGCAGACTAAACTAGACAATACCTTGGCTAGGTTTAATAAATGGAAAGATTCATCTAAAAACCTAAACAAGTTAGTTGATAGTTCTATGTCTACGAAAACGAAAAGAGGTTTAGGGTATGGTAACCTGATAGGGACAAATCAATTTTATGACCCTAATGAGTATAGTGTTTTTGACCCTGAACCTGCAGACTACCAAAAACCTGTTAAGTATGTGAAAGAAGGTGGAATGAATGCTGTTTCTCCACCTATAAGAGGAGTTTTTATGCCTACTCCTGTCCACTCTCTCTCTGATATTGACTCAGATGAGTCACAAATGGTTTATGGTAAAAAGTCCAAAGACTTACCTGAATCTAATAATTGTGTCCCTTGTCACACAAGTGACAAATCCTCAGAAGCAGAGTCTGAAGACTTTGTTTCATGTGACTCAAGTGAAAAATCAACCACACCCAAATATCACAAGTCCTCAAGTTCAACTCCTAAATCAGTCTTTTCAGATAACAGCTCAATGAATTCTTTTAAAAACAACTGTGTCCCTAGTTCCACTAGTGATAATGGTACCCATATTAAGAAAAGTTGTAGTAAAAACAAGGCTGCTAAGAAAAAGACATGTTTTGTGTGTGGTAGTCAATATCATCTTATTAAAGATTGTGATTATCATGAGAAAAGATTGAATGGTGGGCAACAAAACAGATCATTGTGGAAAAATGTTAAACAGATACCACCATATGTTCCACAAGCAGCAGGAATGAACTTTTATAGAGGTCCTGTTCCTGCTGATAGACCTGTTCCTGCTGGTTCCTCTGTTCCTGCTGATTTTCAAGGAACCATTCCTGCTGGTACTTCTTCATATATTCAAAGGGATTTCAGACCTGTCTATAATAATCACATCTTTGGAGGGGGAATGGTTTATTCTCCATGGTATCTTTGGTAATTGTTCTGGTTTGGTTTATCATGTTGTTGTAATTATGTTTGCTGATTTATCTGATTGCATTAGCCTAAGGGGAGGCTAATGCTTGTATGCTTGTAGTTTATCTTGTTTATGTCTATGGTTTGTATTACTCTAATTTTGTTTTGCAGGTTTTTAAGTATCTTTTGCTAGATATCCTTATTTTGCAATTATTTGGTGCTTGGACTTAAAGCTAAACACAACAATTTTCATTCATTCATAAGGGAGTTAAGTACATTCAGTTGCTGGTTACAAAAGACTATGAGCTTCAAAAGCTACTTATCAACAACATTCAAATCATCATTTCAACCTTCTAACATCAATCTACCTAATCCCTACCATCTATTCCATCTTCTCCTTACCCTTTCCTAGATTGTCAGGCATGAACCTCTTTCCTCTCTGGCGACTGATCTCTTCATAAACATGGGGGACTGCAAGTGCCAAGATCACTGGCAGTGGTTGTCTTTGTTCAGGGGTTGGCTTTGAAGAGCTTGAGGCTGTTGGCCCTTGATGTGTTCTGGAGCGTGTCCTTGAAGTTGGATGGATTGGTTGTGGAGTAGGGTTACTTGATGGTGGAGCTGGATGGCTTGATTGTGGTATTGGGGTGCTTGATTGTGAAGCAGGTTGGGTTGGCTTGGGAGTGGTTCCGGTAAGAATGTTCCTTTGTCTTGGATCTTTGCCTTCACGTTGTCGATTGTTTCGACTTCGAGGGTTTGGTTTTTCTCGACTAGAACCTTCTTGATGCTTAGCCTTGCCTTTTGGAACCGGTACTTTATAGAAAGCTGCAGTTGTTCTCTCCATCTCTTCAGCAAGCAGAGCTTCAGTTTCCTTCATCTGTTTCCTAAGCTCATCTGTTAAAGGAAAATTGGGAGGGAAAGTCTCCCATTCACCCTGACAATACACCAAAGACTTCAACTCTGATGAATCTTCATCATCAGAGCTAAAGTACTCAAAAGAAGAAGGGGTAGATGGAAGAGGATCAGATGAATCCTCCTCAACCTTGGCCTTACCTTTGATTTTAGAGGATGATGCTGTTTTGGGGAAGTAGTTATTCCATCCTGAGTCACTAGAGGAGGAAGAATCTGATGAGATTTCGATGATTGGATGTTTGGATGAACTCATATTGTGGCTTGATTTTTGGAAATTGTGTTTGATTTGTGGTAATAAAGGGTTAAGTGATGATAAAGTTATGTGATTTGAGGGTTATATAACGATATGGAGATTAGTGCAAAATTTATTGATGGTTGGTATTGAGAGTTAATTCGGGTAAGTTATTCTTAATGACTAAGTTCGGAAGGTTGACTTTGGTCAAACCACCTCATTCCTGCCGATTGGTCAAACCTCCTATTGCTGCCGAATGACCAAATGTTTCTGCTGAAAGGTCAAACCTTCTCAATTTAATTGGTCAATGTTACGTGCAAAGAATTGCAGCAATTTAAAGTGATATTTTTGGCAACACAACGCATAATTGCACATCTCTCATCTCAAATTCTCTAAAACCTCTCGAACCCTAATTTTCCCTTTTCAAACCCTAAATCATTTCTACAACGCAATGACAACAACTCTTCGTTACAAGGATGATCATAACAAGGTGGCTTATTTGGAGTCTTCTTCAAGAAGTGTTGGTTATGATGAAGTTCTAGGATTTCTTCGTGGGTCATCTATTCGTTATGCTCTCACTTATTGTCCAGTGACGGTATATGATTCATTGGTCAAACAGTTTTGGAGGACAGCTAAGGCAAGACACATTGTGGGAAGGGAAGTTGATATGTTTGCTACCATTGATGACCAAGAAGTGATTGTTACTGAGGAGTTGATTCGAGTTCAGCTTCAATTTCCTGAGGAGCAAGGGGAATATGATCTCTCAAGGCAAGATATTACTGATGGTATGGCAGCTATAGGGTATCCTGTTACTGGAAGTTGCACCTTCTTGAAAAGTAGGTTGTCTCCTCAATGGAGGTTTCTGATTCACACTTTACTCCAGTGTCTTAGTGTTAAGTCAGGTGGTTGGGATCAATGTCCAAGTCCTATTGCATCTGGTCTAGTCTGTTTATCTCAGGGTAGGATCTTTAATTGGGCAAAATATATTTTTGAGGGAATGATTGAGAATCTCAGTAATGGTAAAAACAGCTTTTTGATGTACCCTAGATTTCTTCAAATCATCTTAGGTGTACAGACCATTAATACATCCCCTAAGATTATAAATAGGTTGACTGCCAAAATGTTTGCCCTGATGAAGATGAACTTTACTGGCCAACATTTGCCTTTGTTGCCTCATATGTTACACAACCCTGATCCTGCTGATATCCCTGATCCTGCCGGAAATCCTGATCCTGCTGAGAATGTCAATATCTCACAATCACCTAATGCAACTGAGCAAGAGACTTCAGTTGCTGCTGATGCATCTGCATCTATTGCTGCTGATGATCCTTTACCACCATCACCCAGACCAGTAACACCTACACCTGAGCCTAATGACAATGTTGAATCTAATGATCAGACCATCTCAGCTGATACACCTATTATCCAGCCATCTCCTTCTGTGGAATTACCCTCTTCTTCAAGGCTTTCATCACCCAGTCCTACTAGGCAGCCATTTAGTTATGACACCAATGCAGGGGAGGGATTTAATGTTTCTCCACCCAGAGTCAGTGAAGCTCCTAATACTTCAAGTGTTCCTGCTGGTGGAACTGAGGATGCTGTTGATCTCACCTCTATGTCCCAGTTACTTGACAGATCTGTGAAGAAAATTGAGGCATTGGAGTCAGAACTTAATGAGACAAAAAGGATTTTCAGTGAGAAAGTGAAGAATTTGGAAAAGGAGCTCAGGGATTCTAATGAAGCTTTTAGTAGAACTATCCAAGAACTAAATGAAAAGATCAGCATATTGGAGGGTAGTCATGTGCAAAAGAAAAGAAGGGTTATTCTTTCTGAGTCTGAGGAAGATCAGGATGATATGATATTTGATGGGCTTAATGTTCTAGCATCTGTTTCTCTTGATGGTGCAAATACTGAAGTACCTACAACTTCTGAGCACAACATCACTCCTCAAGCACAGGTCTCTACTGAAGCAAGGACCACAGCTGCTGATGTCTCCATTGCTGCTGATGTCTCGGCTGTTACTGCCGATGTTGAAAATATTTCTTCTGCATCTAAGGCTCCTGTTACTACTGTTGGAAGTTCATCTGTTGCTGCTGAAGGTAACATCATTCCTCCTGAAGCAACTGAAAATGATGAAGAGATAGCTGCAAAGGTGCAGGAACAGGAAATTGCTGCTGAAGAAGCTAGATTAGTTCAGCTTGCTCAAGATGAAGAGATTGCAAGACAATTGTCTGTTGATGAGAAGAATGTTGCTGAGATTATAAATAACCCAAGTTCAGATGATCCTTCTTCAGAAGTGTTTAGTGCACAAGTTGAATATTTATTGAACACTGACATGATTATTAGAGCTCATGGGTTTATGGTTCTTCAAATGTCAGAATTGGATCCAGATGAAAGGTCAGAACTGCTCAAGGCATTCATCTTAAAGAAACAAAGAGCAACCACTTGGAATGAATTGATGCACAGGATCAAGGAAAGACAAAGGTTAGGATATAAGATGCCCACAAACAGAGATAATATCAATTTTATGAAGGTGTATCTGAAGAATGAAGCTAACTACAAGATCAGTGACTTCAAGGGTTGGAATGATGGTGCAATTCAAAAGTTGTTCCTTGATACTTATGCAAAGCTCAACTCTATAGTAGACACTGATATTCCACAAAGCAGGAAAAGAGCATCTTCATCTTTGGAGTCTGATGTTGCAAAGAGAATGAAGTCTGGAGAAGGTTCTAAGGATGATTCTTTCAGTGCTCCAAGTTCTAATGTTGATGCATCTGAGGTACCACAAGAAGGTCTTGTTCCTGCTGATCTTCCTACTGCTAATGCTTCTGTCTCTGCTGAGCCTTCTGTATCTGTTCCTATCCTTCAATATGGTCTAAGAACAAGGCAGAAGAGTCAATCTTTCCACTCTTCTTCTGTGGATATTCTTGAAGTGGATGATCATGATTTGATTGAGGTTGATTCTGAAAGTGATTCAGAGGGTGACTCCATTCAGTCTTGGGGTCATATTGCTCATTGGGAGATTAGATCTACTTCAGATGGTGATGTTAATGTTTGGTTTTCTCTTGATGGGACAGTCAAATTCTTTACATTTCTGAGGGAGATCTTGAATAGGGTTGAAAGAAAAGATTTGGAGCATCTTTATAGGATAGTGGATAATCATTATCAATCTACTACTCCAACTGGAATTGGTTTGCTGCTTTGGGGAGATTTACAAGTCTTGATGAATAAATTGGATGGAGACAAGGCTAAACTAGTGTGGGGTAATCAATCATCATGGAGAGTATTTTCTTGGAGATTATATCCCTATTCCAATGTTCATGTTGTGGAACTCACCTCTGGCAAGTTCCTAACTATGTTTGTGGATATTGCTTATCCTCTAACTGAAGGAGTATTAAAGAGAATGCTAACACAGAAGGTCAGAGTTCCTAAGCATGCTATAGGAAATGATCTAACCACAGCTGAACAATTGGTTAAATTCATCAAGGATCCAATTGCAGCTAAGGGATCATCAGCTTAAGGGGTGAATTGCTCATTAAGGGGAGGAATGCAGATTAAGGGGAGGATAAAGCTTAAGGGGAGGATTGTTCTTGTTGTTGTTGTATATTTTCTATCTTTCTTTCTTTCTTTTGTTTCTTTTCTTATTTTCTTTTATTTTGGTGTGTTTCTTAGTTTAAAAAAAAAAAAAAAAAAAAAAAAAAAAAAAAAAAAAAAAAAAAAATTGTGTATATTTTGTGTGCTAATAAGTGGTTTTGAGCAACACCTTGCAGGTACAGTGTTGGTGTTTACACCTGCACAATAAATGGTGCTCAACTCACCATGTCTTGCAGACAAGAAAGAGTTGACTCACCATGAGGGTACGGCTCTGGTGTGATTATCAAATCCGTTGATAGCTGTAATAGCTTGCTCAAAGCTATAGGGTACTTCAACTCACCCATGATTTGTTTCTGAGAGTTGAAAATGGTTCTCAATTCACCATGGATGTAACCCTTATGGCCAGGATTCCAAACGGATTGCTAGTCCACAAAAGTATGGTTTGTGGTAAAGACAATTGGTATCCATATTTGGTATTCAATTCACCAAGGTTTTGCTGTAACCTAAGAATTGGCTAGTCCTGAGCAAACGGCTACAGGTAAAGACAAGTCAAATCTGTTTATAGTTACTGATTTGCTAATAAATCAGATGGTTATCAATGTACCATGGTCTAATACACCTAAACATTGGCTACTCCAGTAGTGATGGCTATTGGTAAAGAGACATCAAATCCATTAATTTTCAATGATTCACCTCTCACAGGAGTTAACACACCTGGATGTGATGAGAATAGTATGAAACTTCAAGTGATTTGATGTACATATTGTCATAGTAGCAGCCAAGTTCAAGTGAAAGTAATGGTGACCAGTATACATGTTTTAAAGAAGATTTCTTGTTCCTGCTGAACAATTGAAGTTGCTGCTGGATGCTATAGAAGCTGGAATCTTGCAAGTTATGGATGTTGCTGCTGGTTACTTAAAATTGTTGCTGCTAAGTCGCAGTCCTCAAGCCTGAGAGTTGCAAGCTCTATCACATTGGAATCTTGCAGGTTAACCTAGTCAACCTCAAGATTAGGGGAGGATTGTTAGGATCTCTGGGAAATAAGAGTTTCATTGTTGCTGCCGATAGTGTTAAGCTGGTTCCTGCCGATAGCTTTGGTTCCTGCTGAAAGCTCATTGCTGCCGACAGTGTTATCTTGTTTCTGCCGATAGTGTTGTTGCTGCGGATAGTATTATTTGTTATCCGTATATTTAGAATGTTTGTTAAGATTTATTTTTAGAAGAGATTGTTGTTTATCTCTTCACACGTTTACTTGTAGAACGGGTTAGGGTTAGGTGATCTTGTTAGTATAAAAGATAAACCCGTCTATGAGTTTATGTACGCCTTTAACACCTTTAATGTTTTTAATATTCAAGAACACAATTCTTAGTTCATAGTTTGATCCATAGAGGATCATTGTTCGTTTAGAGTTTTCTTCTTTATAATACTTGCTGTTTAGTTTCCGCATAAACGCTTGTATTGCATACAGAGGTTCTTGTTTATACCAAGCTCAATCAAGCTCGAAGTTCTCGATCCTACATTCTGGCACACCAGCACCGGAAAAAAATGTGATACCCAAATCCCGTCGGACAACGAATCGGGCTGGATAATGAAACTCGCCGGAAAACGAAGCCCCGCCGTAAAAACGAAACCCTGTCGAGACCTCACATACGAAACCCAAATCCATTGGAGACACATAGCTTGGTTGTTAATTTTTTCGATGGAGACACAAATCATGTGGGGTTTTCGGTAGTTTTGACAGATCTGTGACACAGCGGAAGCTAGGGTTTTTGTCACGTTTTACACAACATCCGCCAGAAAAAGGAAGCCTCGCTGGAAAACGAGTCCTCGCCAGAAAAACGAAGCCTCGGCAGTGGTGGTATTTTGACACTTGTGTGTATGCGATATGGTTGTGGTGGTGGCCGGTCGTGATTTGGTATTTGTGGTGGGGTATATTGGTCGTGATTTGGGATGGAAAATGAGATGAGATGATTTTTAATTAGGGAGAATATGAAAATGGGATACGGAGGCTGGGTATATTTGTTTTTAGGGTTGGAGCTTATTTAGGGCATGTTAAATACCTACAATACCCTTTTAGACATTTATTTAATTTTTAGTTTTTTAAGTACTCAAATTCCACTTGTCCAAATCCTATTGGTTATTGAATGAATCTTATTTTAAGAACTTTAATTTATATATATATATATATATATATATATATATATATATATATATATATATATATATATATATATATATATATATATATATATATATATATAATATTTTTCTATTTTTTTTTTTTTGGATTTTTGAAATTTTTATAATAAAACAGATAAGTAAGCTAAATTAACTTGTAGAAGCTTATAAGTGAATTCAATAAGAGCTTATGGAACAGTAGAAAGAGCTTATGAACTAAATAAAGTAATTAAGCTTAAAAACTGAAATTTAAAGTGCAAAATAAACTAAAAGAAATCGAACTTGTATTGATTTAAAAAGTTGAATTACACTGAAATTTAAAGATTACAAATGAAATTTAAGCTTAATTAAACTAAAAAGGGAATTACAATAATACGACTAAAAATAAAGCTAAAATCTAGTGTCTCCAATGTGTGAGTGAATGAGGCTATTTATAGCCAATTGGGGATCACTCTAGGGTTTCATAGAAGCTCCTAGACCTCGAATTTCAGCCTTTAGCTCGGTTTGGATATGCAGGCTATAAGCTTTTAATTCACACAAATAGCTCCAAAATAAACAGCTCATTATATGAGCGTTCTAAATTTCAATAGCTGCTAAAAAAGTAAAATTACCAATATAGCCTATGACCCTTACACGACTGACATAGTGACATCTTGCTTTCAAGGTTGTGTACTTGTGTTAAACGACAAAATAGGTAGGTACGTGTTTTATGATGTGAGTATTTTCTTGAACAAATTCACATGCAAATTCAAAGGCAGTAGGTACCCTTTTTTTTATGTTAAGATAATTCTCTCTTTTTATTATTTCCTAAAAGTATCAATATGTATCAAAGTATTAGTAATCAATAATCACTTAAGAAAATCTATTTTTGTACAGTGGCCTTTTCGATCGGTCCACGTCGAAGCATCGAAAGATTGTTCTAGTGTCGTGATGTATGGTAGGACTCTTGTTGCTTGTAGAACGTTAATCCGGGATGAAACGAATCCGGGATAATATTGCTACATCAATATGGAATGCACGTTGCCAATGACTATTACAAGCATGTTCTCCTAAATTACTAAGATTATTAGTAATATAACTAGTTTATTATTTTTATGTTTTACATTTGTTTACAATTATAAATATGTCCTTTTATGTCATTTTACATTTTATAATTACATTTAACAGCTAACTTGCCAAACACTTTTATTGAAAAAAATATACAGCTTGTAGCTCATGTTAACAGCTTTGCAGTTTACAGCTTACAGCTTACAGTTAACAGCTTACAGCATACAGCTTACAGCTAGTTTTGCCAAACATACCCTATGTCATCATTTCAATAAATTCGGACCCTTGGATCGTGTGCCTGCCAAATCAGCCAATGAGATGCCTTGGGATTGCCAAGGTGTACAAGGAATGTTGTCATTCCTCTGACATGTCAGTTTCTAGAAGCTTTAGCTGGGTAAAATTTGGGCGAGGTGAATTGTGGAAGACAGATGAATAGTGAAAAGGGATTTGGCGGTAATTTTTGGTCACGTTGACCATTTGACCTGTAAACGGGTTATGTATTGGGCTTGGATAGGTTGGGCTTAGGTGGTGTTTGGGTTTTATTATTGGATTGGATTTAGTATAGAATCCGGTTTGGTTTAGGATGATATAGGAATTAGTTATAACTTTTAGGGACCAATCTTGCTAATTCTGAAAAGTTGATCCAAGAGACATTCTTGTAGTTTTTGAATCTTTAAGGTTGAATTTTACAATTTGAGCTCAAACTTTGATCAATTG
The DNA here is from genome assembly GCA_021014915.2 of Artemisia tridentata subsp. tridentata. Lineage (NCBI taxonomy): Eukaryota > Viridiplantae > Streptophyta > Magnoliopsida > Asterales > Asteraceae > Artemisia > Artemisia tridentata. The sequence goes on along the minus strand of CP139509.1, from coordinate 106,784,004 downwards.
CTTCCCCGGCTTCGGCTCTTTTTCACTCTTCCCAAATCTCGTGCTTATGTTTGCCGTTTTTCCCTGATTTTTGTCCATATTTCTAAATATCCGTACCTGCATGATCACAAACACAAAAACACAAATATCTTCGGCATTTTGGTTAGTTTTTGGTCGTTTTGGTCTTAATTTGGTCAAGAAAAGGTATGTGAATAAGCACATACCAAATTTCAAGTTTGAAAGAGGGATTTTTATTGGGCCGAATATGTCAAATTCTTTAATTAAGGACTAAATTTGCCAACGATACAAAGATAAGGGTGTAAAGTGTCATTATCGAAAGTACAGGGGTGAAAGCTGTCATTTGACCAAAGTTGAAGGGTAAATATATTGTAATTTTATAAAAGTTAATGGGTAAAAATTATCATTTTACTAAAGTTCAAGGGTATAGATTGTCAATATGTGAAACTTTAAGAAAAAAAGCGTAACATTTTTTATAATAATAATAATAATAATAATAATAATAATAATAATAATTATTATTATTATTATTATTATTATTATTATTATTATTATTATTATTATTATTATTATTATTATTATTATTATTATTATATAATGATTTAATTATTAAACGAGATACTTTTCTTTCGATAACAAATAAACGCGATATATATTTAACGAACCAATGAAACGAAAACCCAAAGATAAGAAATAAGATAAAATCTTATAACTTTTGAAGAGACTTCATGTTGTCTCAAACTTAACATTTAGTTTGTGTTTTTTTTTTTTTTATTCAGATCTGAATACATCTAAAGTCTGATTCGATCAGACATTTTCAGATTCAGACTGTTTGTTTTTTTTCAGATCTGAAGTCTGAATACATCTGAATAGGGTCTGATTCGGTCAGACATTGAATACCATATGATTACATCTGAAAAGCTTAAATTTTACACCTACTTCTTTTCAATCTTTATCTCCTTATCTTGGTCTTTATTTTTTATTAATAATCACGAATGGAGGGTCTTTTGGTTTGTTTTATAGCGAAATGATTGTTTTTTGTTTATTCAGACATTTTATAAAAATAAACAGTCTAAAATAATTCAGATTCAGACTTTTGGACCACTTTTTATATTCAGAAGTGGTATTCAGATTCAGACATAAAACCTATTAAAAAACAAACAACACCTTAATCGACAACCAAAAACATTACAAGACGAGTAATAAAACTTATATATACTCAGAAACGGTTACTGAAACTTGATATACCAACCCAGGTTGCGTGCCGGAGACGTTTATCAACTCTATTTAACTTTGTTTTCCATTCAGACTGTCCAGGTGAGTTTATAGTCCCACTTTTTCTTATATGTTTTCCAAACGCGTGGGGAGATACATGTTATTAAACCGAACACAAGTATTTTCCTGATTGTTATTGCACTAAGCTAATTGTTGCCTATCTGAATTTATATATATTTTTAAAAGACCCTCATATAATGCACCATTAGTCACCTGTTGGGTGAGCGCGAATATTATGAATAGATCTATTGGTTTGACGACCCATTTGTTCTAACCGGATGGATATCTTCGTGGTAGCAAGTTAGATAGATGCATTATATTTGATATATAATCCTGGGGGCAAACCACTATCATTTTTATTATGTTAGTGAGACTGAAAACTGTCAACGCATTGCGTGTCATGAGGTTTAGTGCAATATTCTGAATTGTGATATAACTGATTTCTCTTATTTAGCTTGTGTTCAAACTGATTATAACTTTAAACGTTATGGATTCACTCAATGTTAAATTTTAAGCATGTTTATCTCAGATAACTAGAAGTATAACTATTGGCACGGAGTGGCTGTGGATTTTTTTTTTATAATAAGGGTGTCCACTTTGTTATCATTCAATAAATAATGTATCTTTCATAACGTATTACGAAACCTCCCGTTGGGACCTCTATATGTAAACTCTGATTAAATAAATGAATGATAAGAATTTATTTAAAACATCTCTTTTCGAGTCGTTTTTTATTCTCATGACTGTGATACTTGAAGTAATACCCCAAAATTGTATTCCGCTGCGTATATCGAAAACGGGGGTGTTACAAAACACCCTTCATTCACATCCAACACTAGTTTCTTAGCCACTTGGGAAACCCCTGCCCTTGATGTTCCTTGTGCATCATCTAACTCTTCTATTACAAGTTTTTTAGGCTTTGCTGGTGTGTAAATGTCATGGTTGGTTTTTTCATGCTTAACATATACCTCAACAAGCTTAAGACCTTCTATCACATACTTACCTAATAACTGAATATCTTTGTTACATGCTAAAGGTTCTAGTCCATTTTCTAAATCATAACCATGTTTCAAGAAATGGTAAAACATCACCCTCCTCCCATCATACTCTAAGTCTTCTAGCATTGAATCAATTTCATGGATAGAAAACTGATCACTGTCTATTAAATCCAAAAAAGGTACTCTTACCATTCTTGTATATCCTGTTAGGTGCATTCGTGAAAAAACCACCATGATTAAGCTTGATGGAAAACAGAGTAGACTTAATGTCTGCAAAAAATTATAAGAAACAATAAAACTAGGGTTTTAAACATCAAACAAAGTTTTGCAAACCTAAAAAATCATGCTACAATTCAATAATAACGATTAAAAAACTTCTAAATTGACAACATTGTCAAAAAAAAAATTATAAAACCATATACTTACGATACATGGCATAGGGATCTCGATCATGAACATCATTTCCTCTAATTTCATACAATGGGACAACCATTTGAATGCTTTGCGAAGTTTCAGCTCACAAATTAACAACGTACTATGCACAATTGATTTGGGGAAGAAGAAGATGAAAAGGTCTTTGTGTGTGAAAAGGTTTGACTTTGGGGGATGAATGGCGAACTGACCAGGGTTGGATAGTTTTAAATGCTAGGGTGTAATGTGAAGTGACGAAATTGCCCTTTTAAAATCCATACTTAACGAGCATTAGTGGATGTTTGTGAGGTCAGTTGGATGGAGAGACTAACGGTGCATAACGTTTCTGACTTAAGGCTGAGTAGTGCAATCTTTTTAGTCAAAGGACCACTGGCACCAGTCAACGCAAACCACAAGGACCAACGGTGCAATTTACTCAAATAAATATGAGTGGTGTATAAAATTCGAATAAGGAGTGAAATTTCAATGAAACCAAAATGACTAGCCAAGTGAAAAACTCTAAGTATATGAAAAAGGAACAAAAATGCATTGCATGGATCTCAAGTTTGTTTTACAAAAATATCTACCGTTCTTTTCATGAAAAAGAAAGTAACGCCATCCGTGGGACTCGAACCCACGACCACGTGGTTAAAAGCCACGCGCTCTACCAACTGAGCTAGAACGGCTCTTTGCTGTTACTTTTACTGCTAAATAAATAAATTAATCTTGCAAGTAAAACCAATATTCACTCTACCTTTGCGTAGTCAAATTTTGATTCTCTATAGTTTGTACTTATTTGTTTGCCTTGTCAAATTATGATTCTCTATAGTTTGTACTTGTTTGTTTGACGAATGAATTTGAAGAGCTTACAAGATTCACATCAACATCAATCCCGTCAGAGAAGAGTACTGGAAAATATGCTTTAAAGAGTCGTGCCCCAACATAATGACAGGAAGACGGAAGATATGATATACGCAGTCACACCCCAACATAATGATATAAAGACAGAAGACCAACATGATGGCATAAAGACGGCTGACAGAAGCATTCTAGATTCACATATCGTGATATTTCCTAATTATGTCTCCTTTATTATTTTTGAACTCATTATTGATATCATGATTTAGATGCCAAGTATAAATTTAGTTTTCCCTTGGTTTTTACATACTAATGGATGTAACTTTACAAAGCATGCATTCGACAGAATCATAGTTACTATCAGCATTGTCAATGTATACAGTTTTGATTCATATTCTAGTATTTGAAGATTAAACCATTACGTCATCCTTTATAAAGATAGAAAATAAGGTTCAGCATTTTAAAAAAGATACATGAGAACAGCTAAATAACAATTTGATTATCCAAGTACAATGATTAAAGTTTCATATAACAAGCATCAACAGAGAAACTGATCCATGGTAACAAGAACAATAGTCCGTACATTCAACACATTGCAATCCATCCCATTATACACTTCATCGAAGAAATCTCCACCGCAGCACAAGTTGTAACCTGTACATACAGAAATACAATAAAAAGGTTAAATCGTACTCGTTATGATTTGTCTGCAAAATCACCGAAGATTATTGCTAAACACAAGTGTATGCAACTAACAGCACTCACACACTTGACTGGTTATAATTACAAGAGACAAAATACGTTCAGGCTATATAAAAGATGGTACAGTTGTACCTGGGATTATACTTATAGAGGAGCATACAAGATCACTTGTCGTCTTCCTTTTTGTCCTCGTCTTTCTTTTTCTCAGACTGATAAACATATTAACTCATTAGTAATTCACTTCTTCCCCCTTTTTTGTTTATAATAGATAAAGATCACTGCGATGTTGATGGGTCGAGTATGTTCCCGAGTATATAACGGAAAGAAGAGAGATGGAGAGGGAAAACAGAGAGAAGAAAAGAGGAGAGGAATAAGAAATGATTTTTTATTTTGTGTTCCCGAGTTAGAACGAAAAGAGAAGGATGTAAAGAAAAAAAAAAGACTTTAAAATTAACTTCACTCCATTTCATCCCAATTTGGAAAGAAGATTAGGAGAGTAATTTTGGTGTAATTTACTATCCTTTTACTTTCTTCTCCTCTCCTAAAATATCTCAGGAACACAACTTTTTTTATTACCATCCCAAAGTCCCAAACCTTTCCCTTTCACTCCAAAAAATAAACTCGGGAACAGTGTTAGTGAAGACAAAAAGTGACTAACCTCAGACTGATTTTGCATTGAAGCAAGCAAATCTTTGACTGAAGGGTCATTAGGATCAACTCCTGGGAGCTGCAAAACCAAACAAAGGAATGTATGAGAAATCCAGATAGTAGTTTTTGGATCAACTTGTTACATTTCTATTTGCTTCAACACAAAATGTGTCTGCTCATGACCAAAATTTTAATATATTTAAAAAAGTAGACGTACTGAAGCAAGGATTGATGATACAAATGACTGATCTGCCAACAGCTTGCCCATGTCCGCCTGGCCTGATTCATCTTTTGCACCTTCTTGCACAGACAATTGTAGGGCTGCAAATATTACACGGGCAATATTTAATGGTAATCTGTTAATCCAAGAAGAGGCTATACTGACTTAATTGAAAGTCACAAGATATAAAACAGCTGTCATGTAGAATGTGCAAAACGGAAAATACTATATCAACCTTCTGATTTATGCTACAAGGCAAGAAGCCAAGAACACAAAAATTCGCAACCAATAAAGTAATTTAGGAATACATGCAGCTATCTTATTCGGTTCAGATCTAGCTCCTATTACACACTTTCATAAAGTGAGCAGATTACTAAAAAAGTTTAAATGAATCACAGTTGCACTATCATGTACTTGCTAATTCCATTAGACCATTTCTGCCTTAGCTGTGAGCACTCATTTTCTGTATATGTTAAGTTATTTTTTATTTGCCCCATAGAAGGAAGCATTTATTCATCCTATAAAAGCAAAATATCCACTTCAACACATGTTGTCACATCATTCATATAACCTTATCTTACTAGACATTGTGAAAAAAAAAGTCATCAACTCATCATTTTACCTAACGTATTTCTACTTGATCACAAATAGACCGAAAAACCTCAGGTCTTTATCACCACTAATTCCAAAACAAGGGGTGCTAGATTTTTCTTTGAAAAAATAGAAAGGGGTCATCAACTCATCGTTTTAGTTAACATAAATCTCATATAGGACTTTATACTTGGTGTATTAAACTTTAATCATTATACAGCATGAAATCCTAGTTTGCTTATCCTTCCTAATATTCCTGAAAACTTCATTAAATCAGCTAATTTCCAAGCCTTAAAGGTTTAAGATTCACGAATTCAAGTGCCAAGCCTTAAAGGTTTAAGATTCACTAATTTAACGTCAACAATAATGAGATTCAGCACAGTAACTTACCAAGTGCCAAGTCTTGATCATCAGTGGCTGCCTCGGACATATCAACGTCCCTTGTTGTAACAGTAGCAGCAGGATCATCCATTGACATGGCAAGAGCCTGCTGTAGCAGAGCGTTCTCATCATCCTGGCAAGGATAAGAAAACTTAAAAGTATTAATAGGATCTCCACAACATAATTCAAGAAAGAAGATAAAGGATAACCAACAACAAACATACAAGAACTCAGTTGTAAACTTTTCAGGGTTAACACAAGGTGTAAGCGAGTTACAGTATTCTAAAATGTATTTACTCTTAAGCTTTGGCTCGAAAGAAAATGGAAAAAAGTGTGATTATGCCACTAAAAGAATTACCAATCCAACCAGGAAGATACAATAGCCAGCGAAGGTGGGCATATATTGGTACATACTGTACTAGCTTACATAAACATTCACCATAGAATGGGGTACACGGCATAAATACAAATAATGAGCACATGGTACATTTGCATTTCCAATTGGTTGCGTTGTCAGGGTACGAGACCTGCTAATGTATTGCGTAGTAAATGGACGGGAATTATATATGGGTCTATTGAACGCAGACACGTTAATGCTAAGTTGTAGATTTTAAGGGAACCCCAAAACAGAATATAATTTGTGGGACACTGACAGTGTCAACTGAAAGTGTAAGATACAGTAACCATAGAATGGTGAATGGTCAGTAAGCAGTTGACAAGAAATTCTTACAGTATGTTGGGATAAGTTTTTCCTTATATGTTGTTACCTTTTGTGTTGGACTCTCATATTTTGTTTTGATTTAGTTTCCTGCTATCCCATCTAGCTCGGGATGAAAAAATTCTAATTCTTTAAAAAATATCACTAGCTTGTGAGGTAGTTAACATGTCGCAGGCCAAATATAGGATGCCTATATGTAAATGCAAGAAAGTATATGACGTTGCCTGAGATATCTACTACATCTAGATTTCAAAATCGTTTAACATATAGTATCAAGAAACTTTGGGAGCGACATAATAGAGAAAAATATAATGGAACTAACCATTAAATCATCTTTTTTATTCTCAGATTCAGAAGTCCCAACATTTTCAGACATGGTCGCATCTTGTGAAGTAGACTCCCCTTCTTTCTCTTGCTTCGAAGAATCATCTGCAGCCTTTTTCGCGGCGGCTTCTTGCCTCGCCCTCTCCTCTTCCATAGAAACACGAAGAGCAAGTGCAAGTTCAGGGTCCAAATTGGGATCAACACCAAAATCAAAACCAGATACACCGCCAGCTGCGGCCGCTGCAGCAGCTGCTGCAAACCCGCTACCACCTTCTCCATCACCAGTGAAGATTGGAGTACTGAAAGAAAACAATATCAGCAAAAACGATACCATGTAAAAAATATGTGTGCCAAGTTAACAATCACAAACCTCAATAGAACGTCAGAAAGAGGATTAGAACCAGCTGGGACGTGAACAATGTGACTGCTGTCATTATTATTCACAGCAGCAACCAAGGCCTCAAGCTTTTCCGTCTTAGCTTCGTCCTCTTCACTAAAGTTCACAACATCAAGAGCGACACTGTTCTTTTTTAACTTCTTTCCAATCATCTCCAAAACTTTCTTATCATATTTCACAGGACTGTAAGCCACAAAACATAGAAAATAAGAACATGCAAATCAAAACATACTAAAAACCGCACTCCCTAATATGTACAATACATACCCTCCAGCAAACACAATAATCCTCTGTTGCTGCTTTTTGTTTTGACGATGCTTCAACGCCAACTGAGCAACCTGGATTCCGGCGGCCAAGTTCATCTCACCGCCTATATCTAAACCTAAATAACCATAAAACAAAATGCATTATTTTATAACTCGCACAAAGACTCACATTAACAACACTTCAAATCAAATATCCAATAGAAAAACTAACCATGCATAGAAGCCAGGATCTTTCCAAGATCACTAGTAGGAGTAACCAAAACACAAACTCCTTTTCCAGCCATTGTCAATACACCCACGGTATTCTCCGGATTAGACTGTAACAAACAAACAACAATTAACCACTAAAACATCAACTTTCTTATAAATCAATAAAATCTTTATGAACAATAAAACCTTTACACACGTAATACAACATAAAAACTTGGTCCGACTCACTAAAATTTAACATAAGGCATGTTGCCAGAAAAACTAGTCCAAAACCAAAGACCTAGAGTCGACAACTAGTCATATATACAATCTCAATTGCTACTTTTCCCCAATCTAATTAGCCAACTGAACTTCTAATTTTAAAACCTCCATAAAGGATATTATCCGGGTTCGACTATAAGAAACAAAAAACAAAGATCAGACATAACCCCCAAAGACATCAACTTTCCTATTAATCACCACAATCTTCGTAACAAACATAAACCCTTCAAACATAATTCAGCAAAAAACCACCATATACATCATCAACACAAATACAATCTTGAATCTTAACTAGACCTATAGTTATAAGCAAACCGAGCAAACACAAAACAGTCCGTTATTCGTGTTAGTTTAAGTTTGACCGAATAAACCGACAAAATAACTTGTGTGACCATATATTCATTTGTTGAGAAATAAGCTTGTTCGTACTTGTTATAACTCAGCATAACCAATACACATTGATTATCAAAACTATTTAATTCACAACGAGCTACCGAACGTTCACAAACATCAATGAACAAACAAGGTTTTTGTTCATATAACTAAACAAACATAATATCAGGCGCACTTCATTCAATCATTTATAAAATCTAGTTCACACTAATTCTTTATAAACCTTCGCCTTAACTAGACCTGCATAATTCATCATAACCATAATTTTTTACTAACCCACTAAATCAACTACACTTACAATATTAAAAAATCAAAACTTTCGACAATTAAAAACAGATTAAATCACACCCTCAAAAAAAGAAAGATATAATACTTGTGTTTTAGCACCACAAATGAGATTAACAGCATCAGCTTGAGCTTGAAACCTTGTTGGTTAATAATCACCGTTACGCATCCATTCTGAGTTATCAATACAGATCATCGTCGCCTGTAATAAATCCAATATTTAACAAACGTTATATAAAATATGAAACCCTAATTTTTTTTTTATATAAAAATTTGGAATTGATTGATTGATTGATTAACGTACCTCGAGAACCATTGTTGTTGATTATTGATTATTGGAATTGGGTGTGTTTGGGTTAAGATTGGGGATGATGATGAAGATGAATTTGGGTTTTCTTGAGCAAGACGAAAGGGTGTGTTTGGTTATCAAGGTTAGTGTGGTGGATTTATCATGTTTCTACATATATAGTCCTTTGTTTTTCTCAATTTTGTGCTATAAATGTTTTTTGTGATTTTGTTTGTCTCTGAAGGAATTGTAGCTATAATTGTAGCCAAGTTATCCCCTTATTATATTTTATATATATATATATATATATATATAATATATGGGAAAAGTGAATATGGGGTTGTCTCACAACTAAGCTTACATGCAAAACCATAAAAAATTACTAAAAAATACATCATTTTGGTTATTATTTTTCAAAATTTGAGTAGTGGAACTAATATATGCATAGTAAAATACATTTTAATGATGAATTAAATCAAACCATTGTTGAATCTATAGCTAATTTGTTAGTTAATGAAATCACCTAAAAATATGATGTTAACGTGAACCCAACTTAAGTGATGTTGTGATGAAATCAAAAGAAAACACTAATATTGTGAAGGACATGATACAAATGAGATAGATTTGATGTTTTTCTTGTTAAAACGACGTAACTTTTGATGGTTTCGCATGTAAGCTTAGATGTGAGACAGCCCCATATTCACTATCCTCATAATATATATATATATATATATATATATATATATATATATATATATATATATATAGTGTATCTTTATTTTGAGAACCCTGTTAAGTGCGGGAACTGCGAGAACTCCAATTTTGCATTAGAAAATATGCATGTTCATATAAAACATGTATGTTTTCTTACATACACCTTAATACACATACTTGAGTAACACACATGTTCATATAAAACCTGTTAAGTGCAACAGATCAATGCAAAATGGTTTTTATTTTCAGAACCTTGTTAAGTGCGGGAACTGCGAGAACTCCAATTTTGCATTAGAAAACATGCATGTTCATATAAAACATGTATATTTTCTTACATACACCTTAATACGCAGGTATGTGTATTAAGGTGTATGTAAGAAAACATACATGTTTTATATGAACATGCACGTTTTCTAATGCAAATTTGGAGTTCTCGCAGTTCCCGCACTTAACAGGGTTCTGAAAATAAAGCTCCCCTATATATATATATATATATATATATATATATATATATATATATATATATATATATATATATACACTAAAAGGCGTGTAAAAATGGAGCTAAAACACCGGAGCTACTGTAGTTGCGCAATTTTCATTTTAAACCCTGAGGTTATTGATCCATTGCAGAGTTAGTCCTTAGCGGCCGTTACTTAACAGTCGTTACTTAAATTTGCAACGGACCAATAACTTCAGAGACTGTTTCTGTGCAAATATTAAGCAGAAACAGTCCCTAAGGTTAACTTTTAATTTCAAAGTTAGTCCCTAAGGACTAACTTTGCAACATACCGACACTTTCAGGGACTAAAAAGAAAAATAAAATTGCTACAGCGTGTAACAGTGTAGAACAGTTTTTGCTACAGTGCAGAACAGTGTTTACTATTCATGTGCAACTGTAGAAAAAATATGGCACGAATAGTCCCTCAGGTTACGTATAAATTACAAAGTTAGTCCCTAAGGACTAACTTTGCAAAATGCCGATAACTTTAGGGACTTTTCTCATAAAAAAATCATGCTATTTTCATAAATACTTTACGAAAATAGTACTTGCGGTTATCGATCTTTTGCATATCTAGTCCTTAATAACAAAAATAATTTTTTGACAATCGTTTAATTTCGAGTTTAGATTAAACACAACATTCCCGCAGCAACGCGTGGGTACCCCCACGCGTTTTATTTACTATGCTTATTTTAAAACAGAAAGTTTCGGTTTAAATTGACTGGAAATCCTGACTACTTTTTTTTTATTCTTTTCGTTTTAAGTTTTATTTTTTAGCAAGAAGCTAGAGAGTTAAAACATTTACAATGCTTGTATGTAAGAAGATATGGGGTCGTTAATTCAATCAAGTCAATTCGGTTTTGAATTCTCGTTTTATTTAAGGTTTTAAATGTGATAAAAAATTTGAACATCTTCTACATCTGTTTTTGTGGAATGATTTCATGTCAAAGCACATTCTATTCGTGATCTAAGTGATCATTTGAACTACAACATCGAAACAAACCTAAACCAAGGTGTTGAATTGTTAATTTTTTCTTTTGTGCTCTAATATAATTATTGTATAACACATGGGGTTATGAACGATTAAAAGCCATTAATCATAGAAAAACTAAAATCATTACGAAAATTTAGAATAAACCGTTATGATTTTATTCAAAGTTTTGGTCAGTTTGCAATTATCGAAAATAAAATAATGCATTTTTCTCATATATAGTAATATTTACTTTTCATTTAAGCGCATCCGTGATAACGAAATAGACCACATGTTATCTTAACTTTGTAAGCTCGTGATTAAAGTCACCATGGCAGTTGCATAGCCATTGGGAATCTTGATGTATCTTATGGTGAGGAAGCCTGTCATTGTTAGTATAAGTTTTTTTAAGTTTTGTTAAGTGAAATATCTATATGAGTGCTATATTTAAGTGGAGAAACTAATTAGTATTCATGAATGAATATATAATTGTTCGAACAAGTAGTCATAATATGTTTCACAAGCATATCAGCTTATCTATTGCTGATTATGTTTCTAGCTTGCCTGTCTTGCAATTTAATATTACAGGGACCAATCATAGACAAACCAAAGTCTGCTAAAGAAGAGTTTAGGTGTATTGCTGCCTTTGTACAAGTTAAAGAAGTTAAAGGGGCAGAGTGTATCTTTTCTCCTTATATTATCTTCCCTTTCGTCTAGGGTTAGACACATCAGTGTATTATCATTCTCACACACATATTCACTCATGTTCATTGTCTTTATCAGTCTTACCTTGTAATCGTTTGGTTATCATCTTGTTTATAATAACCTAATCTCGTAAACATTGTGTATTGTATGTCGGTTCAATCTGTGCCGACTATTTTGTTCTGGGTTGAATAAAGTGTTGTTTATGATTCCATTGTCGATCCTGATACTTTCTCACATGGTATCAGAGGGACAGGCTCATAATCGCTGCTGATTTGATTTCTAGGGTTCCTGGAAATTTGGGGATCTTTCTTCCTGATCCTTCTGGCAATAATTAAAAGCGTCTTTGGGACTTCTGAGGTGGTCAATCTGATTGTTCTTGCTGTTTTGGGTATTAATTGGAAAATTAGGGTTTGATCCTGAAACCCTAATTTTTTTATTTTTGGGGCTTTTACTATTGGAGTGATTGCTGGTTGATTCTGGTTCATAATCAGCCCTAGACTAAGTTAATCTAGGGTGATTGTGATTTGTTCCTTCCGCTGCCTATTGCTCTATAAGTCTACCCTCATTTTAAGAATAACAGTATTCAAGTCTTTGTGGGTGCAAACGGGTAAATTAACACCTTGATCTGCCACCTCTGAGTGGTACGAATACCTGCTTTGGTTTACCCCAGTCCACTGGCTTAGTACTTGTTATTTCTTGGGTGTGAGTTATTTAAATTATGTTTTTTTAATTCCTATTGTTCTAGAGTTGGAAGATAGATTAAGGGTATTAAGAAGTTGGTTTATATTGGTGACTATTTGTGATTTTTGGTGATTACTTGTGATAATCTGTCTGTTTCTATTTTTCTATCATGGCTAGTGATGATGATGCTAGTGTAGATACAAATAATGGTGTTGAAAGTGGTTCTTCCTCTGAATTGAATCTGTCTTTTGGTGATGCTCTATATTTACATCCTAATAATACTAATGGTAATCCTATTGTGACTATTAAACTTACTGGAACAAAAAATTATAAAATATGGAGTATTGCCATGACATTTGCTTTAAGGAACCATAATAAAATTGGATTTATTGATGGTACTTGTAAAAGAGATAATTCTAATCCTGCTCTTGCTAATCAATGGGATACTTGTAATTCTGTGGTTGTTACATGGATTCTGAATTCTATTAGTCCTGAATTATTTGCTGTGCCATATATGCTAAAACTGCTTATGAGATGTGGGAAGACCTTAAAGAAACATATGATAAAGTTGATGGTTCTGCAGTCTTTAATTTGCATAAAAATATAAATTCTTTAAGTCAAAATGGGTCCTCTCTTGCTGATTATTACAATAATCTTAATTCTTTATGGAAACAATTTGACTCAATGATCAGTTTACCACCCTGTACTTGTGAGGCTGCAAAACATTTTGAAAAACATAATCAGTTGATCAAGTTAATGCAATTTCTTATGGGTCTTGATGACACTTATGTGCCTATCAGAATTAACATCTTAACCAGAGATACTTTACCTAATGTCAAAACTGCCTTTTCTTTTGTTTCTGGGGAAGAATCTCATAGAAGCTTTTCTTCTGGAAACAGTTCTGTTAAACCTAGTGCTACAGCCTTTGCTGCAAAAACCTTTGATGGTGCAAAAACTTTTGATAACAAGAAAAGGTTTAACAATAATAACAATTTCAACAAAGGGTCTAGTTTCAATACTAGTAATAATTCAAACAACAGATGACCAAATCCAAATCTTAAGTGTACCCACTGTAATAAGACTGGCCACACTGTTGATAGATGTTATGATCTTGTTGGTTACCCTGCTGGTTATGTTAAAAGAAACTTCAATGCTAATTCTAAATCTGTTACCAGTAATAATGCCTCTGCTGATGTTAACCATGCTACTGATAATAGAGCTAGCAACTCTCATGTCTCTTTGTCTAATGAACAGCTCGTCAGACTCATAAGTCTTCTTAATGACAACAATGTGTCTTCTGCTAATGCCAATATGGTAGGTAAAAGTTTTTCTGGAACTTTCTTTAATGGAAGTGTCAAGTTTAATATAAACTTCAACAAATTTTTCAATAATAACACAAATTATTTAACGGGAAACATCAGTCTTGGATGGATTGTTGATTCTGGTGCAAACAAGCATATGACTGTGTCTGCAAAATTCTTAATCAATGTTGTGGATATTTCAAACCTTGGTCTAACTGTTGGACATCCCAATGGTACTCAGGCTTTAATTACTAAAATTGGTGATTTAAAAATCAACAATGGTCTAACCTTATATGATGTTTTGGTAGTCCCTGAGTATAATGTAAGTCTGTTGTCTGTTCATAAGATTGCTAGAGACAATAAGTTGTTTGTTGGATTTGATGAATCTAATTGCTATATACATGATTTAAATAAAAAAAGGACTGTGGGGATTGGTAACCAATACAATGGGTTATATATGTTTGATGTTGACTGATGCGCGTGTGCGTATGCTCTAATTTATACCCACGGTATGTCGTTGTGGTTTTAGCAGTATTCAAGTTTTAAATTTATATTTAGCCGACTTATCAATAACACACACACTTTAACGAGCAGTGTACCCGGTCAGTATGAATATAATGGTAAGTAGAGTGTCGATCACTAAGAGTGGAACGTATTATCTAGTTATTCTAATCAGTATTTTAATATCTTAAGTTAGCTATACAACCTAATCTAACGCAAGGGGGTTTCAGCCTGAGAGACTGGCACGGTTTGGTTGCAATTAAATAATAAACTAAACTAATAAACACGAATCAGCGAGTAGCACACACGTACACAGATAAATACTTGAGACAATAAGAAGACCTGTCCTGATAGTTAAGTAGCTTGTCACTTGTTTTATTGCTAGTTTTATATGAAGTGTATAGTTCGATGCAACGCACCGAGATTAAGTCCTTTCTCGTTGGTTCTAATATTATCGGCGAGTAAACCCTTAATGATTACTTATGACTATCCCATTTATCTTCCTTCCTACTTTTCTACAGACGATAGAATGCATAGGCGATCTAATAAACAGGCGAGGAAGGGGCATGGCGACCCAAGCAATGCTCAGCTAGACACAGAGGTTATCAATGCACTAATAAAAGTCACCAAAGACATCAACATATAAACTTTAATTAATGGGAAAGCAATTTTAAGGGGAGTCGAAGTGCATGGTTAAATCCATGATCACAAGCCCATCAATCCTGACCAATTAAAGTGTACTAATACAATAGAACAAAACTACTTAATGAATTAAATACATGCAGGACCTTCTTACAGCTCTTGTATCTTCGTTCAAGGTGTGTCTTGTGTTGCTACTTCGTCTGAATTCGGCTTAGGGCTTCTGTCCTTCGTGTATCGTACGTACCAAAAGTCTCTGAAATTCGTCTGGCCTTGGGGTATTTATAGTTTCTGTCTGAGGCTAGATGCGGCATTATAGTAGATGCGGCGCATCTAATAAGTAGATGCGGCGTATTGACTTAACTTCGCGTGGGGTCCAAGATTAATATATTCAGGATTATTCGTACACCGCCAGAAGATGCGGCGTAACTCCGTTCTTAGATGCGGCGCATGTCCTTGCTGTCTTGGATCGTATCTTGTGAAATCTTGATAGTGATGCGCCGTATGTAATAAGTAAGATGCGGCGTATCTGGAGCAGAATGTTCTTGATCTTGTACATTTCAGTAGACTCTTAACTTCTTGCTTGTTTTGCTCCATAATTAGTCCAAAATCGCCAAGTTTCACATAATACTTGTTTTTACCTGAGAATTACAAAAGTAAACATTAACGTATCAATTCTCACAGATAATATAATAAAACAAGTCAAATAAATAGGATAAATGATGGTAATAAAATGTACTTATTTGAGTTCATCAAATATCCCCCCACTTGAACTTTACTTGTCCCCAAGTAAACCTTAGAATTAATCTTATGAAAATGTATCCTAAAAGATATTAGGATTTATTTTTATATTTAATCATGTATTCATTTTTGTCATAATCACACAACCAAACACTTAACGAATTAGAAGTAAAATAAAATATTCTGATAAAAGCAAATCTAGTCGTTTAACTGTCCAGTCGTGACGAATATTCTATCATAAGCTTGGCAAGTATACACATCTCCTCCACTAAAGCCAAGGAATAACAAGTCTAAAGCGGTAAAAAGGGTTTGTAGGTTAAGGGTTAATCATTCTCCTTAATCTCTATCGATCTCAAATTCCAGAAAAGGCGACAAAATCACAAATACATGATCGAATCCACGAACACGATACTTGCAATTGCTCAAATCCTTAACTCGAATAGGCTAAAGATAGGACCAAGTAATCTTCACCAATAATATTATATCAAAAAGGGCGACAAAATCATAAATACATAGCCGAATCCACGACTACGATACTTAAGATTGCTCAAATCCCTAATCTCAATAAATCAAAGGTTTGGATAAAGAACAATATAGGGTATGGATAATATTTGGGATACAAATTGGTGTAAAATGAAAAATAAACGAAACAAATAAATTAAAATCCTAAGTGCGGTTAATCACTATCCCAACCATCCCATGAATAAGACTCATATCATAGAATAACTCACGCTTTAACACTTGAAACACACTCTTTAGGTAGACACGAATTATACTCAACAAGATCTTAATCAAGGAATAAACCTTAGTTGGCGTTCCCATAACGTTCAACTCCCATTCAATCCATAGATATAATATACAACAACTAGTGGTGATATCGATCACTTAATACAAAACTTTACATAAGTTGGTTAAAACAAACATCCAACTCCTCCTTTTTCTTTTTCTTTTCTTATTTTTTCCTTTTTTTTTTTTATTTTTTTTATTTTTTATTTTTTTTTTACTTGAAACAAAAACATAGATGTGTAAAATTTCACCACATCACTATAATGATAACTCTGGATAATTTTTCCATACTTTTCATGATTTCAGAAATAACAGTAATAGTGAAAGTAGTAAACACACGAAAAACAAGACTCAAAGATATATAATATTTACTTTCACTCCAATTGCATTGTGCAATTTCCCGACCTAACCAAAGATAATGAATTACGCACGCGAACACAGGTAATGTAAGGAAACACACTTTGCCTAAAGCAATTAACCAACCACGGATTTTAATCTACAGGGTAGGCTAAGGTGTAAAGTGTAACGAAACATTATAACAAAAGGTGTAAGAAACGAAAGGAATGGCTCTGAGTGTTTTTCTAGGGGTATCTTACTCTAAAAATGAGAGTAACAAAAGGGTTTATACGGGGGTTAACTAACCAGTGTAGTTAGCTAATAACACATAACATATAAAGGCTATTTGGGTGTAATCCTAGAATTTTACCAATTTAGACAAGTCATTCCAATTATAAAAATAATACTTATTATGGTGGTCTCGAATAGTATACAAGTCAAGTTCTAAAGTTTACAAGTCACCGGCACACTCATAGATTTGTGAATTTTGAAAATTCACAATTTTTGAAAATAACGTTATGTGTGCAGCTATGCAACTTAGATCTTAAACAAAAACATGCTAAAAATTTTTAATTTTTATATATTAAGCACATTTTAAGCATATTTTGAAAAAGTTCAGGACAAGTAAGTGTTCTAATTCTCCAATCCCCCCACTTAAGTTAAACAACGTCCTCGTTGTTTGTATCAAAGGTTAAAAACTGGAAAATAAAAGAATTAGAACAGAAAAACTCCCCTGAGATTTGCTCGGTATGATCCTCCATTATTTGTATAAGAGCAAAAATCAACTTTCTTGTGGATGAGAACGTTTAAGCTTCATATTTGATGTATCCACAGGAAATGCAGGAATCTATAATACCACCAAGACTTTAAACACACCTGAGTTAAGAAAGTTCAAACTTGCATAATACATTAGTAGTTAGTAAAAATAAAACTGAAAAAAATTAAAATGAAAATCATCAGGTCAGTCGATACGCCGTATCTTATGGAAGAAGATACGCTGTATCGAGCCTGGAATAATTACGAATCAGAATAGAAGATGCGTCGCATCCTTAACCAGGGATGCGCCGCATTAAAATAAACTGATAAAAAGTTTTAAAGTCAAAAGTAAAAATGCAGAAAAATAAAGTAAGATATGACCAGTGCAGGAGATGCGTCGCATCTTGGATTGAGATGCGCCGTATCCTCTGCGGGCCTGACTGACTCGACACAGAACAGAATAGTAAAAATTCTCCGGGTTGTCTCCCGGTCAGCACTTGTCTTTATTCCAGAGTCTTCAAGTTAGACTCACGTTCAGCTCCTTATTCTGATCCATCGATCCCCATATATCTGTGCACGATGTAGTTGCGAATTACATCGTCACAAACATATTCCGGCCCCAATTCAAGTACACCTTTGTAGAATCCTTTCATCTTTTGGTATGGGTACTCCATTCCTCTCTTCATGTCATCATCACCAATAAAAAGGAATGGAGAAAATTTGTAACAGAATCTATTAGTAGCATGTTTAAACCCAGGATGAGTTCGGGGCATCATATAAGTGATAACGTCGCTTCCACATTGAAAGGTGATCTTTCCTTCAAATCGTTTTGCATTAATAGTGATCTCCCTACAAAATGGTTTTCCAACAATCACGTCACCCATATCGCTGTCACAATAGGCATTCATGTCTTCAACAATGGCGAATTCAGTAACAATAGTAAAACATCCAACGAAGACCGGGACATTAATGAAGGCTCCGACTACATTCTTTCCCTTATACTCCACTTTTTTTCTTATAATAGAATTGTAAAAGCTTCTTGACATGACATTGATCGGTAAAATAGGAAAGAAATTGGCGTCAATACACTTGTACCCAATCATGCATGGGAATTGCAAATTGTAAGCACAATCGGCGTGGATCCTCCTTCTACCGTAATCCCAAGAACCATGATATCCCTCAAATTCATCGTAATTCCTAGTATTAATAACGTTGACTTTTGGACTATCCAGAATTTCTCCTTCTTCTAACTCAGATTCCGCATCATCCATGAACAGGTCATTGGATTCTAATGGTCCATCAAGGTCATTAAGTTCAATGTAGTCCCCATCGTAACGTTCGAGTGATTTATCTTGCACTAATATTCCATCCATAAATTTGGCTTCGAAATCGAAGTCAATCAGTTCTCCGAATCCGACCATTTTCCTTCTGAAATAATCATGAAAGCATCAGTAGGATTTGTTCAAGAAAGTAATATATCAGAAAATCAACAACGAAAACGGAATACGAAAAATTAAAGTTTCTGATATCTGCAGACGATGCGCCGTATCCAAAAAGTTAGATACGCCGTATCTTATAATCGTTAAAATTTAATCAGACTTTTATTCAGAAAATAGATACGCCGCTTATAAATTTAGAATGCGCCGTATCAGTTTTAATTATCAAAAATCGATATTTATTTAAAATTAAATGCGTCGTATTAACAAAAGTTAATGCGCCGTATTTTCGTTACGTTTCAAAATACAAGATTTTTGATTCAGAAGATACGCCGTATCGAAAGAGATCGATGCGTCGTATCTGTTTAATAATTCGAAAACTGTTTTTAATTAAAATAATAGATACGCCGTATCTGCAAAAGCAGATGCGTCGTATGGCGTTAACGTTTAGAATTTTTTTTTTTATTAAAAACAGATACGCCGTATCTTGGGGAAAGATGCGTCGTATCGAATTAATTAAACGCGTTGTATTTTATAAAAATTAAACGCAATACGCCGTATCTAAGAAAATAGATACGCCGTATCGTTTGAATACGCTCAGTACAACGATAGCAGTATGCAGAAAATACGAAAAATAAAAACACAAGTAAAAACAAACGAAAATAAACAAAAATAAAAACACACAAAAACAGAAAATATGCAAAATAATACAATGAATGCAAATTAACCTAATATACAACAGAGTTAGCGGTTAGATTAAAAATTAAAAAGAAAAACCTAATTAAAATACTAATCAAATTAACAGATAATAACAATTCACTCCCCGGCAACGGCGCCAAAAAACTTGATGCGCGTGTGCGTATGCTCTAATTTATACCCACGGTATGTCGTTGTGGTTTTAGCAGTATTCAAGTTTTAAATTTATATTTAGCCGACTTATCAATAACACACACACTTTAACGAGCAGTGTACCCGGTCAGTATGAATATAATGGTAAGTAGAGTGTCGATCACTAAGAGTGGAACGTATTATCTAGTTATTCTAATCAGTATTTTAATATCTTAAGTTAGCTATACAACCTAATCTAACGCAAGGGGGTTTCAGCCTGAGAGACTGGCACGGTTTGGTTGCAATTAAATAATAAACTAAACTAATAAACACGAATCAGCGAGTAGCACACACGTACACAGATAAATACTTGAGACAATAAGAAGACCTGTCCTGATAGTTAAGTAGCTTGTCACTTGTTTTATTGCTAGTTTTATATGAAGTGTATAGTTCGATGCAACGCACCGAGATTAAGTCCTTTCTCGTTGGTTCTAATATTATCGGCGAGTAAACCCTTAATGATTACTTATGACTATCCCATTTATCTTCCTTCCTACTTTTCTACAGACGATAGAATGCATAGGCGATCTAATAAACAGGCGAGGAAGGGGCATGGCGACCCAAGCAATGCTCAGCTAGACACAGAGGTTATCAATGCACTAATAAAAGTCACCAAAGACATCAACATATAAACTTTAATTAATGGGAAAGCAATTTTAAGGGGAGTCGAAGTGCATGGTTAAATCCATGATCACAAGCCCATCAATCCTGACCAATTAAAGTGTACTAATACAATAGAACAAAACTACTTAATGAATTAAATACATGCAGGACCTTCTTACAGCTCTTGTATCTTCGTTCAAGGTGTGTCTTGTGTTGCTACTTCGTCTGAATTCGGCTTAGGGCTTCTGTCCTTCGTGTATCGTACGTACCAAAAGTCTCTGAAATTCGTCTGGCCTTGGGGTATTTATAGTTTCTGTCTGAGGGCTAGATGCGGCGCATCTAATAAGTAGATGCGGCGTATTGACTTAACTTCGCGTGGGGTCCAAGATTAATATATTCAGGATTATTCGTACACCGCCAGAAGATGCGGCGTAACTCCGTTCTTAGATGCGGCGCATGTCCTTGCTGTCTTGGATCGTATCTTGTGAAATCTTGATAGTGATGCGCCGTATGTAATAAGTAAGATGTGGCGTATCTGGAGCAGAATGTTCTTGATCTTGTACATTTCAGTAGACTCTTAACTTCTTGCTTGTTTTGCTCCATAATTAGTCCAAAATCGCCAAGTTTCACATAATACTTGTTTTTACCTGAGAATTACAAAAGTAAACATTAACGTATCAATTCTCACAGATAATATAATAAAACAAGTCAAATAAATAGGATAAATGATGGTAATAAAATGTACTTATTTGAGTTCATCATTGACTCTGCATGTAAGATTGTTTCTAATAATTTCATATCTATCTGCTATGTGTCTAGAAGTCTTTGGCATCAAAGACTTGGCCATCCTTCTGACCAAGTCTTACATGTCCTAAAACCCACTCTCAAACTTGATAGTCCAACTGAATCTGATCATCTCTGTGACACCTGCAATAAAGCTAAACAAACTAGAGAACCATTTCCTCTAAGTGACCATAAGTCAACCAAAATTGGTCAACTTGTTCACCTAGATGTATGGGGTCTATACAAAGTCACTAGCAGAGATGGTTATAAATATTTTCTAACAATAGTTGATGACTACTCAAGGGCAGTATGGGTTTATATGCTTAAAGGAAAAGATGATGTTTATGTTTCCATTGTTAACTTTGTTCACATGTTATCAAATCAATTTGAACATAATGTAAAGATTTTTAGAAGTGATAGTGGAACAGAATTTGTTAACAACAATCTGCAACAGTTTTTTCATAACAAAGGAATCTTACATCAAACCTCATGTGTTTATACACCTCAACAAAATGGTATTGTAGAAAGGAAACATAGGCATCTTCTAAATGTGGCTAGATCCCTTATGTTTCAGGGGGAATTACCTCTATCTTTCTAGCCTGAATGTGTTCTAACTGCTGCTTATGTTATAAACAGGTTGCCTTATTCTGTGTTGTCTGGCAAATCCCCTTTCTTCTATGTGTATGGGCATGACCCTTCACTCTCTTACCTTAGAGTTTTCGGTTGCTTATGTTATGCTACCATTCTTAATAGTTCTGATAAGTTTGGTAGTAGATCTGAAAAAAGTGTCTTTATTGGTTATTCTAATGAGAAAAAAGGTTATAAACTTCTGAGTTTGGAAACAAAAAATATCTTTCATTCAAGAGATGTCAAATTTTATGAAACTGTTTTCCCATTTAAAATGAAAAATACTTTGCAAAAACCTATTTTTTAAGCTGGTTTGTCTAAAGATTTAAATCACAAAAAAATTTGTGATTTAAATATAAGTCCCAATGATGAAGGGAGAGTGACTTCTTATAATGAGGGCACAGTGTTGAATCACCCTAATGAGAATGATGAACCTGTTGCAACTTTCATAGATGAAAATACACACCCTGAGGGCATTGTTTTACATGAAACATATTATGTTGGTATAACTTCTGACTCTGATCAGAATTCTGAACAAGAAGGCTTGCCAGCCATCACTACAAGAAGGTCAACCAGAACTTCTAAGATGCCTAGTAGTCTTAATGATTTCATTGTTGAAGGTAAAGTTAAGTATGGTGTTGAAAAAGTTGTTAATTACTCTAATCTTGACAAAGATAATTACTGTTTTGCCTCTAGTCTAAATAAAAGCATTGAACCCACTTGTTATGAAGAAGCCATACTTGACAATAATTTGATTGATGCTATGAATTCTGAAATTGAGGCCTTAAATGAAAATCTCCTATTGGCTGTAAATGGATCTTTAAGATCAAATACAAAGCTAATGGTGAAATTGATAGGTATAAGGCTAGATTAGTCGCTAAAGGCTTTAATCAAAGAGAAGGCTTAGACTATGATGAAACTTTCTCTCCTGTTGTGAAAATGTCTACTGTTAGATGCTTAATTGCCTTATCTGTTAAGAACAAATGGCCTCTCTTTCAACTTGATGTTAATAATGCCTTTCTGTATGGAGACTTAGATGAAGATGTTTATATGACCATTCCTAAAGGTTTTTGTAGTGAGAATAATAAAAATAAGGTCTGTAAACTTGTTAAGTCCCTTTATGGCTTAAAACAAGCCCCTAGAAAGTGGAATGAAAAACTTGTTGGTGTATTAAAGGAAAATAACTTTGAACAGTCTGCTAATGATCACTCCTTGTTCACTAAAACCTACAATAACAAGTTTATTGCTCTTCTTGTTTATGTAGATGACATTGTTCTTACTGGAAATTGCATTAATGAGATAAATCAGTTTACAGATTTCCAAAAACCAAGTTTCATATCAAAGACTTGGGTAACTTGAAGTATTTTCTTGGTATTGAGGTCCTAAAAACTGGTAATGATATCTGTCTCACACAAAGAAAATATTGTCTTGAGATTCTTAAAGAGTTTGGGCTTCTAGGATGTAAACCTGTATCTACTCCTATGGAACCTAATTCTGTCCTACCTTATATTCCTACTGCTGTTGACCCTTTACTTGTGAACATAACTGGTTATCAGAAATTACTTGGAAAACTGATCTATCTGACCCATACCAGACAAGATATTTCATATTCAATTCATTGTTTAGCACAATATATTAGGGGTGTTCTCGGGGCGGTTCGGTTCGGTTAGTTGAAAGATTGAAATTATCCATTGCGGGGCGGGTAACTAATTTTACTATCCGAAACCGAACCGTACTAGGCGGGTAACCGGACAAGCGGGTACCCAAAATGAGCGGTTACCCGTGGTTCGGGTCACGGTTAACCATTTTAGATATTTAATCGAGTTTAACCTTTTAAAAAATAACATGTTCTAAAACGTAAAATGTCATTTTAGTAAAATTAAATGACATTTAATAGATAATAATTATATAAAAGTTATCCCGTTAGAATAATTGCATTCAAATATCCATACATAATCAATTAACAAAATAATAGTTATTCGACGTTTATAGATTACAATCACATTTATTAACTTTAACACATAAATGTTTAGAAATATTCACATTAGGAGCGAAAAAGGCGTTATACAATAAAATTAGTGCAATAATATAATTAATACTTGTACAATTATTTGAATATTTAGTTAAAAAAAACCTTCATGTATTAATCACGGTTCGGTTCGGTTAACCGCGGATATCAAAAAATAAAAATCAAAACCGAACCGTGATAAGCGGGTTTTTTCGGTTTCGGTTTTTTTCGGTTTCGGTTTCTTCGGTTTCGGGTTTTTTCGGTTTCGGATTGAGCGGTTCGGCTCGGTTCTTAGGTTTCTCGGATTTTTTGAACACCCCTACAATATATGCACTCTCTATTAAAGTCTCATTTGGATTATGCACTCAATGTTCTAAGATACCTAAAGGGAGCTCCAGGTAAGGGTTTAAGATATAATTTTAGTAATAATGATAATTGCCTTGAAGGATACAGTGATGCTGACTGGGCTAAGTGTATTAAAACCAGGAGATCTGTCACTGGTTATTGTGTGTTCTTTAATAAGTGTTTAATCTCATGGAAAAGTAAAAAACAGAATACCCTCTCAAAATCTTCTACAGAAGCAGAATATAGATATATGTCTACTGCTGCCTGTGAAATTATCTGGATTCAAAAAAATTTGAAAGATTTGAAGGTTGATATCAATCTTCCTGTCAATCTCTTTTGTGATAATAAGTCTGCCCTGCAACTTGCTGTTAATCCAGTCTTCCATGAGAGATCAAAACACTTTGAGATAGATGTTCATTTTATCCGAGAAAAAATTGCAAAAGGTATTTTGAGTGCCAGAAAAATTGGCTCTTCAAACCAAATTGCAGACATATTCACTAAACATCTTCCTGTATATCAACACAAATTTCTGTGTGAAAAAATGATATTGTTTGATATGTTTGAGAAACAGATTAAGGGGGAATGTTCGAACAAGCAGTCATAATCTGTTTCACAAGCATATCAGCTTATCTATTGCTGATTATGTTTCTAGCTTGTCTGTATTGCAGTTTAATATTACAGGGACCAATCACGGACAAACCAAAGTCTGCTAAAGAAGAGTTTAGGTGTATTGCTGCCTTTGTACAAGTTAAAGAAGTTAAAGAGGCAGAGGGTATCTTTTCTCCTTATATTATTTTCCCTTTCGTCTAGGGTTAGACACACCAGTGTATTATCATTCTCACACACATATTCACTCATGTTCATTGTCCTTATCAGTCTTACCTTGTAATCGTTTGGTTATCATCTTGTTGATAATAACCTAATCTCGTAAACATTGTGTATTGTATGTCGGTTCAATCTGTGCCGACTATTTTGTTATAGGTTGAATAAAGTGTTGTTTATGATTCTATTGTCGATCCTGATACTTTCTCACAATAATCATGAGGTAAAAGTGGTAGAATAGTAGTTGAGAAAGCAAGTTGATGTGATAATGGTGGTAGATACTCCCTCAGTCCCAAAATAAATGTCCAGTTTGACTTTTCAAAGTCAAACTGGTTCAACTTTGACCTTAAATATTTTTTTTGTGTATATAATACTTGATGGAAAATTATACCAACGAAAAATATACTTAAAACTCAATCTATTCATATATTTTGCATCAAGTATTATATAACACCCACAAAAATAGATAAGGTCAAAGTTGAGCCAGTTTGACTCAGAAAAGTCAAACTAGACACTTATTTTGGGACAGATGTAGTACATTGTGGAAAACTAGAAGGGGGGGGGGGTTGAATAGCTGTACGTCTTTTTAATTTTTATTATGAAAACTTTATTTACTTTTAAAAACTTAGATTCGAATTTATGTGAACTCAACTCTTGAACAATATGAACAAATATAAGTAGATCTAAGTTAACAATGCAAGTAAAGTAATGAAATGAAATGAAAGATAGAGATGGAAAATCTAACCGAGAGACAAAGGATTTATAGTGGTTCGGCTACAAGGACACCTTCCTTGCCCTACTCCACTCCCCGAGCACCTAACTCGAGAGTTTTCTTCACTATGTCAACAAACTCCTTTATGGCGGAGAAAACCTTACACAACTTTCGCTTACAAAGGTTTAACGACACAAAGCTAGATGTCGAGTTCTAATCGTAGCTAGAACCAATCTCACAACTATTACACAACTTCTTCACAACTTATTCACAACTTCTTCACACCGGCTTCACAACTTCTTCACAACGGCTTTACACCTTCTTCACGACTTCTACACGACTTCTTCACAACGGCTTTCACAACTTCTTCACAACCTATCACTACTTATATACTTTTCTACTTCTTCACACCTTCACTACTTACACACCTTCACTTCTTCACAACTTACACACTAATCTAGCCTACCCAACTATGCTCACACTTATCTAACAAGTATTCACAACATATACAAATGAATGAATGATTTACAATTATGACACACTAACAACTTGGATGAAGGAGATACACCAAGTTATAATACTTCTTGTCTTGAAGGATAGAAGTATTCTTCTTTTGTACTTTGATGGTGGAAGCTTGGATCACTTGAAAACCAATGCTTAAGAGAATATGATCAAAGGATTTTAGAAAGTATTTACAAAGATAAGAAAAGAATTAGAGCAGAAAGTTTGAAGTGCAAAAGGTGAGAAAATGTCCAGGGGAAAGCCAGTATTTATAGGCAAAAACTGGACAGCCGGAGGAGCGTGTCGGCCCCTTAAATAGGGGGCGGTCCCCTTAAAATTAAGGGGGCCGCCCAGCATAACTGTTGCCCAGTTTTGTATTTTTGTGGGGAAGGTTTTTCTGAAACATTTTTGCCATTTTTGGTTAAAAATTTGAATTCATAAATTTATAATGGATTAAACCTTTTTATTTATTACCGAAAATGTTTTTCTAAAAGATATAAAATGTTTTTGACATTTTATAGAAAATCTAGTGATTAAGAAAATGTTCCTTTGATCATATAGAGCATTAAGCATTTGTTCATTCATACCTTAAGTGATTGAGTTGTTAAAATAGATATTTACAACTAAATACTTGTTTACGTCATAATTTTTCGTTTAATGATTTTACATTTTGTGATTATCAAAACGTAGAGATATCGAAAAATATTAATAACGTGTTTAGGCATTATTTATATCAACAATCTCCCCCTTTTTGATGATTACAAAATCTAAACTCATTAAATTGAAAAATTAATTTTTAGATAAGTATTTAGTGAGTTTATATCTACTTCTCCCCCTTTTTGTAGAATCAAAAAGGTTATGCCGAAAAGTTTTATAAATAAAATTTGTCGGAACGAGAACTCCCCCTTGATGTGTGCTCCCCCTCGTTCGAGGGCACCAAGGAGACGAGCCATGGAAATCTTGGCTGCAAAAATATTAGGAGTACAAGCATACATAGCAAAATATGGAATATAAAGACAACAATCATGGCAAACAAATATTAAGAACACATAGCAAGACAAGTATATGCATAGCAAAAATATTTAGAACATGCAAATAATCTATTCATGCATTCAAGATGATCATGTATAACACATGAATCATCATTACATCACACAATATGCTTAAAACATAAGGATTACAATATAAGTAAAAGATACTAATAGTCCTAATATTGCCAAAGAGAGCGATTGGGCTTGCTTGCGACACAAAAGGGTAAGGGATTTTATTTTGGGGCGGAAAGCATGTGGATAGGACTTAGTTATTTGATGGTGAGGGAAATGGAGCGGATGGAGTGGATCTAGCGATGTTATATTGGATTAGAGGAGGAATAGGATGAGGACGAGTGAGTAGATATTCGATCCAAGAAATATCTTTACTCAAGTGGAGAATTTGTTTTTGAAGGAAGATGCAACAAGGACAATAGTGGGTGTGGTTTGTAACTTGATCCAAGTTGAGAGAGTGGGGTAAGAAATTTGAGTAGGGTGAAGATTGAGGATCAAGGTTGGCCCTTGTTGTGTTGTGTGAGGTGTATAGCAAGGAGATCACAAAGGTCATGGATTTGGTTTATATCTTCACGGAACCTTTCCTTTTCTGTGAGAATGTGGATTTGGTTATTTGGTGGAAGTGGATGAAATTGGGGTGTGTAGTTGGAAGTAAAGTTGGATGTTTGACCAATATGATGAGGATTTTGAAAGGTTTCAATGAGGTCGGTTTAAGGTTGATATGTGTAGTTTGGAACGAAGGTGGAGGTTGAGGCTATTTTGTGATAAAGGAGGGCTAGAAGGGAGTTGATCCAATTGAGCAAGGTGTAAGGCAAGAAGAGCACAAACTCATGGGCTTCTTTAAGTTCTTCAATGAACTTCAAGTATTTGGAAGAAGGTGATGATGGTGGAGTGTGGTTATTATGATGGATGAATGAACACTAATGATGGAAAAGGGTATTTATAGTGTAAGAATGGTGTGGTTTAGAAAGGTAAATTTTGGAGGGTGGTTTAGAAAGGTGATGATGGTGGAGTATGGTTGTTATCTGGGATGGATGTTTGAACATGTAACATAGGAGCAACATGTGAGTTGGTAGGAGGTGGTGGTGATACTCTTGGTGGTGGAGACATTTGTGAGCTTGGGTAATTATGAGTGGATGAGGATGGAGATATGGAAGAAGGGGATATTCCAAGAGTGGTGAGTGTTTTGGATGGTGCATTGGTAGGTTGAATAAGATGTGAGGTGTTGTGAATGAGATTGGGATTCTTGTTTTGGGGTTGATCATGCTCCTCATATGAATCACATGAGTGAGATTAAGGTGTATTTTCGGGAGTAAAGGTGGATGGTTGGTTATTATGATGAGGTTTGTTAAAGGGTTCATTGGAGTGAGCTTGAGGATTAGGAGTATAGTTGGGAACAAATGTGGGCGGAGGTGTTGGTTGTTTAGCCACATCATTTGTTGTGATGGACTTGTTTTGGGGGTTTGGTTTTCTTGTCCAACCGGGCTTTTTGGTCATCTTTGCTAACCTTGATGATTTTGGCTTTGGTTTGATGGGAGATGGCATGATGAGATGATGGAAGGTTATGAGGAATGGAAGTGTTTATAGTGTAGGATTGATGGGATTAAGGAATGTATAAAATTTGTTGGATGGATTGGAATAAGATATGTTTGTGAATTTTGGGTAGTGTAGGATGAAATGGGCTAAAAAGTAGAAAAGGAGACAGCATCTTCGACCATACAGATGGCCGTCCCCTTAAAGATTAAGGGGCCACCTAAGGATTTAAGGGGGCCGCCCATTGTGATTTCCAGATTGCTAGAAAGGGTTTTGGCAGAAATTTGTAGAAAGGGTTGTGTTTTTGGGTTTAGTTTCAAGCAAGTCCAACTCTTTGAGGAATTAAGCATGTAATAGATATTAAGTAAACAAGTAATTTTATCTAGCATGTAAACATACTCATCAAGCAAGTAATATATATGGATAGGAAACAATAATTTATCACAGAACATTTTCATGCAAACATACTCATCAAGCAAGTAATATATATGAACTAATTTTAGGATCTAGATGTGTCTCATGCAAATAAATGGGAACTTAAGATAGCATGAATTTCTAGACTTGTTACAAACAAATTCTTAATAGACAAACCATGTTCCCCTTGATTTGACTTGGTTCATTTATAAATATCATGTACGTAAATATAGATGACAAATATGAGATCACCATGCATGATTTAAAGAAATGTTTTTAGCATTATTCAACAATGCTTGAAAATGGTTTTTTTATGTAGATGTGAAAGTTATTTGAATAAAATAGATTGAGTTTTATTTCAAAATGTGTTTATGAAGAATGGGTAAGAAAAGAAAAATTCTCAATCTTTGACTTTGATCGAAAAAGAATTATGGACATAGATTAAGAAGAAAAACGTTTATAGAAAAAAAAATTTCCAAAATGTGAAGTTTCTGTATATTTTTAAAAATACTAGATTTTTGAAAAATGGTTGTTAAAGATCTCATGCTCAAGGGAATTGGTTAAGTCTATTGTCACATGCTACCCTTTTCTACATATCCTATGGTCATAAGGAAGTGATGACTAAATTCTATATGTTTGATGCGAGAGTGTTGAATGGGGTATATCCTAACATCTATAGCTCCTTTGTTGCTGCATACTTATCTAACTTGACACCATAGTCTATGAGAGCTTGTTTCATCCATAGTTTTCTAACGTGAGAAATCTAATCTTACTTCTATGTTAATGATTAATCCACTTAACTCATTTCACTTCATCACCATGAGTTTTCTAATAGTGGACATAGAAGATTTCCATTTTAAAT
The DNA here is from genome assembly GCA_021014915.2 of Artemisia tridentata subsp. tridentata. Taxonomy (NCBI): domain Eukaryota; kingdom Viridiplantae; phylum Streptophyta; class Magnoliopsida; order Asterales; family Asteraceae; genus Artemisia; species Artemisia tridentata. Next base: position 106,753,574 of record CP139509.1, on the reverse strand, counting down.
TTGAAAAAGGCTAAATGAGTTCGACAGTGAATACTTCATTTACTTTTAGGGGGCTAACTAAAGGGTTTCTAGTTTATTAAATCATCAAACGGATATAACTAAAAGTGTAAATGCAATGCAACCTATCAAACTAAGCATAACCTAAGGCAATGATTAATAAGACTATATGTATGAAGTAACTACTCATGAAATTTAAAAAGAGAGCGTACCTTATGTCCAGCTTTTCTTCAAATTCTTCAAGGTGATATATTGACTTATAGAAGCCAATCATAGATGAGTTTCCGAATTATTCAATGAGTGAAGATTTAGCCACTTGGTCCCCATTGTCTCATTTGTCCAAAATTGTTTAAACCAAACATGGTTTGCATTTGCATGTATGGTAAAAGTATTTCCCAAGGGTTGAAACTTGGTTGAAGTGAATAATTCCACATTGGGTGATTATTATTATTAGGAAAGTTTTGTCTACCTTGATTTCTTCTAGGTTGAGGGGTTTTAGACCGAGGATGAGGATTATTTAGTCTATTTGGAGGTGGAGTTTTAGATCTTAATTTTGGTTTAGAAAATCTGGTTTTGGCTTTTAATGATGGTTTATAAAAACTTTTTACTTCCTCATCACTCGCAATAGGTATTTTTCTATCTTTTATAAGTATATACTTAGGTTTTGACTCTAATGGTTTTTGTTTACTAGATTGACATTCAAACTTTACATTTATATTTTCACTAATTGAAACATTATTTGAGTTGAATCCTAGACCGGTTTTATCTCCCGAAGTTCCTTGAACACTTATTATTTCCTTAAGTGAGTTACTAATATTTTTAAACTTGTCAAGTTTGGAAATTTCATCTTTAAGTTTTTCGTTTTCATTTTTGACCTCTAGACATGTTTTACATTCTATAAAAACTTCTTTTTCTTTTTCTAAATGTTGTAGTTTAATTTTTAATTCGAGTACTTCATTTTCTAATCGATTATTAATATGTTTTAGTGATTTATTTTTAGCCATGACTTTTTGACCTAATTTGCATAACCTAATATATTCATTATCTAGGTCTTTTTCGTCTAATGATTGATTTTTATCACTAAAGTATTCGGTTTCAGAAATGTAAACGCTCTCATCTTGAATGTCTTAGCCCATAGACATTCTCCTCCTTTGTGGTTTTCTTTCTCATCTTCTCACTATCACTCCATCGCTCCTCACACGCTTTTTATTTTTGCTCCCTTCATCATTGGGCAACGACTTCCATCTGAAGATATTTGGATTCACCACATTTTAAACACATTCCTCCTGCTCTCTTGCTACCTTTGTCTTCTTTTTGCTGGATCCTTTCTTTTTCGTAGACTAGTGCGCCTGAAGATGATTCTTCCATGCCTATTTACTCTCATCTTTGGATGAGAGTCTAAGAAGTCTTCCTAACAAATTTTTGAAAATTCTTGAAGTCTTTACTGGATGATATTCTTCGTCATACTTTCGAGGTTGGCCTATCCGTCAACTAAAATTTTTCTATTCTTGCAATGACTGCTTTGTTCTCTTGCTCGTTTGACCTTGGAGTCGTATCTTATATTAATAGAAGTACTCCAAGAATTTCCTTTTGGATGAACATAAAATCCTCAAATTCTTACTAGAAAAATTCTCATCAAGTGCTTTTAAACTTGTGATGATAGTGTTAAACCTAGCAAAAGCATTATCTATTGTTTTCCTCTTCCGGAATCGTAAATTGTTCATATTGTTGAACAAGAAGATCTATTTTATTTTCTTTGACTTGACTATTACCTTGGTGAGTGATTAATAAAGAATCCCAAATTTCTTTTGCGGTTTGACACATAAAAATCCGTTCATATTCTTTGCGTGGTAATGCATTATAAATTACCATTTTAGCCTCATTATTTTTTGCTAGTTTCTTTTTCAAATCATCATTTTGTTTTTCAAAAGGTACAATTTCATCTATTTTAGTTAAAGTATTATTTTGAATAGGGGGAAAATCACCATAGGTAATAATATGCCAAAGATCAAGATCTTTTGATTTCACATAAGTTTCGAATCTATTTTTCCAATAAAGAAAACCATCACTTTCAAATAGTGGTGGTCTTTGCATAGATTGCCCTTCTAAATATTTTTCGGATTCCATAGATCGTTTCAAGTTTTAAAATACAGTTTATTTTAAAAATCTTGTTTGACGTGGCTCTTGATACCAATTGTGGAAAACTAGAAGGGGGGTTGAATAGTTTTACGTATTTTTAATTTTTATTATGAAAACTTTGTTTACTTTTAAAAACTTAGATTCGAATTTATGTGAACTCAACTCTTGAACAATATGAACAAATATAAGTAGATCTAAATTAACAATGCAAGTAAAGTAATGAAATGAAATGAAAGATAGAGATGGACAGATCTAACCGAGAGACAAAGGATTTATAGTGGTTCGGCTACAAGGACACCTTCCTTGCCCTACTCCACTCCCCGAGCACCTAACTCGAGAGTTTTCTTCACTATGTCAACAAGCTCCCTTATGGCGGAGAAAACCTTACTAAACTTTCGCTTACACAGGTTTAACGACACAAAGCTAGATGTCGAGTTCTAATCGTAGCTAGAACCAATCTCACAACTATTACACAACTTATTCACAACTTCTTCACACCGGCTTCACAACTTCTTCACGACGGCTTCACACCTTCTTCACGACTTCTACACGACTTCTTCACTACGGCTTTCACAACTTCTTCACAACCTAGCACTACTTATATACTCTTCTACTTCTTCACACCTTCACTACTTACACACCTTCACTTCTTCACAACTTCACAACTTACACACTAATCTAGCCTACCCAACTATGCTCACACTTATCTAACAAGTATTCACAAAATATACAAATGAATGAATGATTTACAATTATGACACACTAACAACTTGGATGAAGGAGATACACCAAGTTATAATACTTCTTGTCTTGAAGGATAGAAGTATTCTTCTTTTGCACTTTGATGGTGGAAGCTTGGATCACTTGGAAACCAATGCTTAAGAGAATATGATCAAAGGATTTTAGAGAGTATTTACAAAGATAAGAAGAGAATTAGAGCAGAAAGTTTGAGGTGCAAAAGGTGAGAAAATGTCCAGGGGAAAGCCAGTATTTATAGGCAAAAACTGGACAGCTGGAGGAGCGTGCCGGCCCCCTTAAATAGGGGGCGGTCCCCTTAAAATTAAGGGGGCCGCCTTATATAATTAAGGGGGCCGCCCAGCATAACCGTTGCCCAGTTTTGTCTTTTTGTGGGGAAGGTTTTTCTGGAACATTTTTGCCATTTTTGGTTGAAAATTTGAATTCATAAATTTATAATGGATTAAACCTTTTTATTTATTACCAAAAATATTTTTCTAAAAGATATAAAATGTTTTAGACATTTTATAGAAAATCTAGTGATTAAGAAAATGTTCCTTTGATCATATAGAGCATTAAGCATTTGTTCATTCATACCTTAAGTGATTGAGTTGTTAAAATAGATATTTACAAATAAATACTTGTTTACATCATAATTTTTCGTTTAATGATTTTACATTTTGTGATTATCAAAACGTAGAGATATCGAAAAATATTAATAACGTGTTTAGGCAATTATTTTAAAACGAAGGGTGTAACTTTTGTGACTTTTATACCTTTTTGGTTGTCCCATTTTCTTTACAAATAAAGACATGTGCAGGCTTGCTTGAAGTTAAATTATACTGTAAGAGGATAACAAAAATATACAAACGTATAAAAGGCTAGGGATCAATTGCTAAAGAGAAATGATGTGGATGCCTAACTTATATGCCTAATATTATGTCTAATCCACTCATTGTTAGACACATGTATTTCATACTTTCTCTCTCCACAAACTCACCATTGATCTTGACAAGTGTATGATTATTTTTCTTAGCCATGCCAATTAGGCATGACAATCACTACTCATTGCAAAAATCATAAAATTTTAAGTAAACTATTCGGGCTACTATATTACTTTATTCGACCCAAACATAATGTGACCCAGCTTTGAGCCCAATATGGATCAGCATGGCCTACTTGTTATTGCCTATATCTTCGTACAAAGTCCAATCTTAACATAAAGTTTAAACACAAATTGAACAAACTTAAAGACATACTTGACAGCTAGGGGTGGCAATTTCTGAGACGACACGAAACCCGACCTGAAACTGACACGAAAATTAACAGGTTCGGTTTGAGCTAAATAGATTCCAGGTCAGGTTTGGGTCGACATATCTATCCCGTTTATTAAACAGGTCAGGTTCGGGTTGGGAATAAAATAAACGGGTCGACCCGCCAACCCGTTTAAAGATTTTTTTCTTAAATTAAAATTTATTTATATTTAATTATACGGGTTAAATGGGTTAAACGGGTCGACCCACTAACATGTTTAACTCGTGTAATGTGCTAACTTTTTTATATAAAACGGGTTAAATGGGTCAACCTGAAATCCGTTTAACATATTCAACCCGTGTAACCTATTTAACCCGTCAACCCAAGTATATATATGGGTTAGATGGGTCAGGTTCGGGTTACGTGTAAACAGGTTAGGGTTGATGTAGCTGACCTGATGATTTAAATGGGTCAGGTTCAGGTTGTTGTTTTCTGACCCGCCAACCTGACAACCCGAAACCGCCAACCCGAACTCGACCCGAATTGCCACCCCTACTTGATACTTCATGTTGTTTACAAAATATATGGCCAAAGGTCGAGGAGCAACATTTCGTAAACAACTTTAGGCCATGGGCTCTATATATTTGCACTATCACGGATATCAAAATAATGAAAACTAATTATAATATATACTAAATACGGAGTATGATTTTTGAAAGGGCTAAATAGTGTTTTCTTAAGCTATCCGTTATATGCTAATCTTTCACCTAATTGGGCTACGTTTTAGGATTAGCAAACCGAATTGTTAAAATATTGTGTAAGTGCACCTTATGGCAGCCTGTGATTGGCCCAATGTGGGCAATACTATAACTATTCATGTCCGTTTTTACGTAATCACTTCTGTAATACAAACTGCTCCTTCATTAGCGAGTTAAACCAGATGTAACTAAAGTGGTATGTGCAATATGAGCCACACAGGTGTAACCTAAACCTGTATTAACGATCTATGAAACACCTAATCTGTTAGGATTCTGCACACGGTTAAGGTGGTTAAACCTTTTGTACTTTGTGTGTATGATATATTGAGTTTATATGATTAAGTATGCGGAATCTACTTAATCACACTTAGAAGGTTATTATGGTTATGGAAATGGAAAAGTTGTGTTTGTTATATGACAATGAACAAATAAAGATTAACACCAAACAATTTAATATTATTAAGATAATAATACGAGTGATCTTGAGATATCACTAGGGTTACAACCTTGAATCTTAAGTTTCTATATCTTGTGATATTGTTGTGTTTGTTCTAGTTCTAACAGTTATGAAAGTTCTAAGTATTTTTTAAACACAACAACCAACACACTAATATCTAGTCTAAGATCTTCTTTTATAGTCCAAGAAGATCTTTACAATATTGCTTAAAGTCTTGATAAACTACTTGCTAACTTATCTTGAGTGTGTCAGTACATAAGATACAACATGTATCTTAGTACACAACTTGATATTGATCACTTTGCTAAAAGATATTATCTACCATATATCCTTGACTTTAGTACACAAATATCTTTTCAATACTTATCCAACCAGCAGTTGTATATGTGAAAATTATCCACTCAGCAGTCTCAACTAGCAGTCCCTTCTTTGTACTACCAGTTAGAACGGTTAGTTAAAACTTGAACAGTCCTAAGATATACACCAGCAGTTAGAACTGTTAGAGTATTCTTCTCAGCAGTTGGAACTGTTAATACTTGTAATTCTTGATACTTAATCTTCAGAACATTTAATTCCCAACAATCCTCCCCTAAACATGTGAATCCATTTCAACATGTTTCTGAATTAAATTATGGATTGTGAAGATCTTTCAAACACTTCATAGTTAGACCCTTGATCTGAACTTTCTTCTATTCTGTGAGATTGAATATCTTTCTCAGTAGCTCATTTGCTTTCTGATCTTTGACTTTAACAATATCAATACACTAATCTTTAGTCTTCAAACATTGACCTAAAGATGGTGCAATTTCCTTGGATGGAGGAATTATAAGAGGCAATGGTGCTGTGTATCTTGGATGCTTGTTTCAACAAGTGAAATCATCTATCAGCATGCCTTTGCAAGTGATGAACAAACGTGGTAAACTGAAATTGAAACTTTTCTTCGTTTGACCTAGATAGAACTTTCTCCTTTGGAATGCTTCATCCCTTCTGAATAGATAGAATTTTCATCATCTTGTATGCTCTTGTCTTTTCCTCCCTTTCATTGGTTAATCTTCCTTTCTTGGGCTTTTACTTCCTCCCCTGAAGCAAATAACATTTTATCCTCCCCTGTTTGGAAGATCTCTCACCATCATCCCATCATTATCTGATCTACCAATGTGAACTTGTTTTCAGACAATGTTGTACGTGAAGCCATCAATTCCTTAAGAGTTTAAGTTGCTGCCCTCATCACTTCTAGGTGTGTTAACTCCTATGAGAGGTGATTCATTGGACATGTGACTCATGATCCATCAATGGATGGTTTTTGTGAGTCTCTTTTTAAAATCCTTTTAAGAAACTTTTGCCTTAGCAGTATGTATATGATTTTAGAATTGGAAAAAAAATCATACTACTTTCAACCATTTTGAAGGGATTAAGTGTATAATAGACACTTAATCAAAATTTTGGTTTAAAGCAACCTCTGGTTGTGTGAGAACCAATGTTTTTCAGCTATAAATAACTGCCTGTGTGCAGATAAACTCATTCAAAGAGTTTTCCTGACAGGGTTTCCAGCTCATAGTAATTGTTACCTCTAACACAAGTGTTAGATTCACGTTTACTAGCTGTTCTTTCTATCAGATGTCCTTAGACTTGCTCATTATACTTTGAAAGTATAAAATGCTAGAAAGTGAGTTGAGTCAGTTACTGTCTGACCAACTAAGTCATCAATTCAATGTGAAATATGATAACCAGGTTTCAAGAAAGAAGTTTTAAAGAATTAATTAACTTAGGTGTAAACCTTTGTTAATGAGTTCCCAAACTCAGTCCATCATAAACCTGTTATGAAAGCAACTGGAATCACTTTTCTTCTGCTTCCATTTCACTTGAAATTTCCTTATTGCTCAAAGTTCATACCTGAAATTGTTAGTTCAAAACCAAGAAACAAAATGCATAGCATTTGTCTTATAGCAGTATCAATATATGACCAACAGTATGAACTGTTTAAACAAAACTTGAACTAGCAGTACTAACTGTTCCATTAACAGTATCAATTTACAAAGATATCAGTACAACCTTAACATATATAAAAACCACATAGATTAGAAATTTTAAGGATTAAGCATTCCAATACTTGCTACCAAGTACTGAAACCTTCCAACATCAAAAGCTTTTGTTAGTAGATCTGCAAAGTTAAATTCTGAAGCAATTTTAAGAACTTGAATTAATCTTTTCTCATTGCAGTCTCTTATAAAGTGATGTCTAATTTCAATGTGTTTTGTTTTAGAATGATGTACTGGATTTTTAATAATGCAAATTGTACTACTATTATCAATATGAATAACAGTGTTTAAGAAATTGTACCCATAGTCAAGGAGTTGGTTTTGAAGCCATAGAACTTGACCACAGTTGTTGAATTAGCCACAATTGTTTGCTTCTTACACTGCCATGAGACAAGTCTACACCCAAGGAATTGACATCCTCCAGTTGTTGACTTTCTGTCCAAGCTAGCACCAGCATAATCACTATCCGAAAATGCTACCAAATCAAAAGGTGATTCCCTTGAATACCATAGACCCAACCTTGGTTGACCCTTGAGATATCTAAAAATCCTCTTGACTGCAGTTAAATGAGAAACCTTTGGAGTTACTTGAAATCTTGCACAAGCACAAACAGAGAACATGATATCAGGTCTTGATGATGTAAGATACATCAAAGAACCTATCATAGATCTGTAAGTGTGTACATCCACATTTTCTCCATCTAAGTATTTAAGAAGTGGCTTCTCAGAGTCCATTGGTGTGCTTACCATTTTTGAATCAGCAAAGTTGAACTTCCTTAGTATCTCAGCAACATATTTATCTTGACTAATAAATATGCCTTCATATGACTGTTTAACTTGCAAACCCAAAAAGAATGTAAGTTCTCCCATAGAACTCATCTGAAACTTATCATGCATAAGTTTCTCAAACTCTAAACACATCTCCTTCCTAGTAGATCCAAAGATAATGTCATCTACATACACCTGCACTAACAGAAGATCCTTCTTGTGTTGTTTGATGAAAAGTGTCTGATCAATCTTTCCTCTTTGAAATCCATTTGCTTTTAAATAGGAAGCAAGTGTTTCATACCAAGCTCTTGGTGCCTGATGAAGGCCATATAGAGCTTTAACTACTCTGTACACTCTATCTGGATGTTCTGGATCAATGAAACCAGGAGGTTGTGAGACATAAACCTCTTCTTCAATAGTACCATATAGAAAAGCACTCTTGACATCCATTTGGTAAACTGTGAAGCCTAAAAATGAAGCATAAGCTAAGAAAAGCCTAATTGCCTCAATTCTTGCTACTGGAGCAAAAACTTCATCATAGTCTATCCCTTCTTGTTGTGTGTACCCTTGGGCTACTAATCTAGCCTTATTCCTAATCATTATACCCCTTTCATCCCTTTTATTCTTGAAAAGCCATCTAGTGCCAATTACCTTTGCATTCTTAGGTAAATCAACTAGCACCCAAACTTTCTGAATCTTGAACTGAAGAAGCTCCTCTTGCATAGCTTCTACCCAGCTTGAATCATCTAAGGCTTTCAGAATGTTCTTTGGTTCATCTTGTGAGAGAAAACATACAAACAAGCAAGAGTTTGAAAACTCATGCTGCTTTGAAGCATAAAGGGCATCAAGAAGCCCTTGTTGGTCTGAAGACATCAGTTGTTGTCTTTGTCTTCACACCTGATTGTACATCTCCAATCACATTATCTAGGGAGTGGACTTTGTGAATTCTTGTTTGTGGAGTAGAAGGAACTTGATAATTTGATGGAAGATTGTTGAAATCCTCCTCACTGTCTTAGAAATCTGCTTCAGTTGAGTCTGAAGGGCCAGCAGTTGAATGCTCTGTCTTAGCAGTATAAACTGCTTTTGAACTGCTAACTTGATTGTCTTGTTTCTCAGTTCCATCTTCCTTGCTTTCATCTTCAACACCTTCTTTAGCTTTGCCAGAAGAAGATTCATCAGTTGTTGAAGTTGAATCCACACTTGTACTTAATGGCATCCATACATGATCTTGGTTTGTCTCTTTTTCTAACCTTGCCTCATTTGTTGCTTGTGAACCTGAAAAATTATTAGTTTCTGCAACAACAGACACATAATTCATTGAATTGGTTAGTGTTTCAAGATCAAATAGCCATTTTGGTCCTTGACCTTCTACATTGGATTTATCTTCCAAAAACTCCACATGTAGATTTTCTTCTACAATCATAGTTCTTGTGTTGTATACTCTAAATGCTTTGCTATTACGAGAATATCCAACAAAGAATCCTTCATCTGCTTTACCATCGAATTTTCCTAAATGGTCTAAGGTATTGAGAATTGTCACATGACATCCAAAAGGTCTAAGAAATCCTATTGCAGGAGTTCTACCTCTAAAAAGTTCATATGATGTCTTATTGTGAGGCTGTACAACTAAAACTCTATTTTGAACATAGCAAGCAGTGCTAACTGCTTCAGCCCAAAAAGTTATAGGTAGCCTAGAATCAGCTAACATAGTTCTAGCAGCTTCAATTAGTGTTCTATTCTTCCTCTCAACAACACCATTCTGTTGTGGTGTTCTAGCAACACTAAATTCTCTCCTAATACCTTTTTGTTTGCAGAAATCATCCATAACTCTATTCTTAAACTCTGTCCCATTATCACATCTAATGACTTTCACTTTCTTGTCTACTTGGTTTTCTATCTGTATAATGAATGTCTTAAGGATGCTTGTAGTCTCATCCTTAGTAGATAGAAAGAAAACCCATGTAAATCTAGTATAGTCATCAATTATAACAAGACAATATCTCTTATGCATTATACTACTTACTGAAACAGGTCCAAATAAGTCCATATGAAGCATAAACAATGATTGATTGATAGAGTTACAAATCTTGGGCTTACAAGTGGCTTTGTGTTGTTTGCCTTTAAGACAAGCAATGCATGTTTGATCATTTTCAAATCGTTTTTGAGGTAAACCTCTTACCAAACCATTCTTAACAATTTTATTTTTGGTTTTGAAGTTAATATGACCAAGCCTTCTATGCCATAACATTGATTCATCCAATGTGGCCTTTGCAACAAGACAAGTTAAATTCTTTTTAGGAACAATGTTCTTCATGTCTACACTGTACATATTGCCCTTTCTAGGAATTTTAAGAAGTACTTGACTTTCATCAAGCATCTTAAAATCAGGAGAAAGTACAAGACATTCAGTCTCACAGAATAGAACATTGTTCATTTTGTCACACATTTGTGAGACACTAAAAGATTATAATTTAGCTCTTTTACATAGTACACATCTTCAAAATCTAAATTTCCAGTTTTGATTGTACCTTTACCGGAAATTTTGCCACCAACACCTCCTCCAAAGGTAACATAGCCTCCATCTATTGATTGAAAATCTGAGAGATAAGACTTGTTGCCTGTCATGTGCCTTGAATATCCACTATCTGAGTATCTTTTATCCTCTTGTTTATCAGTTGAATGTTCCTTCACATAAATGAGAAGTTTTAGTTTCTTTTGGGGACCCAAGCCATTACTGACTTGAATCTGCCTCTTGCATCAATGTAATTTAATCTTTTAAGGACAGTTGATGCAACATTGGATTTAAGAATCCAACATGCTGAGGTCTTAACAGCATTTGCCCTGTTTTTCCAAGCAGCAGTACTAACTGCTTTCCTAGCAGTTTTAACTGCTGGCTTTGCAGTTTTACTCTTTGGTTTCCAAACTTGTTTTTGGACCACTGCTTTTGTTTGAATGGGCCTGAGAACAGTTTTAGGTGCATGTTTTGAAGTTATTTTTGCACTTTTAACTGTTGGTCTTGGGTTAACAGTCTTAAATGGTCTAGCAGTTGAAACTGCTTGCCTAGCAGTACAGACTGCTGTCGAAACTGCTCTGGGTTTTATACTCTTGGACTTAGAGTGAAAGTGAGTTTGAGGAGTTTGCCTTTTGAAATTCACCCTATTGTTTTCATACCCAGATACCCATTTGTTACAGAAAGCTGCAAGATGATCAAAACTACCACATGTGTAACAAGCTTTATTATAAAAGAAAAAGTCTTCACCTAATTGGTTAGACTTGAGGCCATTCCAATTTCTTTGGTTACCTCTGGGCTTGCTAGTGGATCAATATTGTTCACAATATTTAACTGGTTGCCTAACATGTTTAATGTTTGAACTAGGCTTGACAGTATCCTTTTTGATCACTTTAGGAACCCTTGTTCCTGCTTTCTTAACTACTTCAGGTTTAGACATAACCTGTTCTTCTTCATCACTATCAGTTGTACAGTCTTCAACAACTATAGCATCTAATTTATTAACAAAGGACACCTTGTCCTGATAAAGTAAAGTTTTATCTAAACTTTCACTTACTTTTTCTTCCTTAAGACTCTCAGTAGTCTTAGAACCATATTCCATTATTGGTTCTTGAAACTCAGGTAAACCTGAATTCCTTAGGTCAATCCCTGGGGGTTTTGGGATACCTCTATAAGGAGGTGGGACACTTTTATATCCTACTCCTGACTTAGCTCTATTAATCACTTGACATTCTACTATGTTGTGGACACTTCTAGAAGCATGTTCTAGTGCCTGTGTAGTCAAGTGAATGTTTCCATTTTCCTTTTTGACCCTATCAAAAGCTTCTCTCAAAAGCTTAATTTCAGCATCTCTAAAGAATATGTCCTGTCTTAGGAGAGCTTTGTCATCAGAAAAAGCTAATTCATTTTCCTTATAGTGTATGATTTGTTTCTCTAGAGTCTCTAATCCACACTTATAGTTTATAAAGTTTTGAAAAGTGCTGCTTAGCTCTTTCTTTTGATCATCATATTGTTTGATTAAAACCTGTAGAGCATTAAGAGCAGTACAAGTATTTGAACAAGCTTTATGATTTTGTACCTCAGTAGTAGAAAAAGCCATAAGTGCCATCTGAGCAGGAGTTTCTTCTTCATCTGCCATGAAGCTCCAATCAAAACCTAAGCCATCAATAGCTACCATAGCCTTTGAGTTCGGCTCAGAAACCTCCCTTGTTTTGGATGTGCTTTCAAAACCTTTGTTCTTGCTATCTTGCTTCCTTGGTCTTCTGCACTCTCTTGAAAAATGACCCATCATATGGCAGTTATAGCACTCTATCCTTGACTTATCAAAACCAGCAGCATCAGTGTTGCTGATTACAAGCTTCTTCCCTGTCTTGTGATAGAACTTCTTGGCTCTCATGCTAAGAAGAGAAATTTCCATTTTAGATCATTTCCTCCAGATCATCTTCATGGATCTCTTGGAGGTCTTCATAGGTGAGCATGGACCCATTATTTTGACTTGTAAGAAATGCACAACAAGTCTTTTCATCTAAAATACCTATGGTACTGCTTGATGAACTAGCAGTACCAACACCATCAACAACTTTCACCTCTTCACTTGATTTTGAGGTACTAGGAATTGACATAAATGCCATGTTCCCAGTATTAGAACTAGTACCTCCATTCTTCTTCAAATCTTGCTCCACAATCTTGAAGTTGCTATACAAATCTATAAGCTCCATTATATCAAGGTCTGGCTTATTCTTCCAGACAACAACATGCATAGCCCACTATTCTGGTAGGCTTCTCAGAAATTTTGAGTTCAAATCTTCTTGAGGTATTTCAACCCCAAGAATAGCAAGTTGGCTCACAATGTTCTGAAGCCGATTAAACATATGTTCAAGAGATTCATTGTATGTAGAGGAGAAGTTTTCAAACTGCTGTTTGAGCAGTGTCTTGTGGGTTTTCTTGGTGGCTTCATTTCCACCATACCTGGCAATAATAGCTTCAAATAATGACTTGGCATCTTTGAACTTGCTGAAGTTTAGAAGTTGATCATTGGGAATGGTCATCATCAGCATGCTTCTTGCCTTCAAGTCATTTTTCTTCTTTATTCTATCTTCTGCAGATGTTGGCTTTGTCTGCAGAGTTGACACCACTTTGCCGTCCACTGTTGATGTAGTGGTGGTAGGCTGGTAAGAGTCTCCATCTTCAATGATTTCCCAAAGTGCATAATCTTGCACTTGGAAATATTGCTCTATCCTCAGCCTCCACATCTCAAACTCATTCTGTTTGAGCATGGGAATCTTCGCAGCAACATTTGTCTGTATAGATTCAACGTCCATTTCTACTTCTTCTTCTAAATCAAATATCAACCTGTGCTCTGATACCACTTGTTAGGATTCTGCACACGGTTAAGGTGGTTAAATTTTGTACTTTGTATGTATGATATATTGAGTTTATATGATTAAGTATGCGGAATCTACTTAATCACACTTAGAAGGTTATTACGGTTATGGAAATGGAAAAGTTGTGTTTGTTATATGACAATGAACAAATAAAGATTAACACCAAACGATTCAATATTATTAAGATAATAATACGAGTGATCTTGAGATATCACCAGGGTTACAACTTTGAATCTTAAGTTTCTATATCTTGTGATATTGTTGTGTTTGTTCTAGTTCTAACAGTTATGAAAGTTCTAAGTATTTTTTAAACACAACAACTAACACACTAATATCTAGTCTAAGATCTTCTTTTATAGTCCAAGAAGGTCTTTACAATATTGCTTAAAGTCTTGATAAACTACTTGCTAACTTATCTTGAGTGTGTCAGTACATAAGATACAACATGTATCTTAGTACACAACTTGATATTGATCACTTTGCTAAAAGATATTATCTACCATATATCCTTGACTTTAGTACACAAATATCTTTTCAATACTTATCCAACCAGCAGTTGTATATGTGACAATTATCCACTCAGCAGTCTCAACTAGCAGTCCCTTCTTTGTACTACCAGTTAGAACGGTTAGTTAAAACTTGAACAGTCCTAAGATATACACCATCAGTTAGAACTGTTAGAGTATTCTTCTCAGCAGTTGGAACTGTTAATACTTGTAATTCTTGATACTTAATCTTCAGAACATTTAATTCCCAACATAATCTCTGTACTAGAGGAGGATACGTGTCTTCAGATTAATTCTACCACTCCCACCGCCTTTCTTCTACATCCTAGAAAATTCTATAACCTTCATTGATCTATCCATCTTATTACAGCTACCAAACCCGTTTTCTATGGGTTTTGATAGTAATGGGTTCGGAAAAAATTCCTTATTGCGTTTTTAATCAGTTTTTACGGATGATGAAGATGATGAGGAAATCTTAATGTCAATAAGGTGTGTTTTATTTTTGCCTTTTGTTTGTTATTTAACTTTTTCTTCTGCTTCTGTTTTTTTCACTAACAATCAGGTGTGAGGTGTCTTTTATTTTTATTTCGAATTTGTAAGTTATGGGAAAATAGAAGCAACTGATTGGTTTTATTTTGATTTGTGGGGTTTTGATGAAATTAGGGTCAAATTGCAAGGGAGGCTAATTTAATTTTTGTGAATGCTTATTTATGTTTAGATTCAGCTTGGAGGGATGAGGGAATACACTTCACAAACGGATCAGAATGACACTTGCACATGTTATATACATCATTTCTTTGTTTTTAGCTTTACATATGACATGTGCATATTAATAAAAATTTACTGGCACAATGTTTGTATTGGTTTCGTAATGTTCTGTTTTGTAGATACTTAATAGAGAATAAATTTTGAGTCACATGAGATTGTTATACAGTTACTGATGAAAGAAAAGGATAATGGTTAAGTGGTTCACATGGAAATACCAGTCAAACACATTCAGCGACTCATACCAGCCGAATTTCATATTTCTTATAAAGTTGGTTCGTTGCTTTTAAGGTATCATTTTACCAAATATTTGAAAGCATACATTACTTTTTTAAATTATTTTAATGTGCAGAACCGCCTCTTGATTATGTGTATTTTTCCGATTGTCATCAGGTTTGTCGACATTGTGACGCGCTACAAAGTCATTCGAAAAGTGTGAATCCACAATATCATCACTACTGTTTAGGAGGCCGAGTATTTTTCGGGTAACAGTGATTCACCTACATCTATTCTTGATATCAAAAAAGTAGTATGTACGCCCTTTTTACCACGTTTCTCTCCAGTACTACCAGGAAAACTATACGCTGAATTCAGGGATTCAAAAGGAAGGTCAAAGAATGGAGATAGAAATAGATATATTAAGGATCATAAAGCTGAAGAGGAAACTTCAAGCATTTGGCAGCAGGTTACTGATTCTATGTTTCTGTTAGCTTAAGCAAATGAGAAGTAGCCATACGTTCGTTGATGATTTAGGTGATAAATAATGTAGTTAGCGATATATTCTGCCATTTTAGACTAATGTATTATGTACGTGGTTATGGAGCAAAGGAATGAGGTAATATGGAGTTTATAATTGTTTGTGATCAAAGCTAATGTCATAATAGTTTTTTGATAATTGGCAATCAAATCTTTAGCTGACATAAAATCTTGCATCTATACATCTTTCCTTTGTTCTATATCGTTAGAGTTAAAAATGTTAAGAAAAAATATTCGAGTCTGAACAAACCTTATAACAAAAATTTTATTGCAGCCTCCAAAATACATTTTTGGCACTCGAAAAATACATAAATAGGATCATTATGGTGCCGCCAATTAGGATATACGTAAAGAGTTAACATGGAAGAACATAAAGACTTAAGTGTATTTCCCATTCGACTTCACAATAACGACCATCTTTATATGTTTATATCTCAATAATCTCTTCTAAACAGCCGATTCTTTCAAAATCTCTTCTATATTGCACCTGTTATATATTACGAACATTACTATGATTTCAGGTTGCATGATTTGATAATGGAATTGATAGAGGCTCGCGAAAGAGCTGGGATCCAGTGACGCAGTCCTGTAAAGATTTACCGTGCGAACAATGATGGTTATGTAGCTCAGATAGGAGATACGTTGTTGATGTAGCTTCGACATTTTGATTGGAACCCTTTCTGGATGGAAATTGCCAGCCATATATCTCTTGCACACATAAACTAAGAAACTTTATAGATTTCAGGTAAGTTAAAAAAAAATCAACTTCTGTATTTTCGTCTTATATGATATTCGCATTACACAGGTTTGAAATTGTAGCCCATTTATATAGAAATCTGTAAAAAATCACAATCTGAGTTATTGATGTCCTTGCATATTAACGACGATAGAAAGGTTTAGATAGGTATTTTCAACGACGACAGAAAAGGATGCAATCGACTGATCGCAAGGCCAAGGTCATGTAATTCTGAAGATGGTTTAAATGGTGACACATAGAACTCGCATTGGAAAACAAGATCAGGTAAAGGGTGCAGCCACTCATCCACACTGCCTATATGCAAGGGTTAGTGTCTACACGATAAATGCTTATGATTAAGTTAATATTCTACACATTAACCAAACAACTTAAATGACAATAAAAAAAGCTGTTGTAAATTTGATTTTGATTTTTTTTTTATTGTCGTTGGTGTTTTTCAGGTGTGGTGACACATTTGATCAGGTTTGATTTCGGAGGGGTGGAATTCATCTACTAATGTTGGAATTACTTATTGTTATAACTACTTATGGTGGTGTTTGGCACTTCTTATTGGCATAATACATTATGCAATTTCAGCAAGCTCACTACAATATAATTGACAGCGGCTGCTAATGATACCGTATAAGATATCCATAATTGGTAACGACCTCGCCACAACATAGTTCAGATTACTTATTGGGTACTACTGATACATATTTGACTAATTGGGTACGTGACAACCGGGGCACACAGGAAAACGGGTTAGCTAGGGTAAACAGGTTGGTCGGGTCAGGAGCGTCAAGTAAGGTAGCCTTTTTATGCAGAGATATACCAGTGGTAAGCATTGATTTTTTACTATGAGTGTTTGGATTACCTATTTTATGTTTTTTGTTCTGTTTTGATATTTAGGAACACTTCCTGTTTTGTATTACGTTATACGCTGTTTCTATTTGCCTTTCCACATATTTAACGCCGACTTTCATGATTCCTTTCTCACATGTACACTAATAATTGTAGATGCGAGTTGTCAAATGACGATTGTTGTCACATGCTAGGAATGAAAAACTGACTGACTTCATAACACGTGTATGTATCTTCAATAAAGTTATTAGTGAGACTTAAAAGTTTTATTTGTATAAGGTAAAAAAAAAATGTTTATGGCTATTTAAGTCTCCTGCACATGTTGTTACAGATATTAATAGAAGCTCAGAAAGGGTTACGGTCTCCCAACGTGCAAAGAATAATTGCAGCCGTTCAGCTCCTCAAAGTAAGTATGTCAATTTTTTTTTTACAAAGTTTGATTGTGGTAGGCAAGATATAGTAGGGGGTTTCGGTTATAGTAAACATTTCTGAACTACCGCTGCTACAAGTATTGATGGAGAATCAGATAATGGCACAACTGCAGACATCCAAAGGCCTAAAGTTAGTAACTTTTTTGGCGTTCACTTAATCAGAAGATTGCATGACCAAGACTATCTTTCTTATTCCCTGTGCCATTCCATGGTTTCTTATTAACTTATTTCTACATCTTTGGGAATTATGCAGAGATACCATTGGAATATGTGCATTTAGGGGACTGCAATCAGGTGTGCCACCATTGTGGCGTGTTGTTTTGGTATAAAGAAAAGCTGGCGGCTTACTCTAGAGATGGACCCTGCTATCACGGATGAGGTTAGGTAAACCCGTGAATGCATAACAGTGACGTAAGTATATCACCAATATCTTGCAGATTCAGGAACGGTTTCGCATAAGGTAAAGCTACATGATGAAACTTTCTCATTGATGTTTGGATTTCAAAGTCGATATCGTTCATGGCTTTAATACCATATTCAGTCAAACGATAAAAAAAACCATTTGGAGGTGAATCCGCTGATGTAGCTGAATGAGTTTGAGACAAGAGTTCGAGAATTTTTGAAACTCCTTAAAAGAAAATTGTACTTTCGAGGTGTAACAACAGAGGTAACATGTTGTTTCATAGTATTTGAATTCTTATAGCATCAACGGTCTCTCAATACCAAAGGACAAGAAGCAAGTGGGTCAAATATGATGGCTGTCGCAAAAATTAACAGGTTAAAAGTTGCCTAAATTGTATTTTAAATATAAAAGCTACTGAATTAATGTATAAATGTATAGGATCTATCACAGGGCTAATCTAAATTATAAACCGAGGCATGTAATGGATGAGACCTTAGACCAGCGTTTCCATTATTTTAGCAAATTTATTGAGTAACGTGTGATGAAATTTATGTTGCTAAATCGATGCAGTTTATTTTTAAGGTTGTAAGTATCTTAAATGGCGCTGTTATGTTATGATTAATTGATTATGCCAACACATGAATTTTTTATATTTTGGTTCATGTGTTGTGCCTATATGTTCGAAGTATGGCTTGGTAAAAAAAAAAAAAAAAAAAAAAAAAAAAAAAAAAAAAAAAAATCCACAAAAGGCCAACTTATACCAATAATACTTCTAAAACCAAATGTATGAAAAAACGACATAATTGCTAACTCCAAAACGCGTTAACATAATTGTGATAAACACAAACGCAGTCGCCCAGCAGCAACGCGCAGTCAAACCCGCTCGTTAAATACAATTGTGAACTATCCATGTCAGAAATTAAATAGGATCGACAACTGTAGCACTTTGTCACGTAAATCCGTAGATATTTCTAGAATTCTAGTTTAAATCGTTTTACACCAGCCCATTCAAATCCTACGAGCACTCCCAACCGTAACACAGGTTAAACTTTAACACACTGCCATGTTAGCGCCACATCAGCTTTAACCTTTTCACCTTTAACTAAAAAAAACACTCCCAATCATAACTCACCTTAACTCACCTTTAAATCAAATATTTTCAAACTCAACCCCTAAACTTATAATAATACTTCATTTATTAAAAACTTAACATTCATTAAAAACATACTACATTACATACTTAAAAAAAAAAAAAAAAAAAAAAAAAAAAAAACCCCTGGGCCGTTTCCCTTTTCAAACGATACTCGAATGTCATAGCCTCCCTGAATTGGCTAGACGAGCTCGTTCCTCCCGTAATCGCTCCCGTGCTCGTTCCTCCCGTGCTCTCGGATCTAGCTTTCTTTGAAGCACGCTTTGTTCCCATTGGTCGTGGTTGTTCATCACGACCAAACAACGCCTCGTTTGTTTCGCTTGGGACATCGCCGGTTAAATCAACCCCTTCCGGCGCGTCCCATTTCATATGAGCCCGCAAAACCTCCCAAGCCTCCTCGTTGTTAAAAGGAGCGGTTTTGTGCTCGTCACGATACATTTGTTTGACGCGTTTAAGGATATCCATTTTACTTTCCCCACTTCTTTGTTGGCGTTGGGAACGTTTGTAGTAGGCGTTGAACTTTGTGCAATCACGGTTCAACGTTTTCCATTTTTCTTGAATCATATCCTTGTTTCACTTTTGAAAATTGAGTCTATTAAACTCATTTTTCACCCGTTGCCAAAATGTATCCTTGCTTTGATTTCGACCCACTTGTGAATCCTCCGTCGCGGCAACATAACACGACGCAAGTAATTTTTCCTCTTGTGGGTTCCAACGTTTGATGAAGTCGGTGTTTTCTTCATCCTCCTCCAAAGGTTCGAGGTCTTTTGTTTTTTTTGCCTTTCGTTTGCCACCCCGTTTGTGTGGCTTTGGAGGATACGTTGGAGTATCGGGAGCATCATGGGTTGCGGTTTGAGATTGTTGTGAATGTTGTGTGAATTGAAGATTGGAGAAATTGGTGTTTAGGTTCGATTGTTGTTGTTGTTGTTCGTAAAATAGCATTTGTTGATGTTGTTCGTAAAGTTGTTGGCTCGACAAGCCAAGTGGGTTGTCGATTGGGTTGTTGGTTGATGGTGCGTTCGGGTTTGAAGATGACCCGGCGTTTGGGTTATTCTACCTTGTGTATAGGAGATTAAAGAAGGTATCATCGTCGTTTAGGTTGAAGCCGGACATTTTTTTTTTTTTTTTTTGTGGAAGTTTGAAGATGAAAGTATATGATGTAGTAGATTGATTTGTGGAAGTGTGAAAAATTTGTGGTGTTAATTGGGTATTTATAGGAGAGTAAAAATGGTTTAGATTTTTTTTTTTTACATTTGGATTCAAAGGCTATAAAACACAAGGGGCCAAAATGATTTTTTTTTTGAATTTAACGGCTAGTTTAGGCTTGGGAAGGGGGGAAAGTGATTTATTTATTTATTTTACACAAACTACCCTTAACGCAGCGTTAAGGGGTTAACCCTTAACGCTGCGTTAACGCAACTACCTTTCAACGTTTAACTCGACTTTAACGCACCCTTTTGGAAGTTTAACGCACTAGGTGCGTGATACGTTGAACATGCTCTAAGAGTTCGGAATGTGATTAAAATAGTTTGCGACTTTCTAGATTTGGCATATATGACATGCACGACCGATTACTTCTTCTACACTTTAATTTCTAATTTTAACCATGTGATCATTGGAAAATGTTTTTGCAAATTTTTGACACTTTTTATTATATGTATATGCTATATATATTAATATTCGTTGGTATTTTTGCGTTCTCCTTGAAGTGAGCTTTGCAACGAGCTAAAGTATGTCCAAAATGGAGCTAATTTGAATGAGATATCGTGTCTTAAAGTGAGACACTTGAAACACAAAATATGAGAAAAATAACACATCCCACATCGCCCAAAATAGGAAGTGTGAGGTGTTTATATAGAAATCTTGATATTGACCTTCAAATTGATTTGTTGGTTTTACTTCAACACCTACGTGCGCACACGGGCCGGGGGGGGGGCACCTACGTGCAGATATCTGGGCCAAAATGGGTACGAAGCTTCTGAACTCATGCGAGCCCGTGAGATATGCGGACATGAATGCAGCTCCGAAAATTCGCCTGTGCGTGTATCTTTTTGCCGCATATTCGGGTTCTGAGTTTCCAAGAATAGATTGAAACTTAGTGAACAAGTATACATAATATTTTATCAAATCGTGTTTATTTTTTTAAACAGATTTGCAAATCATTTATTTTTTAGCTGATATTTTGTCTTGGTAAACAAGACAGGTTTAGGCTATAAAATAAACCTCTGCTCATTCAGTTTTTGACACGGAAAAAAACAGAACTCCTATTCACGGTTTTCCAACAACTCCTTCGATCAGAAACACGCAGAGCATCTGTGATCTTTCAGGCAAGTGTGTCTAGTCCGGCTGTACATCAGCTTTGGCCGTTGTACCATAGGAAACAGACGCCGAATCTGTTTTAAGGGAATCGTGTTAACACGAACCTCGACCTTTACTGCTTTCTTTTACTTATCGTTACATAGTGTCTGTCTTTTGCTTCTACCCCTCTCTGTCTGTATTTAATTTTCTATTATTTTCTTTCTGTTATTTATTTATTGTAATATGATTTTATAAATAAAAGTGTACATGTTTCTTACATAATAGGCATGCATGCATTTTACGTATATATAGAAGTAGTTCACAATCATATAACATAATCATGCAATAAAATTTTATAAAAGGTAAAAATATTTTAGAATTTCATTTTGACGTACGAGACGAATCAAAGTACCGTATATTAGTTGACTATTTCCAGATTCCGATTTCCAAACAGTCGTAGATATAATACGTACAAACGACTGATAAAAAGTTTTGTCCTCATCTACAAATATAACTATCGATATAAGGCACAAGTATTTGTGTAAAACTCCAAATGATTTATCGTTTTTAGCATTGAGAAATACACATTCTTAGCCTTCCAACCCTATATCACACATAATTTTTGAACTTCGAAATCAATACAATTTATTCGTAAAAGTTGGAGAAAATAGAAGAATTTTTTTTGTTTGAAAGTCAAACTCGCTTGATGTATCACATGTGATATAACACTAATTTCTAAGTTCGAACACTCAACATGCTGTCGTAAAATGAGCATTAGTATTTGTACAAAACTCCAAAATATTCATCATTATTTTTATTGAAAAATAAACATCATTAGATTTCCAACCATATGTCACACATCATATTTGAACCTCTAAATCAATACGGTTTATTCATAGAAGTCGGTGAAAATAGGAAAAAAAAATGATATTGAACTCGTTTGATATATCACATGTGATATAACACAAATTTGTAAGTTCGAACACCTAACATGTTGTCATAAAATGGGCTTAAATATTTGTATACAACTCCAAAAGATTCACCATTACCGAAAAATAATAACTATATCCATTTTACGATAGTATGTTCTTTCTTCGAATCTTCAAATTAGAGTTATATTACATGTGATATTTCAAGTTATTTAAATATAAAAAAATCATATATTTTTCCAAACTTCTATAAATAAACTGTAATAATTTGGAAGTTCGGAATTCAATGGTGATATATGGTTGGAAAGATAAAGATTTGTATTTTTAAATGCAAAAAATGGTGAATCATTTGAAAGTATACACATATACTTATACCAATTTTACAACATCATATTGAGTGTTTGAACTTACAGGTTAATGCATATCACAAGTTATATGTCATGCAAACTCCTGTACCGAAGAGGAAAAAAATCGCAGAGAGTATATTAAAATAATCTCTATTAAAGAATAATTAAATACTTGTAATAATTGTGTAATTTGTTTCACATGACGATTAACAGTTTATAAAATATATTATTTTCATAAAGACTGATGCAAGAGTATTTTAATTAAAAAAGAGGAGATGAAAGGTGTGTAAGTTAATGTTTTATTTCAGTTAAATATACGTGACTATTATTGGTCCTTAATTTTCATTTTCATTTTTTGTTTCCCGAAAACAACATACTTGAAAAATATTATTTCATTTTGTTTGAATTGGGGCCCGTTTGGTTTGAAGATAGGTTTAAGACTTGAATTTGGAATTGGATTTGAATTTGAATTTGGATTTGTATTTGGATTTAGAGAGAGAAAATATATTATAAAATTAATAAAATATTGTTTTAATTTAAAAGAAAATAACTTTATTATTTTTTTGAATATGAAAATAGTGTTTCATAGAGAGAGGAAACAGTTGGGTCCCATCAAATCCTCCATACTAGGCTTCACCTTAAGGGAATCACATATGCACGAATTTTCATAATATTTTCACTATTCTAAATCTAAAACCTCAACCAAACATTAATTTTTTCCATGAAATCCTAAACCAAATCCTAACCCCTCAAACCAAACGGGCCCTTAAAAATTGTCCAGTTTTACTCATCATTTTACAATATTTGCATTTAACTCATTTATATGTGCAATGATATAAACGACATTTGTTACCTAAGTTATCGTTTATTGCACTAATGATGAGTATATATACATATAAAAATAATGAGATTTTTGTATTCTTATTCCCGAGTTAAAAGAGAAACAAAGAGATAACAAGTGATTTTACAATGATACCATTTGTGTATAAAAGTTATGTTTTATATATTTTTTAATTTATAATTATTATTTTTAGAACGACAACTATATATCTTATACAACATGGGGTAAAAGTTATGTTTTTATATTAAGTCATTTAAGTAACTGTATTTATTAATCCAAATCATCTCACTTTTGAGAAAAGAAGTTTTGAAGAAAAATTTATCACAATTTCATCTCCTCTTCTTTTCTTCTCTCCTAAAAACTCATAAACACGAATTTATTTGATATTCTTCTCACTTTCTCTTTTTTTCAAAAATAAAATTCATGAACGAAGTGGCAAAGTGGAATGGATGAATTACTCTTGTCTAATATTTTTAAGCATTTACTATATTAAAACTAGCAATTTCCTTCGTCTATCATTTTCGAATTATTTTCATTATAATTAATTACTCGTATATGGCCGGTGAGAATTAATTTGAGTTAACATATTCTTGGCATCAAAGGGTTTGTGTCACAATGGTACCTTATGTGTGAGAATGTTCCTCAGTGAAATGGTTGTGAATTCAAGTTTTGTTTAAAATATTGTGAGATTGATTTATTATGTAAACATTTTGAGATAGTTTTCTTTTAAAAATAAATAAATAAATAAAATTTTGGCTTTTGTAAGAGCTGGGGGTACTGTGGTGCCAAAGCTTGGCGCCAAGCTAGCAGCCGAAGAAGATGAACGTCGCATGCTTACGGAGGTGGCGCCAACGGTCCTCGCGCCGTTCCAACCAGCAAGCGCCATTGTCATTTTTTTTTTGTTTTTTTTTCCTCTTTTTTGTTTAATAATTTGAACGTTTGTAGAAAAAAGTGGACGTTTGGCAACGGTATTATTACCGTTTGGAGACAATAAAGACAAAAAATAAAAAATAATAAAAAAATAAAAAAAACCAAATTTTACCCCATAAAAAACCTATAAATACCTACTTATTATTTCATACTTCACAGTGGCGGATTTTGAAGTTTTTAGTAGGGGGGCCGGGAATTTTTTTTTGTCCCATCGTTATATTTCGGTTAGTATATTAGGGTCTTCTAATTCGGGTCGGGTCAAACAAAAATAATACTAAAAATCTAAGTTTTCTTCAATCATTCAAATTATCGTTCTTACACATAAAAATTAAATAGTTTCTAACAAACAAAAACTAAAATAGATATGAAAATACTGAGAGAAAATGTGTGTACCGGGTAGCAGAGTTACAGATCAAAAAGAATATGATTCTTATCTCGTTTAGAAGACAAACGCTCTTCGGGTAGCAACATCTGTAACAAATAGTTGACAAAACTACAATTGCATAAACCCAAAATTGCAATGTAAAGAAGTAGAATGCAAATCACATAAGATTATTTATAAGAAATTTAACTTCATAAAAGGTTCAACAAGCAATGTTCTTTCCCTTAGCAGCTTGTCTCTTTCTTACAGCGGCTTCACTACCACAGTACCACCTGCACTACCACTTGCAGATGCTTGTGTTTGACTTTGTCTTTGCACGCTTGATTGACCATGTCCACTAGTTTAACTGAACCTCTAAATCAAACAAATTAAAGCCTAAAATTCTCATCTAATTTTTGACAAACAACAAATCAGCATACAACCTGCTAAAACACATCAAAAACCCCAAATGAAAAAAACCTAACCATCAAAAGTTCAAGTGTTCTTCCAAAAAAATTTCATACAGAAAGAACCTAACAACAAACCAAAAACTAATCCTAAACAAAATCCAATAACCCACCACTAAACAACCAAAAACAACCTCACGAAACGACCCAACACCCGCCGTATACAACCGCTGGCCCCACCACTAATAGCCATTATAATCCAAAAAAATTGGAAAAAACGAGTAAAGGTGTTTGACTCGGTCAACTGGTTCTGAAATTGATTTAGGGTTTATTAACTTCGAGTGGAGCGTTAACAGAAAAATCTTAATTAAATAAATTCCCATATAGATATTAAACTAAATTCCCATATAGATATTAAACTTACTTCCCACACGCCACTTGGTCGATCTCAAGTTATTTTAAATGGGGTATATCAACCCAGATCTACAAAAAGAAATTAAAAACATAAGTTTATAATATTTTGCATAAAACCAACATCTTGGCTGAAAATACAAATGTCATAAGGATAAGTAATTACAAGTGTTGTTACCATAGAGATTGTTACCTGAAGATTAAAAAACAAAGAAGATGGATCGGAGAAAAGAGAATAATAAAGAACATTTGGGGATAACCATTTTAGGGGGAAAGAAATTTGGTGAAAATTGAATGGGGGGCCGAGTTAGCTGTCTTCTTTTGGAAACAAAAGGAGGGAAATGGGCCAGGGGAATAAATGTTATAAATAAATTAAGTGGGCCAGGTGTATTGTGGGCTATAAAAATTAAAAAGTTAAATTTTATTAGACTCTAAACTTATTAAAATATAAAAAGCTTTTAAGAAAAATAATCGGGGGGGGGGGGGGCCGACTTAATAAATATAAAAAAATTTCGGACGAAATACGGATAAATTAGCACTACTGAGCAAAAAGTCAGGGGGGGCCCTGGCCCCCTGGCCCCAACATAGATCCGCCCCTGATTATTTCATACTTCACACACACTTCCAATATATTTTTCCAAACAAAATGAGTAGATTTTGGAGCTAAGAAGATGAGTCTATTTTGGAGGAGTGTTTCACTCAAATATCCGAGAATCCAAATACGAGTGCGAATCAACAAATGAATACATTTTGGGATAAATTTCTCGACGCATACAACAAGGAAGCCAAGAAGCGCAACTACCCTATTCGTACCAAGAACATGTTGACGGGAAAGTTGTTAGGTCACCATAATGATTCAACACAAGTAATGATATGATAGAAATAAGAGAGAAAGATAGACTTGGTTGATTACACAAATATGAAAGATAAAATGACAAAGGTTTAGTACATAAATGAAATAACCAACAATCTTAAATAAGAGTTACTTGTGTTTATATAGGAGAGGAGCTAGGGCAACACCCCTAGGACCTTCCATATTACACGAATGGGCTTTTACATAGGCCCATGGGCTTACTTCATAATCCTAGTAATAATAACAACATATAAGCCTATTTAGTTAAGCAACCTATTACATATTTAATGAACGACACTTTTATATTGATTACAAGTAATCCCAACAATCTCCCCCTAAGGGTTGGTCATTCAATTGTTGTAGGTTGCTTGACATCTTCAATGCTTCATTGTCTTGACTTCTCTCATATCTTCGTTCTTTGTTCTTGTTCTTTGTGATATTATGGTGGTTTCGCCTTGCTTTCATCAACGTCTTTAACTTTGTTGTCTTTACTTCTTTTCCATCATTCTCATACTTCTTTTGACTTGAATCTTCATTCTTATAAGGTTCTCATTACATCACTTTGATCTTGTCTTTTCAACTTTGTAGATTCTTTGACTTTGACGTAGAATCTTTCATAACTGAACTTTGCTTCCATCTTTGGTGAGTACTTAATCTTTGTTAGTATGAGCATGTGGATCATGATAGTAATGGTCTCTCCTCCAATGGTTACTCATCAGTAGCTGCATGGTAAAGGTTAGTAATAATCTCCAATCGATCACGGTGGACCTTTCATATAGATTAGACCACTACGATTGTCTTACTGGTGAATGTCTTGATTCCATTCACCTTGTTCGGGCACAATAGCCGTCCGAATCCTATTAAGGACAGTTATCGATACTATGGAAAGAATCCAAGTGTAGACCCACATCTTCGGGACTCGATTCGTGAAAAGAATCTCCTTAGCGGGATTTCCAGCACTTACACTTCAAACTTCGAGAGAATTGACAGCATAGTGTGAGAATTCTCTCTAATCCTTACAAAGGTTGTTCCTGAATTGGATACTCTCAAGAAGGCTTACAACAGGTATACCGAAGTATACCCATAACTCAGGTGAGCTGTTGAAGTACACAGAAGTATCACTCCACGACTGTAGACCGTTTGGAACATAAAGTAACCACCATCATATGTAAGGCAAGATACGAATATCTCATAAAAGACTCTTATACAACTTGTGTCCTTTTTTGCGAACACAAGTGTATGTTATGGGAAGTGTATCCTAAAAGATCTTTTGATGAATCTCATTGCTCTAGACTCTATTAGTGCGTTTTGATTTTAGTCGTCGGAGGCATGGAGCAAAGTGCCTCCTTTTCAATACCAACACATCTCGGAGTAAGAGGTCGATAGATTATGCGAGGTTCTCCGTGAGAAATGAAGCAAGTATCTTTTAAGAAATACTTGAGTGGTTAGAAGGTTAAGTGCAGTGCGTCACAGGGTCCATGACGTATTTTCTTCAATACCGGCAACACCTAGGTGACAACCAGTAGCATATGAATTGAACCCGATTTCTGCCCTAAGTTGATCATTAGGAGGGCTATTTCTTTTCACCCTTTTTCTTAACTTTTCTTTTTAATTCTTCAACCCCTTCTTTCTCCTTTCATTTCTTTACTCCTTTTTTTTTCCAATCATACCTAAGGACTTATAGTACTAAACTATTGGTGTTGTCCCTGGGTAGATCCCTCCGGCTCTGGCGGATCATAGGACGTATTTCATAACCTTAGTCACCTTATAACTTCATGACTATCCTATGTTGCCATAAACCATTCATTTGAAAATCTCTCAAAGTGTTTATGAACGTAAAATACATTTTGTTAACACTTTGAGAGTTTTGGATTTTTTTTAGAAATACTCCCCCTTCACATGTGCTCATAAGTTTTTAAGATAAATTTGCACATGTTGGGTAGAGTTCGCACTTTTGAATTGATCGACTTTCAGTGAACAAGACCGATTCGAGACATGCTTACATCACTAGTTAGACTAGCTTGAAATTATTACCCGCCCTAGTCATGTTCAAAGAAAGTTTCTCGAAATGGTACACTCTACTTAGACAAGTCCTATTCGAGACACGCTTACATCACTGGTTAGACTAGCTTGAAATTATTAGCCGTCCAGGACAAGTCATTTTGATTACTGACATTTGAGTTTCGTCAATTCATGGGTTGAATCAGAGTCGAGCTCATTTGAGATTCCACATGATGTTGCCATATTTTAATGACTTTTGTTTTTCTCCCCCTCAAAAATAGCATATTGATGTTGTTTTTGGAAGACGTTTGATCAAAATATGCTTTTTGATGTTTACGGGAAGAATCTAACAAGAACTTATCCGTATGAACAAATATACTTTCAAATACTCCCCCTCAATAAGTGAAATAACTTTTTGAGCTTTTGATTACGAGGGGGAATACTTGTTCTTTTGAGCAGAGTTATGAAAAACATAAATATTTGATTAATTCTACTCAAAAGTAAGAAGCTTTCGCTCCTTATATTAGGATTAAGGCACTTAAGCATACCTCAGGGTCCTTTCTTTATAAAGTACGGGTTGTACACTATTATGTGTGCACAAGCCATTGTTTTAATACAAAATTTGTTTTCTTTTAACAAAAAATACTCCCTTTCAAATAATGAAGTTTATTCGAGAGATAGTCTTTTTGAGCAGAATTTTGAATCGTATTTAAAAAATACTTTTTGAAAATTCGTGATATGATTCTGCTCAAGGTTTTAGAAAACACAATCAAGTATTATACAACAAAGAATGCTTGATTATCAGATTAGACAACAACCTCCGGAACCCATTTAAGCACGGCGCCAACGGGTTTACCAAAATTTGAAATCCATTCGTAGGTTTTGTCAATCCGGTTAAAAGATGTTGAATTTCAACGAGGACTGAAAACCTTTGTTTCATTTTGAAATGACACTCGTGGAATCAATAGAAATTTAAAACTCTTTTTCTGTTGAAAGTTGTTTGAGAAACCCGGTGTTTCTCTTTGAGTTTTAAAATCTGAAGAAGAAGATTTCCATCTAGAGTTGAACCTCATGGGTTCCTTTTGAAGAGTTATTTTTGTGGTAAATGGAAATCTTCTGGTATTTGGGATGTTCAAAGCAGAGTCATTCTTATATTGCAGCCAAAGCATTCCAGATTTTGAAAATTTGAAAGGTTTTGAACGACTTTGCTTTGGTCTCCACACTTGCTTTACTGGTGTAAAACGAGAATGTAGAGTTTGAAAAACTTGTTTTTCATCATTTGAATCCTTTTTCAAGTTTAGCCTTTTGACACATTTTACCCTTTGACCTCTCTCATTTGAGCCGTAAGACCTCAAACATCGCACGATAGTATCTAGTTAATTTTATACTTTGAAAAACACTCACGAGAGATTGATGCAGCAGAGATAATGAGCATCACAAGTTTTCAACGATTTGAAAATATGCAACTACATGAACGAAATAGTTTTGTAAAAGTTGACCATTTTTCTCCCCCTCAAAATATGTTCCATAAGAAGCATTTTGACAATAGTTGAAATTTTGACGAAACATATTTTGACTTTAGATGGGATGACATGTACTTGCACACAGAAAAATGCATCAGGCACAAATAAGCATAGAGATGAATAAAAAAACTCATTCTAAATCTTCCTAAGTGCTCTGAATTCTCAAATTAACACACAAGATCACAGATTAATTCATTCTTTCACTCGAAATTTTCCGATTATTATCATGGTTTGGGGTTATGATTTGAGACTTTGCACGCATGTTAGCATCATAATGCATGAACATTGTACAAACAAACGCCCTAGTAATAGCTGCAAAGACATCGACATCTTAAACCCTAAATCACTTGACTTCAAACCTATATTGTTTCTAATCGAGCAAACACACCAATCTAGCATTCTTTAGTGTTCTCTAAAGCTATATGAACTGATTAATTAGACTAAAAACACATCAAAAAAGAAATGCCCAAATCGATTATTACATAAACCCTAGTTTCTGATTATGCCTTTTTAACCATTGAAATCATTTGAAACATTTAGGGAACGATTAGACAACAACCATGAAGAAAATAGAAACTCACAATCGTGAAAAAAATCGAGGATAAAAAAAATCGTTAGTCTGAATCCTTTAGGTTTTCGATTATGTGTGATACTTTTGGAAATATTTGTGGAAACATTGATTAGGGTCACTAAGTGTAGAGAAAAGTTTGACTGTTTGACACTTGCAGTCCCTAAGCCCGTTTTATTTTCAATGCAAGGTCCTTTTACCTAAGTTTAAGACGTTTGTGTAGTTTACTCATTAAAGTTTAGTTACTTTTTCATTTGAAGTCCAAACATGGTTAATCAGGATCATTGCAGAAAAATTTCTTTTCTCTCCCTCGAATTAGCATTTATTTTGTGAAACCTTTTTGCACATTTTAATTCGAGAGATCATAGAACTTTTGAAAATGAGTTTTTAATAAGAATGATGACGAAACAATTTTTCTTGAAGACTTATGATAAGGTGCGCAAACTTCATGATGTTGTGAAAATTTTCTCCCCTTTTTCTTTAAAACTTTTGAAACTTTGAGTGTTATGGGAGAGGATTTTCTTGCAAACACATTTTCAACAACTTGAAACAACATCTTTTTGGAAATATGCAAGTACAAATTTCAAATAAAATTTTAAAATTTGAATTTCATACTCCCCCTCAACACTTGTTCGGAAAAAATAGTTAATTTGTTGAAATGAACAAAGTGTTGATGGAAATTTTGTACTTTCATATTTATTTATTTTATTTTTTATCTATTATTATTATTATTATTATTATTATTATTATTATTATTATTATTATTATTATTATTATTATTTTTTTATATTATAAAACGTCACTTCATTAGAAGAAAATAGGATTTACAAGAAATTAGAGGGGAGCCGAGATACTAACTGGGCTCCCACTCCTCTAGCTATTGCAAAGCTAGTCCTATTAAAAATAGGGATAATTACCAAATAGCCCAACACAAATGGGCGGTTCCCTATCTAACCCGAAATCCGAAAATAATTGTGTTGCCCAGGCAACCGGCATTTTTTGGGGCAACCGAAGGATTTCCAGTGTATTTTTTGGGCAACAATCGCCCTTTTTTGGGCAACTGGGGGCATTGCCAGGGCAACCGGGGTAGAAATATCCCATTTGGGTTTTGGGCTATTTTAGTAATTATCCCTTAAAAATATGAGCAGCGGCTCGCGATCCGATGTCTTGAGTTACGGAGAACCTTCGGATTCGTTTCAGTATTGTTATTGTTATTATTATTGTTATTGTTATTGTTATTGTTATTGTTATTGTTATTATTATTTATTATTATTATTATTATTATTATTATTATTATTATTATTATTATTATTATTATTTTATTATTATTATTATTATTATTATTATTATTATTATTATTTTTTTTTTTTTATTATAAACATCACTTCATTAAAAACTCATAGAATTTACAAGAAATTGGTGGGAAGCCGAGAAACCAACTGGGCCCCCACACCTCTAGCAATAGCAAAACCAATTCTATTAAAAATATGAACCGCAGCACGCGCCCCAATGTCTTGAGTCATAGAGAATCGTCGAATACGCTTTAGTAGGGTTACTGCATCCTTCTCAAGTTCTCCAAAAGAAGAGAAAGAGAAGGGGAGGAAACCATACCCGATATCAACACATTTGGCATCGTACTTGACACGTTTACGCTGTGGTGCATCAATAACCGCACGCCCTGGCATAAAATCAATCATCCCAGATTGCGTCAAAGGCGACGAACCCGTGAGATCAACACATACATCACGCCCATCGTCCCAAGAATAGAGCAATATATCAGCCGGTCGTAAGGATCTGTCCCTGTCTCCATGAAGCCCAATATCCACCTCCTTACGAGCTGAGATTCCGGACCGAGAACAAATATCAACAAGAACATCACGTACAATGTTATGCCGGTGTTTAATGCCAACAATACCCGCACATGAAACAACATGATCCCCATAAATATCTTCAGTGAAAACCCTAGAACAGGCTGAACACGGTACCTGAATAGTGAAAAGAGGAACGCCCAACCGATAGCACAACACACAACGATAAGTCCTGGCATTCATAGTTTGTCCCAGTCCCGAAATCGGAGCCACCCTAAGCCAATCTGAAGTATGATCCTCCTTTATTATTATTATTATTATTATTATTATTATTATTATTATTATTATTATTATTATTATTATTATTATTATTATTATTATTATTATTATTATTATTTTTAGAAAAGTGCTGTAAAATCTTTTTGCTGTTTTTGAAGGTTTTATATTTTTGTATTTTGTTTATGATAAAATATTTACAAAATTGTTTTGATGTTTGACTTTTCAAGGATATTTGAGAAAGTTTTCCAGATCTTCTGAAGTCAAACACCGCATAACAATTTGATGAACTAATTCCACAAATCTTGCATGAGGCAAGGTTTTGGTGAATAAGTCTGCCAGTTGGTATTCGGTACCCACAAAATATAATTCAATTGTACCCTTTTTAACATGCTCCTTGATAAATCTGAGAGCGATATTGTAACACCCCCAATTTTACCGCAGCGGAACAGTAGAGTCAAGGGGGTATTACTTCATAATATAGATCAAGGTATAGAAAATGACATCTAAATGAGACGTTTTAAAATGTTACCATTCGAATTATTAAAATCAGAGTTATGACAATAAGTTCCGATGTAAGTTACATAAAGGTTTTCAAAATGTATCGAATGGTAATGATAAATATATAAGTCTTCATGTATGCAAATGACTCTAGAATCCATGCATCCACTATCGCCTTAATAACCTGAGATAAACATGCTAAAAAGTGTCAACCAACGGTTGATGAGTTCACAGAGTTTAGTTTAAAATGTAAAGTATTTGAATAAAGATTTCCCCGCAAAGGCATTGTAAATCCACTCAGTCCCAAGTCCCGCCCATACAAGACTTGCAACCTGTGTGTCTACAACCCACTGCTAAATATAATGAATAAAGTTTCCACCGCAAAGGCATTGTAAATCCATTCAGTCCCAAGTCCCGCCCATACAAGACTTGCAACCTGTGTGTTTACAACCCACTGCCAAATTAAGATTAGGACATATGTGTATACGATTATATGAACACTTAATGTAATGAATAGCAGCAAACTGAACCTCCTGACTATGACTAATATATCAAATATATATAAAGTGGATTATATTCACCCAAGGTCAAGAATTGAGGGACACAAGGGTGGGGGGCATCGGCCCGATAGTTACTATCAATACCTCTCCAACAGCTCCTATCCAGGAGTTAAACAGTTGCTAAGAATAATGAATATTGAGTGAGTTTAACCCATTAAGGCACATATCGTAATAAAACTACACATCATGTCCAAAAAGTATAAAAGCGTAAAGTATCACAAAAGTATAAATGTTTTGAGTAGTTGCATAAATCATGTATTTGATAAACGAGTAAAGTAATTTAAGCATGTATCTCCCCCAAGTAGTCTAAAAAGAATAAAAGAGAGTAAAAGTGGGGCTATGACTCACGGTGAACCGTAAAAGTTTCTAGAGAACTTGTAAAAGTAAATATAGTTGAGCATGTATCTCCCCCAGAAGTAAATCAGAACGTATAAAAGTAGGGGCTATGAAATCTCACCTTAGCTATAAAGGTCAAAGTAAAGTTATGTCAAAAGTATCGCGGTAACGGCTCCAACACACGACCTGAATAATAGGGAAGTCTGAGATTTTGATGGTTTAAGATTGACTGGATGTGAATAATGATTGTGAAAGAATATCGGATAACGAATTGGATTGTGATGTGAGTGAATGATATGTTTAAAATGCTTAAAGTTCAAAAATAATATTATATATAATATTATCTTGTTTTTATGTTTATTAAATCAGTAATATCGTTTCCTCGAAAGTGGTTTGAACAAAACGTTAAGTTTATTCGTTAAAAGTTCGTTATATAAATATAACTGTAACAAAAATAAATATACTGAAATGAATGACAAAATGCATATGAAATCAGCAAAACATGAAATAGAAAAGGAAAATACCACCAAAATACACTGAATTTGACACCTTTTGTAATTCTGTGTAGTGATGTTTTTTTTCTTTTTTTTATTTTTTTTTTTTTTTTTTTTTTTTTTTTTTTTCTAATAAAGTAAGAAACTTTCTAATTTTTTCTTTTGTATACATCTAACTTACTAATCTTTGCTATCTTGTGTATTAACGGGTTTTTCGTTAGATTTATTTACATAAATCATCCTTGTGGTTAGGACCAAATTACAACGACAGTCCTTAACGGTCGTTAAGTTCTTTATATAAACCGTCCTTGTCGGTCAACGGGTCGGGTCGGGTGCCACGTGGCATCGGGTCGGGTCGGATAACGGGTCGGTTCGCCACGTGGCACACCAGGTGGTGAAGTGAACGTATAATCCACACTTTGCCTCAGCCAAGAATCGAACCCGACTCATTTGTGTGGGGGTGAGGGTGATACCCAGCTAGGCTGGGCATAGCCTCAAGTATATTAGTGCAAAGTTTTTTATTTAAGCCCAATTAGTCCCAGTCCGTTTATTAAAAAGAAAAAGGGTCAAATTAGTATTTGACCCGTCATTTAAAAGAGTTTTGGCCCGGTTCAAAATTTAAGGAAAATACCGTTGGACTCGTGTTTTCGTGCTCTTTCCAATGGTGTGCTTGGGTAATTTTTCGACTTCGTCTGAACCTCAAAAAATGCGAAAACATCGTCGAAAACATCATTTTTATATCGGAAAACACGCTTAAATCAGACTAATAACCATGAAATATGTAAAATTATATTGCAAATATGTTTATTATGTGTTATTATGTCTTGCAGGTACAAGGGTTTGAAAACAAAGCAAAAATGGTGATTTTTGGATGAGTTTCGACAATGTTTTCGCGTTTAACAGGTTCAGACGAACTCAAAAAAATTCACCGAGCACACCATTGGAAAGAGCACGAAAAAACGAGTCTGGTGGTATTTTCCTCAATTTTTGAACCGGCCCATAACCCCTTTAAAATGACAGGTCAAAACTATTTTGACCCTTTTTATTAATAAAAACGGAAATGCTTCTATTTAACCCTTAAAAGATTAAAGGTGCGTATAACTAATGAAAGGCTGCTCCAGCGCAGCTGGTAGCCCCTTTCACCCTCTATCCAAGAGGTCGGGGGTTCGAGTCCGGCTTGGGGTGGTTTTGGTTATAATAGCCGTTGCCACGTCACCAGACCCGACACGTGGCACCATTTAATTGGTCCACGTGGCAACCCGACCCGGCTTGACCCGTTAGATGACCCGACCCGACCCGATGCCACGTGGCACCACTCAGGTGGTGACACGTGGCACCCGACCCGACCCGTTGACCGACAAGGATGATTTATGTAAATAACTTAACGACCGTTAAGGACTGTCGTTGCAATTTGGTCCTAACCAAAAGGACGATTTATGTAAATAAATCTAACGAAAACCCCATTAGTACACAAGATAGCAAAGATTAGTAAGTTAGATGTATACAAAAGGAAAAATTAGATAGTTTCTTACTTTATTAGAAAAAAAAAACATCACTACACAGAATTACAAAAGGTGTCAAGTTCAGTGCATTTTGGTGGTATTTTCCCAAATAGAAATGATTATAAATAATATTACTGTTTAGCTCTTGGTCTTTTACAGAATTTACACTTTTTACCCTAACGGTGTAAGTTTTGCACCGTTAGTCCTTGGTTAGCATATAATTACATTTTAAGTCCGTAAAGGTTCCAATTTGTCATTTTATGGTTTCTAATTAATGTCTTAACCTTTTCTACCCAATATTTACAGAAATGACAGTTTAGTACTTAGTTTTACAAAAGTTATAATTTAAACCCTAATAGTAAATATGCGTTGCATTTTTAGTCCAAAATGTACAAAAATAATGTGAAAAGTATTCCGAAAGTTTTAATAACTTTAAAAAGTTTATTCAATTTTAGAAAAACTGCTTATTATACACAAGAGCTTATTTTTGGCTTATGGGCTTTTAAATCGAAATATATCAAAGCCCAATAAGAGTTTTCGACCCGTTGGGTTGCAAGTGGGTTTGGGTATGGTTTTGGGCTATTTTTATAGTCCTGAAAACATATTCCAATTGCTTATTGTCCAGTTTATTCTAATGTGCTTATTGGGCCTTTAAAAAGCCCATCGATATATATGTATATGTAAAAACTGTTTCGATCTCACTTTACTTTGGGGTTAGAAAAGCTATTTAGAGAGCTTATTAATGAAAGTTTACAACTACAACTTATTAGATGGTCATGTGAAGAATCGAGTTGGGCAATAAAAATTATGTGTTGTATGTACGGTTTTGAATTTATAGAACCATTTCTTAGTCGCTATATGAGTTAGTTCAATAAAGTAAATATAACTTATTATAATTTATACGATGAAACATAAAATTAAAAAGGTGTTCGAAATGCATGAAAATGATTATGTAAATGTACGAATGATGATTTAACATGGTTCCTAGCCTTCCATCATAGGAGGCAACCATGTTTTAAGAAAATGAATATAAGAGAAAGCGTAAAAACTAAAATAAATATATATACGTTCGAATTTAAATATGAACAATGCATGGAAATGTGTAAATCGAAGAAATGAATTTGAATGGAGTTTATAATGCTTACCACACCTATATGGTGGGAGTTAAACGTGAAAAGAACTAGAAACCGAAGGGAACTCGCATTGCTCTATAGAACTATCACCAAAGTTTCAAAAGGAGACTTTTCAACTTGATATGAGATTCGAACAAAAGAGAAATGGTTTCTTGCTTCTTTAGGAACTCTCGGCCAAGGGAAATACCAGAGAGAATGTGCTTTGAAATTGTGTTGCAAGTGTGAATGTGTTTTAAATGATTGTGCATCAAACGTATATATACACATGCATGTACTCGTATAGTTTAAAATATATGCAACTTGTGTTTGAGATATATTATTCGATTGTTGTCAGTGAGATAGGTTTGGATAAGGATTTTTAAAGATTTTAGAGTAGCTAGTTTTATGGCTAGTATCAAGTGGTTATATGAGTGTGTTTCAGTTTATACATCAAGTGGGGATATATATGTATTCAACATGTTAAAAAGTCTCAAGCAACATTTTACGTGACCAAGATATGGAGAAGGTGAGAATCAAGTTTCTAAATCCATAATCCATCATAGAAAAGTAAATAAGCTAAGGAAAAATTAGTTTAGATTGTTTTTTGATAAAATGGGTAAAAATAAGTGGACTTGAAATCGAGTTGAGGGTGATTTACCTAGCATAATTGATCGTTCAGAAATACCGTTTTCACATCCATTTGATAAACAACCATATTCTTGTGTGCAGTGTATGCCAGAAAAATACGTATAACTTCAAGTCTAGCCACTGGAGCAAAGGACTTTTCAAAATCAATTCCTTCTTCCTGAGTGTATCCTTTGGCTACCGACACAATTTGTTACGAATCACTGTGCCTTCTGCATCCAATTTGTTTTTCCAAATCCATTTTAGTCCAATGACGTAGACCCCATCTGGTCTTTCAATTAACTTCCAGACTTCTAGTCGTTTGAATTGTTCGAGTTCTTCTTGCATTGACTCAATCCAGTTGTCTTATGTTAGTGCTTCTTTAATGTTTTTTTGGTTCGTCTTGACAAACTGTGAGTGCGTGGATGCAGTGTTCACCGTCTGAGTGAAGTCGTTTTCTTGTCATTACTAGTGCGGATGGATTTTCAATCACATTTACCAAGGGATGATCTTTAGTCCATTTATGTGTTGAAGGGTGATGTTGAAAAAAGGTGTGCATATTTGACGGATCCAAATTGCGTGTAGACGACTCTGCAATTTCAGGAATGGTTGGAGCCGGAGCAAATGGATTGAAGAAAGAATTTCCGTCATAATCTGCTGGTGTGGGTACTGGTTGTTGTTGTAGATCTTCAGCTGCATTTTCAGTGTTGAAAGCGGTTCATTCTACTGTTGATGGAGATTCATTTGGAGGTGCATTGGTTGCAACGGTTGCTGTTGGTGGTACAGGTGTATCAGGTATTGTAATATTATCAGGTTGTGCAGCGGAAACAAGTGATACATCTGGTGCACAACATGCAAAGGAATCATCAAACAGTGGAGCAAACAGAGTTTCCAATTCTTTACAGTTTAGTGAAAGAGGTGCAACTGATTGATCTGGAAAGTTTAGACGGTTGATTGCGGGTCCTAAGTTGTGTTGCAGCTCGGGTCCGAAACTGAGTTGTTCCGAAGCCATGCCTGTTGTATCTGTAAAGAAAGTAGGAGGAGACAAAACAGAGAACATGGATCCCCAAGTTTAATTAGGTTCCAGATTTTAGAAGCATAAAGTTGTAGTGTCAATTATCTTCTTGACACCCGAACACACGATCTCAATGGTATTCTTTCTAGCCTCAGGGATAGATGTTGTGGAGTTCATTTTGTTTTGGTGCAAATGTCTAAAATCTTTCTTGTAGGAATCAACCTAAGACCAATTGTTTTGCAAATTCTACCTGTGGGTACCCACCTAAGGTTGGATCTAGGAGATGTTTTCTTTTTAGATGCAGCGGAATGAGATGTGGGAGCATCACTTGGTTGAGAAATCCTACGTCTTATGTTAATCCACTTCTTTGGTTTCTGAATCTTGTCTTTTGGTTTAACGGGTTTGTTTGGTTTACATGTCTTATTCTATTGTGCCTTTGCACGTGAATTCACTTCTTGAAGATATTTTGAAACACAGACATCATGATTAGCTTGAAAGATGCATTTCTGACATGTAGGACAGACAAATTCAGCATTTTTGTTGAAAACACTAAGTTTAGCTTTGTCCTTACACGCAGTTGAAAACTGTTTTGTTTTCAAAAACGAATTTGAATTCCTAGATTGGGCTTCTCTGTGCATATCATGATTGTTTACGCAACTACTCTTAGATGCTAGCCAATTCCTATTTGGTAGTTGAGTCCTCCTAGGGTTTGGTTTGCTACTACTAGCAGTGTTCTGTAATACAGTGGAAGGCATCTCAAGAGGTTTTGAACCTAGAATTCCATCCTTTTGAAGTAGTGCAATTTTCCTAGCTTTTTCTAGATCATAGTTCTTGTACATGTCATTTATGCCATAAGACTCTTTACTTTTAATGCTCGTTTTAGACACTGTTTTCGAACTAATCCTAGATGAGCTAGGTATAATCACATATTGAGGTTTAGCAGAAACAGATGCATTTTCCTTAGGCCAAGAATGTGGAGTGACTGGTTTTGTCAAATCACTTTTCTCAACAACTTGGGAGGCAAACCGAGATTTTGAAAATTTAGGTCGTTCAGATTTAAATGCAGTTGGTTGTCTAACCACTGATTGTTTTCTGATAGGTTGTAGAGGCGGTTTCCCCAAGATTGATGGTTTTGCAAACTTAGTATCCATACTCTGGCCAGTCAATCTTCTTAATTTGTTTTGCAATGCAGCATGTGCAAAAACCTTTGCTTGAATTTGACCTTTTAAAAGCTCATTTTCCTTAACTAATGTATCCACATGTTTACTTTGTTCATTCAAAAATTGACCATTGTTGCCCGAAGTTAGAGATTCGTTTTGCAATTTAAGTTCAAGTGAGATGCAATGTGCCTCTAGTTTTGAAAAATATTTTTGAAACTGGGCAATGGTCTTTTTGAGACAAGTATTTTCAAACTCGAGAGTTTGGTTTGATGGTACATTTGTTTTGTTTTCATTTAATGGATCAAACAAATGATGTTTGACAAAATGTTGGTCAACATTCTGATCAACCCCTCCTTCATTACTGAATTCAGGTTGTTCAATAAGTTGGCGTTCATGAGCAGATATATCATGATTAACAGTTGATTATACCTCAGCCATTGGCTCTTTGTCAATGATGGGCTCTGTGTCATAGGTGGGTTTGATATTTGCACAATTAGAATGCATCTGTATCATTCCCCGATCTGCTGCTCTCATTCTCAGCCATTGGCACTTTGTCAAGTATGGGCTCTGTGTCATAAGTGGGTCTGATATCAGCTCAATCAACATCAGTGTCATTCCTCGATCTGCTGCTGTCATCCTGTTTTTCCAATGCTTTAACCTCATTAACCGCATTACTGACATTATTAGTATTCTCAACATTCCCAACAAACCTTTGAGCATTCCTTCCTTGTACATCAACTCTTTCACCTTGCACGACTGCTTGATTTCGGGGGTTAGATGAAGTCTGACTCTTTGAATTCTTAAATTTTGAGTACAACAGATTCGTCAGTAACATCCATCCTTTGTTTAATTTCAAAAACGGATCTTCAGGATCATCAATATCTTGTTTGAAGTACATTTGTTCTAGAGATCTTTGAAAAGCAAAGTTTGGTGGTGAAAGATTAGATGAAGGTTTTAATCCGTTGTTGGTGGGTGTGGAGATTTTTTGCTTTTGTTCATTCATTTGCAACATTGATTTATACATTTCTCCCCCTGATTGTTGCGATGTAAACGGAAGAATAAGAATATGGGTAAAATCAATTTATCACACACAAATCCAAAAACAAAATTCAACCCAAAATAATAATCAATCTCGAATTATCGAAGCTCAACCAAAACCGTTGTAACACCCCCAAAATCTGACTTTGCGGAAGCATTAATATCATGGGGTGCTACGGAAATGTAAATCATAAAACATGGTGACGAAGAACCAATTACACATTTTATAAAACGTACTCATTTGCATAATTCAATTTATAACAATCATTAGATTGTAAATTTATTTACAAGTTACTGGTCCCTCAAAAACAAGTCTCAATCATTAATTAAAACGCATTAGTCAAAGTATAAGTCTGTCGCCTTGCCAATCCTTGCCACATTTTGTACCTACCAAGATACCTGAGAAAAATATGCTAAAAGTCAGCAAAAAGCTGGTGAGTTCATAGGATTCAGTTAAAACAAATATATCATATCTGGACAAACAATTTTATTTAAGCATTGAAATGTTCACATATATGCTTTATTACACTAGCACTAAGTTCATGCAACCGAAGCTTTAACAGGTCTGCATGCTCTAGAAGCATGTAAATCATAAAAGCCCTGGCAAGTGTTTATCCCAGACACTTGTACATTGATATGGTATACGCTCGTTTGCCTATCCGGTCAAACCGAACGGGGACGTTACTCCCAATAGATCTATTTATAACATTCACGCTTCCTGACTGGAATTAACGGTTCATGAAATTCGGGCAGTAAGGGACATATCAGGACTTAGGCTAACGGCGCAATAACTTTGGCATAATAGTATTAATGGTTCACAAAATTTGTTTTGCATGTTTCTCACACCATTCATTTAAAACAAGTATAAGTAAAAAGGGGCTATAAACTCACCTTTAGTGGCCTGAACAGTGAATGCTATGAAATTAGGGAGTGCACGGCACCAACACGCAACCTAGATTAAATAACCATGTCTTAGTTTCAAGTATTAAATTTCAAGTCCTTTCAGATTTTAGTTTCAATGTTTTTGAGTATCTATGTTGTTGTCACTTGTGTGGCGGCAAGTGTGGTTACTAAGGTCTCTCCTAAGGAATGGTGAGGTGTAACTCTACAAATGACCTAAAGGTACGGTAATGAGGGGTTGGGAATAATAAACAATCTAGGTACGAATGAATTAAATCTAGTTGTGAAATATATATATATATATATATATATATATATATATATATATATATATATATATATATATATATATATATATATTGTAATTGTGTAATTTATTCGTTATGTCCGTTTATGTTGATTTTAGAAATAAGACCTAACGTTTGTGACGTTTATTACCTACTAATTATATGATTTGAGGAATTGAATATATCGTTAACTTTTAATAACTTGGTTAATTTATCTAAATTCTCATTTTTATTAGAATTCATTTTTACACTACATTAGTTTAGAATTTTATGTTTCGTCGAGTTTATTAAACTTGAGTTTGATACATTATTAGTGACTTTCATTTTAGTTTTCAAAATAACGAATGTAAGTGTTAATGTATATATATATACTTCGACGTGTGTTATAGCCTACCCTTATCGTGAAATTGATTTTCCATTGATTTGAGTACCACATTTTACTACACAAGTTTATGTCAATATATATCTCTATTTTCCCGAGTGTATGTAATATCACTTTATAACAATGTATATATATATAGTCTAGATGTTTTAACCATTTTTGTCGCGTTTAACATTTTGGCTATTCTAGTTTTCATGTACTTGTGCGTTAGTTTAAATGAAATTTCATTTTGTACTCGGCTATATAAGTTTTAACTTGTTTACATGTTAGTTGATACAAATTATTTTCGCGAACTGCTCTTGTTCATTTTACTTGTTTGCGTTAAGTATTAATATAGTTGTTATTCGAATTGCATCTTCAATACCTATTGGGCTGCGGCCCACTGGATTCGAGAGGGGGGTGGTTTAAGGCCGCTACTGGGTTGGGTTTTATACTTATTTTGGTGGGCCTAGATGTGGGTTCACAGACCCGTATCATGGGCTGTACCATAAGGGCTGTCTGTTGGGCTCTATTCTTGGCTCTAGTTGGGCTTTGGCAATGGGGCTTTTGGCCTGGTATCAACAACAAAGGAAAACATAGAACACACCAAGTTAACAACTTGGTGACATGTTCCTGGAACTCCACTTCATTGGCTGAGAATGGTTACTAACCATAGTCTCAGTTTCATTTTGTGGGCATTATTTCGAGTACTACTCGACTTTGTGATTTGAGAGCCTAAATGGTGTTAGGGGTTTAGGTTCTTGACTCCCTTTACATGTCTCAACAAGGTTAAAAATGACTTCAAAAGAGCCTAGTTTCTTATGACCCAATGTTCCTACATTCACTTATCAAGGACGTGTAATGTCATCC
This sequence comes from Artemisia tridentata subsp. tridentata, assembly GCA_021014915.2. Lineage (NCBI taxonomy): Eukaryota > Viridiplantae > Streptophyta > Magnoliopsida > Asterales > Asteraceae > Artemisia > Artemisia tridentata. Next base: position 106,710,113 of record CP139509.1, on the reverse strand, counting down.
GTCATAAGTGAGCACCCTATCCGAGTATTCTCAATCCTATATGGGTTGCGATGAGGGCGAATTGGTGGTGTCATTATGAGGGTGGGTTCTTAGGTTAGAGTGAGTCTCAATATGCCTTGAACCGAGGGCATAGTCCTTATGTGTTGTGTCTAATAGCCCTTAATAAACTCGAATCAAAACCTCCTCTATGTGAGGTGATCTTTCCAGCCAACGTCCACCACCAATGCTCCTAGCTTGGTCGTCATTGGTCCGGTCATGGTCAGTCATAGTGGGCTGTTGTCACCCACTTAGCGAAACACAACCTCCTACGTAGCCTTTCTATATTAGTCTTAGCATTTCCAGGTTCGAATCCTGAACCTGTGTTCCACTAGAGTCCTTCGATTACATTACAACCATGAGGACTAAAAGCTTAAATCTACCAATCTAACTCCTACGCCACACTAACGACAACAACAATTAACAGATTCCACAAAATCATCATTCTTGGAAATTTGATTTGAACTAAACTAATCATATCCCCACTTAAATCTTTTTCTCAACAACCATTATTGGTTCTGGGAAGTCAATTCGACATAAACCAAACAAATCAACACTTAACTTATTTTTATTCATTCAACCTAGTAATTTTATCACTAGTGGATCCAAAAGAAAATATTAAAACCGAATCCAATGTCAAACCTTACAATGATTCTTGAGGGATGAAAGGCTCGAATGAAACTTCAAATCCGAGTAGCCACTGCTCCAATACCGATTACCCCAATCCTCCAAATCGAATCACAAGCACCTTCACTCTTAACCTTTCTTGAGAACTTCTCAGATCTTTGATGTGTTTTGGGTGATTTTGTGATTCGATAACCTTTGGAGGCGCGGCTTAAATGGTGATTTCTGGAGAGTAGTTCCATAGGAGCTTTCGGATTTGGGAGAGATAATCTTTCCCTTTGCGTGCTATCTCTACTTCAATGGATTTCTCCTAGGTTGACTCGTATGATTTCTATACCCGTGAGGAAGGTGGGGTTTTCTAGGTCAAAGAGATTGTATCAATTGTGGTGAAGATGGAGATGGGACGAAGGTTTATGGGGAAGAGAAGGGGCAGACAAAACTAAAAGTATTCCTAGGGTTACAGGTTTTTGAGATTTGTGTGAGTGGGTGAGGGTTTGTTTTAAATTTTAAGTATGTAGTGAATAATTAGTAAAGTGTGGTATTTTTATCCCCACATCTTGTTAAACTGAGTCAAATTCGGGTCCTTCCCGGAACCGTCACAAATATGGGATATTATATTTTTAAAGTCGTTTTGTAATACTTGAATGTATTTTTGAGTCCTTAAGTATTCATTAATATTTCTGAGTCTCAGATTTATTCCTGGTTTGCGTGTGGTGTCGGTCTGTGTGAAACTGGGATAACCTCCCGTTCTTACTATCATATAATGAGTAAATTATAAGATGTGATTATTTCACTATTCTTTGGTGAGATTTTCGGGTGACATATGTGCAGGCCTGTTTTCCGTGATAATCACATAATGGCCTAATCTGATATTTTAGTCATAATAAATGAATTGTTATGGATTAAATATTAGGGCAAATTTACCATTTGTCACAACCGTAGACCAAAATTATACCAATATAATGACTTACCAAATTTGAGTCTAATCAAAATATTATACCACTACAAAAATTCGGACCAAATAAAATTCAAATGCTAAAAATCATCCTTTGTAGTTGTAGCAGCCCACAATCCAACTTAACTAAGAAGCCCAACAACAATTTCATTCAACCCAAGAGTCAATAAAAAAATGACGCAACCCAAGTTAAGTATAACTAATCTAACAGCCCAATCATACTCAAATAAGATTTTACCCTAATTTTTTCGGTATATATAACTACTAATCCCACGTAATCCTAAAATTTAGTTGCCCTAATTTCTCTAAACACACACTTAGCGCCCCCCCACTTTTCTTTCACCCTCTTCGTGCAGTCATAACTATGAATCACAAACCAAACAACCCTTTTAATGATATAATCTTCACAAAACCCGAATGAAACGAACCCCAAGCACAACCTTTTTCTTTTCAATGAAACTAAACTGACGAAACTTGTGGTTTTGGCTTCAAGATCTTTTCAACTGTCTCAGGTAGGGTTGTGTGAATCAATTTCGTTTCATGTTATTGTTAAACCTAACTTTTTTTTTTTTTAAAACACAAATTTTTTTTAATATTGAAAGTCTAACATAAAGCAATTGAAGGCAAACGGGCAACAAGCTGCGCCGCCAGCCCTTTTTGGATTGCAAAGCTAATCCGCTGAAAAACTACATTCATAGATCTAGGAGACATCACATTAGAATGCATGACCCGCTGAACTCTGTTGAGGAAGGCTACATCATCAGGTGCTAGAAAACCAAAAGTGTCAAACGCGAAAGGTATAAACTCGTGCGGATTGTCAATGCACGCTTTCTCATGCTTGCTCACTTTGCATGAGGCAGCTTTAAGGGCAGCCTCCCCTGCAGTAAAACCTCCACTCCTCAATCCCACGAGAGGAGAAACACCTGTTAGGTCCACACAAGCATGCTTACCACCTGCCCAACCAAAAACCAAAACATCAGCTGGTCTAAGTGTTGATCTTCCCTCCCGGGGGTCAGTCAGGAAGTTCACGGGTGCTTCTTTCTTTGCGGAGACCCCAGCACGCTTAAGTACATAAAAAAGGACATCACGAACCATATCATGTCTGTACTTAAAGCCGGGGAGCTCCCTACAATGTACAGCATGCTCACCAAATGAGTCCAAACATGCCTTGCGACAAACCGGACATGATTCATTACCCGGGAAAAGAGGAATCATTAAGCGGTACTTAAGGACCGTACGATACTCCACAGGTGACATGTGTTGGCCTAGACCATCAATAGGAACAGCCGTAAGAAAGTCTTGAGCATGTGGCGATCGTAGGCATTCGAAAACAGCTTTCTGTCTATCGGTCATGTCAAATTGAACTTCCATACCTTGCACAATTTTACTGAACAGAGCACTCGCCAAAGTATGTTGGGCTTTGATGGGGGCGGTGTCCTTATCAGTGAAACCGCTGAAGTCAAAGTTCGAAAGCTTATTACGGAGACATGCCAAAGCACAAGCATAGTCAGGGTCCATGTCACACAAGCCACTGTCACGTAAAATGTGATCTTGGAGGGCCCAAGATTGGGCCCTAGAAGCCACAAAAGCGTATGAGGAAGCCTCAACCGCTGAATACAAGCCCAGACCACCAAACCGAATAGGTAAGGAAGCGAGCCTCCACTGGAAATCTCCAAAATAAGGACCTCCACAAACCACTAATTCTTCAATCGCCTCACGTAACCCTTTGTCAAAAAGCAAGGCCGCCTCCTCTGTGTACACAGGTTGACACGTCCTCAAGCCAAAAAAGAGTTTGGCAATGCCCATACATGACCGAAGCAAGAGGAGCGCGCTCTGCGGGTCCCCTAACTGTGGAAGAAGTCGCATCAATTCAACAGCATTAGCAGCTCTCCTCATGGCCAACCCGGTAATAAAATCCCTATCTCTGCTAACCGCCCCTCCAAGAAGCTTCACCCCCACAGTTGGCCTCCCAATGTCAGCCGGGAATAAACCTTGACGAAGCTTCCTACCATCACATGAAGGCCAAAATATTTCAGTTTTCTTAATATTCAGCTCAAGACCCCTACCTGGACCGTCCACCTGAATGATGTCCAATACTTTGGCAACCTCCTCTGAATCTCCAATGACAGTCCCATCATCAAGATACCATGCTTGGAGGAGAAGCTTACAACGGTCTCTGATTTTATGCACAAGCGGGTGCAAAACCAAGGCGAATAGAAGCGGTCCCAAAGGATCGCCTTGTTGAACCCCAGTAGTGGACCAAATATGTGCGTCTCCAAGATACACCCTCGCTGCCTGCCCGTATAAGAACTCTACCCACAAAGAGATAGAGGGGCACCTCAACCTTACCTCATGAAGTAAGGCCGATCTATCCACCATATTAAAAGCGTTAGAGAAGTCAACTGTGAGCATCGATAGAGACCCATCCGAGTGGCGCTCGCTTAACACCCTGTTAACACTATGTAAAATAGCTTCAGCGCCACCAGACACGCCCACCCCAAATTGATAATCATTAAGGTACTTTGTCATCTCCTTACCGACCCCTTTCATAGCAACCTTAGAAACAAGACGTCTCCAAATAGTACCCACTGCGATAGGACGTATGCCGTTGTCTGGCTTAAGAAGCGGTGTAAGAGGAGCGGATGCGACAAACTCTGCCAAACTTTTAGGACATCTTCCTCCTAACCAAAGATTAACCACTGCAGTGATAGCCCTTAAGAGATCGGTAGCTACAGCTGACCCTCACCACATAGAGCATCTAGGATGTGTTGTGCTCTCAAGCCATCTCTCCCACAAGAAGTTCCTTTCGGGAATGATTTAACACAAGCAAGGACACAATCGACCTCGGCTACCAGGGGGGGCTCAGAAAACAAAGCATCTGGCAAAGACGGAGGTGCCTTGTAGGGGTGCTTAGCCTTCAGAGCCTCTATAGTATCCGCATTGTACGGAGCAACACCAGAGGAGCATAACACCTTCATAGCAGATGTAAAATGCCCATCTGCCACCTTACGCAGACACCGCTTGATTGTAGTATTACCTTGGGATTTTTCCTCTTGCTTATCACTTCCCTCATAGGCCAATGAACCCACACCAGAAAAGTTTAACACTGATTCGACCAAAGAGGTGACACCGCCCTCATCCCCCCAAGTAGCCAATGCATTCAGAATAGAACGACTTTGCAAGTTCTTTCTGTTCCCTGACCTGCTTTCTTGCCTATTCCTGGGCTTAAACACTTGTAAAGTACAACGAGGGAAGAGTAGCAACCTGACCCATTCATCAACAGACCCCGGCTTGGCCACCACCCTATAGAGAGTAGTTTTCAACGCCTGATTAAAAGCATAGCGACAATTATGAGGGATGCTTTTGACGGTAGTGATAGGTGCTTTAAAAACCCGATCTAGAAGCTCAACATCAAATAATAATTCTCCATTTACTTTAACAGGCGGCTCATTGGTAGAGGGCATTAAAATTCCAACGATATGGCCACCACTGTCCCCTATCCCCTTAGAAAACCGAACAAGCCCATCGGGATGATGACAAGCACGGCTCAATGCGTGTAACTTCATACATTTCCCACACATCCATTGACCAAATACCTTTAAAGTACCCTCCACTTCTCTACACAAGTTATAGTCTGTAGTAATAGCCTCCCGCAACACATTTTTACGTTCATCATTACAAAGGTGGACACTCTTAAGATGAGAAATCATACGAGATATCCCCTTATTATCACACACACCTGAAGGACAACAATGGAACCCCTTAAAAGGACATGACCATGTCCCTTCCGAAGTTGAAGACGAAGATGCCATGAGGAAGGGGGATACCTTTTACGAAGTGTAAAAAACTATTATCAACTGCCTAACCCCACCTGAAACAATCCCGCGGAGCTAAACTTTACCTAAGTGTAAAAACTGTTTGAGACATTTCATCGAGCACGTGGCGGGTGTCGTTAGCAAGTGCAGGAAACAGTTCAGGAACATTAGGGTTTAAATGGTGAAATTGGGGGGTTTTGATTTAGGGCAAATTGGTGAAATTCGTTATGTAATTAAAGGAAAATGTAAAGTGGGTTTTGAATTAATTTGAATAATATTGAGTTTTTGAGTAGATACTGGATTAATTTGATGATGATGATGATGCCTAAGTGGCAATTAAGAGTAAAAAGATAGTGATTGAATACTTACAGTGTGGTAAATAAGATAATGACGGAATGAAATTGAAAAGATTACATGGTTACCTGATTTAAAGTCTAACTTTGTTTTAGGGCAAATTGGTAAGAAAGAGAGAGAATAAAACCGATGTGTTTTGTTCGTTCTTTAATAGTTTTGGATATTCAAAAGAAGTTAATCTTCTTAAAAGATCAGTGATGGCTTTTTTTCTAACACATATAATCTTCAAAGATCCGTACACCAATAGAACAAATCTGAGATCTTTTTGCATGTTTTTCTTTAACGTTTTATCTTGAACGAATGAAAGGAGGAATGAAATGGTTGTGTTTTGTTCTTTTCTTGAAATATTCGGATATTAAGCAAAGTGTAACTTCTCACGGGTCGATGAGGATTAATCTCTTGTTGTTAAGTTCTTTGAATGAATCTGTAATAATCGGTAATTTCCCATGTCATTTATTACACGAATAAACTCAATGAGGGAGTTAATTAAACTCATTTTTACGGGCTAATTTATTTTTTTTACATTCATCTACGAATGCATACGAAGCAACTAACAAGGTGACGTGACTCACATTTATTTACAAATGACTCATCGATATGCCAACGCTACATTTATTCTTGGGCTAAGCAAATTCAACGAATCAATTGGGCTTTAACCCAAACGAACATACTTTATATTGGACTCGATCTAACCCAACACACCTTTAATATATTAATGGGTTTTCACTAATTATTCAACTATATAAACTCACCTCAATATGGACTACCACTAAATGAATTAAATAGCCCAACACGTGTTATAATTATTTTGAAGTCTATTAATAAACAAACGAACAACAAATCTTATAAATTATTCTTAACTACACACTATAATTTATATATGTAACACATCTCACTTTTATTTTTAGAACTACATTCTAACTCATAACTTTATTTATCTTCATCCAACCACTAGTAATAAATCACACACTATTTGTTATTCTTTTAACTTTACCATAAAGACAATATACAAACTAGTTGTCCTCAAAAATTCACCAACTCTTCTTTCTAGTCCATAAGACCAGAGGGTGCAGTTGCTTGTTGAGCTCGTTGTGGGCTGAGCTGGAGCTCGTTGCTGCACCACTAGACCTCGCCGAAGAAGAAATGCTCGTCTGCACGACGAGCTCAAAGTCTGACATTATGAACGTTTAATTTTAATTCAAACCACCCAAATTGAATTATATGTAACTGTAACAAAAAAAAAAACCCACTTTTTCTTCCCTATATATATATACACTACAATACATTACAAACACAAAACTTTAAAAAAAAAAACACACTAAGTATAAACATAACCAAAAAAAAATGAGTGAAACATCTTGGTCCGGCGATGATGATGTTCAGGAGTATGAAGAGATCGAGATGCTTCTTTAAGAATTCGAGAACGAGCAACAACAATAGCAACAACAAGCTGAAAGTAGCACACGCGCATCCATTCACCGGGAATATGAACGTGCTGAAGCACGGCTAATGCGTGATTATTTTGGTGACAATCCAAAATACCCGGAACAATTGTTTAGGCGTCGCTATCGTATGAGCCGTAAACTATTTTTAGAAATAGTTCAAGGTATTGAAACATACATTCAAACTCATCATCCTCTTCCAAATCACTTTGATTTCTTTAGAGTCCGGCACAATGCCGCAGGTCTAATGAGTTTTAGTGTGATCATGAAATGCACAAGCGCCATACGCCAATTGGCGTACGGCTTAGCGGCTGATGCATTGGATGAGTATTTACAAATGGGATCACACTGTGCACATTATTGTTTAGATAACTTTACTATGTGCATAATCCAGTTGTATATGGGTGAATTTTTAAGAAACCATATGAGAATGACATTCGTAACTTGTACCACGCGCATAACGCGGTTCATAAGTTACCGGGAATGTTGGGAAGCATCGATTGTATGCACTGGGAATGGAAAAATTGTCCCAAATCATGGCAAGGCCAGTTTCACCGAGGTGATAAGAAGTATCCAACCATAATGCTTGAAGCCGTTGCTTCATATGATTTGTGGATTTGGCATGCATTTTTTTGGGTAGCGGGCGCGAATAACGATCTTACAGTTTTGAATAATTCGAACTTATTCGATGACCTGCTTGATGACATCGCACCCGAGGTTCCGTTTGAAGTCAATGGGCGTAGATTCAAAAAAGGGTATTATCTTGCCGACGGAATTTACCCGGAGTGGTCTAGTTTTGTTAAATCATTCACGGTTGCGCATACCCAAAAAAATGCCGTATTTAAAGCCAAACAAGAAAGTGCTCGAAAGGATATCGAGAGAGCTTTTGGTGTCCTACAAGGACGTTGGCATATTATTGCCCAACTGGCGCGTCAGTTTACGATTGCCAAGCTACGGAGAATCATGTACACGTGCATCATATTGCACAACATGATTTTGAAGGACCAAAACTTTGCCATTTCTGATGTTAGTGAAACGTATATTTGTCCACGAATAAATTTACAACGGACATGGATTGAGCAATGTGATGTGCAACGAAAAAAGGGGAAGGAACTACGCGATAAACGCATACACGCAGCGCTTCAACAAAATCTTATCGAGCATGTTTGACAAGTAAATCAATGGGAAACATTTTAGCAGCAACAACCACAACAACATGATCCTTAGTTAGCTGATGCATTTGATGTATTATTAGTATTTGTTGTATCATTTTTTTAATTCCCGTATCGTTTTTTTTCTTCGTATCGTAACTTTATGTTTAATGTGTGTTTGAATAAAATGTATTGTATTTTTATTTGAATAAAATTAATTTTAGTTTATTTGGGTATTTAAAAAAAGAAAAAAAAAAGATAGTGGTGGGGCCCAAATGAGTAAGTTGTGGTTAGTTGATTGGGGAGGGGGTTGTTAGTTGTGGTTTGTTGTGCTGACGTGGCACTCAGTGGGGCCCGAATGAAGAGGTAAGGATGTCATCTGCACCCCCTGCTCTAACACACGACTAGAAACTTATATACATTTTCTTCCTTCATACAAGTCTTACACAATACAACAACTTGTCAAGTCATGTCACCCACTCCACTATTACTTCATGTGCACTACCAAAACCTACCATGTAGTTCCCTTACATGATTTTTCCCAAGCAAAAGTACCCTTTCCCTTGTACTATAATAGTCGATTTATATTAGAAGGATTGGGAGAGTATAAGTCAACTACCATGGTTTTTAGAAAGTTTCTTCCCTTCTCCCAACCATGTACTAGCCGAACTTTGGAAGGATCTTTAAAGTATAAGTCAACTTTTATGAGTATCCTCACCCTTACACACGACAGAAACAAGGATGATTGGAACCTAGACCTCACCTTCTCCTATCAAACACACCATCCTATATAAGACACATAAAAACATTTAACTTACCTCATCACCAAAGACTCATATAGAATCCATCCACAAACCACCTTTATTGTTTCATACCCACTGCCAACGAGAAAAAAGAAGACAAGGAGAAAACTTGGGAAACCAAACAAGTCGTGATAGGAGTTAAACAAGGGTAGGGTTAAGTTCGAGTTGGGCTGAAGAAGAAATCTAGGGTTTCTTGCCACCTTTGTGTTCTTGTCGCCACATTTCTGTTTGAGCAGTCTCACCACCATCTCCATAGTGTTGTTGCGATCCGGAGCCACTCATTTTCACTACTTGATTTCTATTTGTCTACTATATCATCAAGGTGAGTTCATAGCCCCACTTTAACTCATTTAACTGTTTTATAAACTCCTTGGGGGAGATACATGCCACTACTTTTTATGATCACAATTGCTTGAAAACTATATGTTTATCTAAATGCGTTATTGCCTAAGTACAACTATTATTATATCGATTATTGTCGATACTATCAATTACCGTTGATACTATTATTATATCGATTACTGTCGATACTATCAATTACTGTTGATACTACTATTATATCGATTACTGTCGATACTATCAATTACCGTTGATGCTACTATTATATCGATTTTTGTCGATACTACCAATTACTGTTGGTACTCTGTTAACTCTTTGGTTTCATGAGCTTAGTGCAATAACAACTACTTTTGATTTATGGGTGTAACAACGGAACCCACTGTATTTTAAACTTGAAATCTTGTGATCAACAATTTTACTACTAAACCTATGGATTCACTCAACCTTTGTGTTGACATTTTAAGCATGTTTTATCTCAGGTAATTAAAGAGAACTAGGCACGGATATGGCAAGTGGACCCTTGACGATGAAAATTTAAATTTTCATTTGTTACAAACAATGTCATGTCTTTTGTGAAATTTTCCAAACAATTTGAGCTATGAAGTGTATTTTTGGATATTTGAGTTTTAAATGAATGACATTGCTTTTCAAAACGTCTCTTTCGAGTCGTTTTCTATAATTATGACTATGATCTATGAAGTAATACTCCGTTTAAGGCTTCCGCTGTTACATTAAATTTTACGGGGTGTTACATAATCTTTGATTACACGAGAGGTAAACTGAGATCTTATGATTTTTTGTTTCCTATTTGTTGTAACCGAACGAAAGTAAGAAGGGACGAGACAACCTTGTCTTTGTGCTTCTTAATGATTTTCGAATATTAATAAAAGAAGTTTAGCTTCTCATGAATATGTTCTTGACTGTTGACGTTTTTCTCCTTCTCGTCTATTTCTTTTTCTTTTTGTTGGTTATTTGTTTAGTCGAACCTAAAAGGAAAGTGAAACTGACTGTTTTTCTTTTCTTGTAAACTGTTCATAAATTAAAAAGAAGTGGCTATGCTTCACAAATTAGATCGATGATGGTATATGGTTCCACACTTAAGTATTTAAAGATTGAAGCCAAGTGAACACGAATTGAGATCTATGTCTTTGTTTGGTTTCGAGTCAAAGTAGGATAAGATTGAGTGTTGATCGAGTGATGGGGTGGGTTTGGTTATTATGTTCGTTAACGGGACAGTGGGTAATAGTTTGGATTTGTTTTACGAAGTGTGTTGTGTTTAAAGTTTACTTGTTGTGTTGTAATGGATCTTGTAGATGGTAAGAAGTGTGTTGAAGTGTTGATAATTTAAGTTCCTTGTTCGAAAGTTTTCTTCCTTGTTCGAAAGTTTTTCCTTGTTCGAAAATTTCTGTCCTTGTTCGAAAGTTTTTCCTTGTTCGAAAATTTATGTCCTTGTTCAAAAGTTTTCTTCCTTTGTTCGAAAGTTGCAAACTTGCTCAAAAGTCCTTTACTCGAAAGTTTCAGACTTGCTCGAAAGTCTTTTAAAAAATTTCAAATAAACTTTCTAATTTATACGAATTAGAAAGATTCCCAAATGTCGAAGTACTTTTCTAACTTATACAAGAGAGAAAAACACTGAGTAAACCGAATATCCTGAAGAAGATATCTGTGGAGCTTGTTCGAAAGTTTAGGGTTTAGCTTGCTCGAAACTTTAGGGTTTTTGTGGTTGCTCGAAACTTTAGGGTATTGGCTGCTCGAAACTTTGCCAGAATTTTCAAAACACTTAAATTTTAACAAGAACTGTTTTTTGATGCAATTTTCTTGTACAACTAACCTTAAAAACACTAAAACTATATGAAAGTTGCAAACTTTAACTATTGATCCCAGCAGTACACTTGATCGAATTCCTTAGCTTGTAAGGTTTAGTTATCTTAGATAAATCTAAAACAACTAAGTATAGAAACTGTCTTGAAGTTTATCAAACACAATGCGAAATCTTGTATTTGATCTTAAGATGAACTTTATAGCAAAGTAAAGAATAAACACAAAACACAATTGTATCAAACAAAACACTTCAATATTATTGATATAATACGAATACTCAACAGTATTAGGGTTTACAACCTTGAAGTTCTATATAACACGTATACTAACACAATGCCCTGGGACCTCCTTTTATAGACTAAGGAGTCCTAGTTGGCTTACAATAACTTTTTACACAAGATAAATATCTTTTCTATATTTATCTATTACTAAACTTTCGTTACAAGATATTCTATAAACATAAACCGACTCTAATACTCCAGCAGTACTAACAAACACTCAGCAGTACTAACACTTTACTCTGGCAGCATTAAGTCTTCAGCAGTAGTAACTTAGAGCTAGCAACACTAAGTTTCCTTCTAGCAGCATTAAATACTTAAAGTATTTTTCCTTGAAGTCTGTCAGTAGTCTTAATGTACTCTAGCAGTCTTAACTTCCATAAGCAGCTTTAATCATGATAACTAGCAGCAATAATGACTTAGAGCATTTTCTGTGTAAACCATGAGCATTCTTAATCATGTAAGCAGCAGTAACTCAAGAAGCCTTTAAAACCCGACAATCCTCCCCTAAACTTGATATTTTCCCTTAAAATCATCAAGTTTTAATCAAACCTTGAACCTTCACCAGGAGGATGCTTCCAAACACTATTTTCTCATTTTCTTGTAATCAGCCCCATAAAGTTGTTTCTCTATTTTCTTGAGAAGCTGATATACCATTTCACTCAAATAATCAACTTGAAGTTTGATAGAACCATTGAGCATCATGTCAAGTGTACGCTTAGCTAAAGGATAGTATTTTTCCACTAACATGTAGAGTTGAAGTCCTCTCATCATCATATTATGAACTCCACATGACTGAAAAAGCTTCCAAAGCAAAACTTTATTGGAGTATTGATCATGCCAAACTCTATCTTCATGATAAGTGATTCGCAAAAATCAATATACATTTTCTCCAAGGATTACAAAGGAATTTGTAAACCCGAGTCGTTTTCCCAACGAAGGAGTGAATGGAATTTTGTGAATTCGAGTTCATGAAACGTGTCGTGAATAGTGAAATAAGAGATATTTTGGGTTTTTAAACTAAAATAAGTAAACATAAACTAAAAACAATATAATAAGCAAGGGAAATGATTATCTAAAGCACACGTAACTAAAAACGTAAAGGAAAACTGAAAACGCGAATTCCCGGGCTAATCCCGAGCCTAAAACGTGAAATGATGAAATATTAACTCTACGGGTTTTAACCTACTAAGGTGATTTTGCAGCTGAGAAAAAGCTACTAATAAGCTAATAAAAAAAAATCTAAAAAATGTGGAATAAGTGTGTAAGCTACCAAAGATCATTTGTACCAATTTTCAGCTTAATTGAACTTATATTGAACAAATAAAAAATCGAAAACTCAAGCTGATCTGGACAAAAATTATGAAAAAAAATGCAGAAATTGCAGTTGATAAAAAGCTGTTAAAAAGCTAATAGAAAAATTCAAAAAAATGTGGACTAAGTGCACTAGCAACCCAAGATTATCAGTACCAAGTTTGAGCTTAAAAGGGCTTATAATGAAGAAATGAAAAATAAAAAACATGGGCTGAATTTAAGAAAAGTGGGCTGATGCAGGCTGCTATTACTAATGTTCTGAGCAGACTTGTTACTGAATATGGCCAATTCTTCTCAGACCCTTAAAGTGTTCAACCCAGTACTTGAAGATCAACTAAATGCACTAAAGGGATCCTAAAAACACCACAAATAAGGGCTTAAAAAGCTTAAGCTAATATGAAGCTTATTAGAACAGTGCATATACTAAGATAATGCTAACCAACTCAAATTCTATCAAACTTTCAAACTAGCTCAAAAATTCCTACAAACAACTTAAATACACTAAATCAAGACTAACTAAAGTTCACCCAATGGCACATGAACAGTACATGCCCATTTTGACCCACTTTGACCCTTAAACCAAACACCCCTTATTGCAGGCTGTTTTGATACTTTAGACTAGATAAGACCAAATAAGCTATGATTCTTAATTAAAACTGATTAACTGACTTAATTCCACCCTCATGAACAGTTTTTCAAATAGTAATAAGCACAAATTAAGCTAGACCTACATTGACTTATTTTTGGCTTTTTAGTGAGATTTTCAAGAAAATTAAAGCAAAAGCAATTTAAACTATAAAAATGGATAAAGGGAAATATTAAACTAACAGTGAGCATAAAAGAGATATAATAAGCTAGAAATAAGCACATGAACAGTAACAGTGAAATATGAAAAAAAATTGGAAAAATAACTTACAATGGCATTTAGCTTAAAACAGAAGGTATGATCACCAAACAAGCTTAGCTTGTCAAAAACAAGCTAGAAACCCCAAGAGCTTATCCAAACCAGCTTATTCTCCACCAAGTGCTTATTTTGACTGTCTGTTGACTTTTGTTGACTTTTTAACCTTTTTGAACTTAAAACAGAATAAGCAGAATGATACTCAAAATAAGCTATCAGAAGCTTATTTGAGCTTGCTTAAACAGAAAAAAAGAGATTTTGAAATTTAAACAACTATTAATACGAATTACTGAATTAAATTTAAACTAGACTTTTATTAAAAATAAAAGATTACAATGCTTATAAAAATAAACTGGGTTTGAAATGAAAATTACAATAATCTAAACAATTAAAGCTTTCCTACAATTGACTTAATAACTAAATTACACTACTCCTAAATTCGACCTAGAATCTAACCCCCCACTTCTGTGTGCTGAGGAGGTCTTTTATAGCCCTTAATGAAACACTAAGGGTTTCTCCATCATTCCTGAGCCTTTGGATCCTTTCAAATCAATCTTAGCCATCGAATTGGTTTTTGGCGAGAAATCAGTTAGGTGGATTTCCAGCTGGAAATGGTATCACGTGAAGAAGTACTTGGACTGAAGCTATTGGAGGGGGGGGGGAAGGTGGAGTGTAGCAGTAGTGAGGCAGGGTGTGGGTGAGAGTGTCAGGGGAGAAGGTGAGAAATGGTGGTTTTGGTTTTGGCGGCAAGTGGTAAAGAGAAGGGTGGGTTTGACCAGTTTGACCCTGGTATTAGCTAAAAACGTGGGGTTGGGTTGGATGGTGATTGGGCTTGGTTTATTGGTGTTGGGCTGGGTTTAGTTTAAGGGTTTATTTGTTTTAAGGGTTAGGATAAAAAGGTGGGTTGGTTATTTAGGGTAAGGTTTGGAATTAGTTTTAAGTTTAGGGACCAAAATTGCCAATTTTGAAAATTATTTCCAAGGACCACTTTTGACATTTTGATATTCTTGAGGGTCGACTTTTGACAATTTGAGCATAATCTTGGTCCAAACTTGTAAATTTCTTCCCCGGCCTCGGCTTTTTGTACTCTTTCCCATCTCGTGCTCGGTTTTGTCCATTTTGTCATCGTTTTTGTCCGTTTCTCAATATCCGTACCTGCACATACATAAACACAAAAACACAATATATTTGGCATATTTAGTTAGTTTTTGGTCTATTTGGTCCGTTTTATTAGGTAAAAGATATGTGTAATTTAACACATATCAAAATCCCCCAGAATAAGTTTCAAACATAACCTTCAAGTCAAGTCTCCCCAGAGAACTCTAACCAAAATGTTTTCTGGTCTAGAATCTCCATACTTGTCTTTGACTAATGCCCATAAGGTCTCCAAATCTTCTCTGTCAAAATTTCTGAGCATTTTTGGAAAAGTTACAAACCTTTGAGACTGTCCACCAACTCTGATTATCTCCCACCAAGCAATCTGTTCATGATAACCAGTTTTCCAATCAATGATAGAGACTTTAGTCTTCAAAGGAACAACATCAACAAATTCTTCATCAGGATAACTTGTAATTTCTACTAACTATTGTAGATTAGCTGTTTATTTTGCATCACTTTCTTGAAGTTGCTCTGTTTGCTCTGTTTGCTCATCAACTTTTTGCTTCTTGCTGCTTACAGATAACACTGACCCTGTTCTTTTACTACTACTATCTTTAGTTATCTTTGCTTTCTTAGAACTCCCGACTACTTCTTCTGAACTCATAGAAATAAAAGTATTTGTCCTTCTAAAAACTATGTCAAACTCTTGTTTGATTCTGTCAGAACTCATCCCTTTGAATTGAGCTTGTTTCCATCCTCCCATATTTTTCAGATAGGCCTACGTAAAATTCTTTCTTTGTGCATGAGTGGGTTGTTTGTTCCTTTTAGCTTCAGATCTCTTCCTAGCAAAGAACTTCTTTTGGTCAGCTAGAAATTTCATGAAGAGCTTTGCCTTTTCCTCCAATGATAGTTCTTCGTGTTCATCTTGCCACATTTGTTGAGCTAACATGTGATCAACTTCACATTTAGCTTGAATGTCATCCCATTCATTTGATTCATCTATCATAGTAAGACTAGCTTCTTCTTCCTTTTTCCTTTGAGCAAATATCCTCTGATTTTCAGCATCATATTATTCTTGATATTTTCTTGCTGCTTCAGCATCTGCAGTAAGTTGTTGTTGTTTTTGTTTCAAAGACAAGTATTTCTGCTTTGGCTCTTTAATCAAAATTGCATTGCCTTTGTCTTGTGATAGTGGTTGTGATTGTGTTGTTTGTGTTGTTGTTGGAGATGGTTCTCTGATAATAACTCCATTGGCTTTGGGTCTTGAACTTTCTTTAAACTTGATTGGTGATTTGCCTAAGACAGTTAGGACTTGAGCCATAGTGGTAAGATCATCATCATCAGAAACACAAAGTCATCAACTTGCTCATCCACTTAGCAGCATTATACAACACAGTTTTTGTACTAGCAGCAGTAAGATTTGGCTCAGTAGCACTAACTTTTTCATTGGCAGCACTAACTGAAACTTCAACACTGGCATCATCTTTATGAATAACCTTAGCAGCATTATACAACACCACTTCATTGCCCATCATATCAGCAACAACAAAGTCATCAACTTGCTCATCCATTTCTTAATCCTCTTTAACCTCCCCTGAAACCATGTTCTCATTATTCCCCCTTGTTTGGGAGCATCCTCTTGAAAAACCTTAAGAACATATCCAGAGCTAGAAGAATCAACTCTTTGTATTGTGCCCACCTTATGAATTCTTTTTAATTTGTGTGTTCTTGACCTCTAACTTCCTTCTAAGTATCTAACTTTTCTCTTCAACAATGTGATTTCAGAACCTTGAGAAGTAGTAAGTTGCTGAAGGTCAAGAACATCTTGTGACAATTTTGTACATTTAGCCATCAATGCATTAATAAGTTCCATGCTATCCTCACAACTTTGGCTTGTGTTACCTAGCCCGAGAGGTGGATCACTGAAAATGATAAGCTCAGCCTCAACCCTAGGTTGAGCATCTGAGCCCCCCATTGTATCCATTTGACTGGGTCCTTCACTCGAATCAGTTCTATCGGAACTAGACTCATTAGAAGTTGTCTTGGTTTGGGTCTTATGGATGTTACCACTGTCCTGTGTTGCTGCTAAGCTAGACACAGTAGTGGTAGCCCTTACCAATCTGTGACCCCTCTCCTTATGCACAGCCTCATCTGCAACCATCCTGACACTAGCCTGAGGAAGCTCAGTGTCCTTATTTTGTGATTTCCTACGGTTATAGGTCTTTGTAGGTTGTGACGATGCTATAACAGTGGGTGTGTGATAGGGTTCAGTTTAATTTCCTGAACCTTCACCCTGATGTTGACCTAGTTCCAACATTGTTTGAAATAATGGTGTAACTATGCCAGAAAAGTCCTTACCCTCTCTCTCTTCATATTAGAAAAGACCTTTTTATTATGAGAGAGAGCATGATAAACCTTGTTATGAACTTTCTTATTTGTAAATTTGATGTCCATAAGAAGTTGCAAAAACGTTGGATACAAGTAATATTTGTTTGAAGAACTATCCAAGCCCTTAACCACAGTATCAAAAATTAATTTTGAAAAATTGAATCTTTGATTTTTAGCTAAGCAGATAATGGCAGAAGCCATATTACTACTGAACTCATTCCAACCAGTAGTCTTTGGACTAAGACACTGTAAGATAGTGCGAATTAAGAATTTTCACTGAGGAGAGAAGGCACATTTTGAAAATTTAAAAGAATCACTTTGCCTTTCATACCCCATCAGTGCAAGGTTTTCAAAAATTGTAAAATTTGGAAGACTTTCAATTCCTTCAGCATCTGCTAGATGAAGAATTTCCCTAACAGATGCCTCAGTAATGAGAATCTTCTGGCCATCTACAAGGGCATGTATATGTGTTTCCCCATCAATAGTTTTGACCTTAGCAGTAGCCCAAAACTGTTTGATGTTGGAAATATATATGGTAGGTTTTACTGTTAATGCATACTTAATATGAGTAGCATAAAGAAAATCAATGATTTCAGTAAACCCTTTACTTTCTCTGGGTTTTTGCAAAAATGCGATCATGTTATGTTGGTCTGCAAAAGACAGAGTCGACATTGTGAATTATGAAAAATTTTGCAGGGTTTTGCTGGAATTTGCAATTAGTTGATAAAAAGGAGTTAGGGTTTATGCTTGAGAGAGTTTTGATCGGATAAAAACACTTGTGTGAATGATTGAAGGATATAAACCCTTAATCGTTCATATTTCAGAAACAGTACCTTGCACTCTCAAACATAGCAGTAGAAACCTAGCAGCACTAAGTTAGGCTTAGCAGCACAAACTTATGTCTAGGGTATTCACAATGCAAGAAACACTAGTTTGAGGCTTAGTTATGGATCGATTGAACAAGAAGCTAGAGAGAGAAAGTGATGGGAACTTCTAGAGAGAGAAACAATGTGTGTATTAGCTTAAGATAATGTGAAGTTCCAACCCTTCCCATGTGATGCGCGTGATGTGTCGTTGCGGTTTAGCAGTTTTAATGCCTACTAAAGTTTTAAATTTATATTTAGCCGACTTATCAATAACACACACACTTAACGAGCAGTGTACCCGGTCAGTATGAATATAATGGTAAGTAGAGTGTCGATCACTAAGAGTGAAACGTATTATCTCGTTATTCTAATCAGTATTTTAATATCCTAACGCAAGGGGGTTTCAGCCTGAGAGACTGGCACGATTTGTTTGCATTTAAATAATAAAATAAACCAATAGGCACGAATCAGCAAGTAGCACACACGTACACAGATAAATACTCGAGACAATAAGAGGGCTGTCCTTATGATTAAGTAGATTGTCACTTGTTTTATTGATAGCTTTATATGAAGTGTATGTAGTTAACCCTTTCTCGTTGGTCCTATTCTTATCGGCGAGTAAACCCTTAATGATTACTTATGTCTAAAAGTTATTCCTAAGTGATCAATTTAGTAATAACCGTGGGAGCCACATTATTTCCCGCAGTCAAATGCCCGCAAGCCACTAATAAACACAGAGGTTATCAATGCACTAATAAGTAGTAACCAAAGACATCAACATATAAACTTTAATTGATGGGAAAGCAAGTATTAAAGGGAGTGCAATCTTTCGTTGTCACATTACACAAGCCACCAATCCTGATGAATTAAAGTTTGCTAACACAATAAAACAAAACTACTTAATGAATTAAACACATGCAGCACCTTCTTACAGCTCTTGTATCTTCGTTTGGTGTGTCTTGTGCTGCCTCCTTGACTGAATTCATCCTAGGGTTCTGCTGCTTCGGTCTTCGAATCTGATTTATTGCTCTCGAAATT
Organism: Artemisia tridentata subsp. tridentata; assembly: GCA_021014915.2. Lineage (NCBI taxonomy): Eukaryota > Viridiplantae > Streptophyta > Magnoliopsida > Asterales > Asteraceae > Artemisia > Artemisia tridentata. The sequence goes on along the minus strand of CP139509.1, from coordinate 106,690,890 downwards.
CGTCTGGTCTTGGGGTATTTATAGTTTCTGTCTGAGGGAAGATGCGGCGCATCTATTAAGTAGATGCGGCGCATTGACTTAACTTCGCGTGGGGTCCAAGATTATAATATTCAGGAATATTCGTACACCGCCAGAAGATGCGGCGTAACTCCATGATTAGATGCGGCGCATGTCCTCTTGTATCTTGGATCGTATCTGGTGATATCTTGATAGAGATGCGCCGTATGTAATGAGTGAGATGCGGCGCATCTGGAGCAGATTAGTCTTGATCTTCTTCATTTCAGTAGACTCTTAACTTCTTGCATGTTTTGCTCCATAATTAGTCCAAAATCGCTAAGTTTCACCAAATGCTTGTTTTTACCTGAGAATTACAAAAGTAAACGATTAAGTATCAATCCTCATACATAATATAGTAAAACAAGTCAAATTAATAGGATAAATGATAGTAATAAAATGTACTTATTTGAGTTCATCAAATATCCCCCCACTTGAACTTTACTTGTCCCCAAGTAAACCTTAGAATTTCTCTTATGAAAATGTATCCTAAAAGATGTTAGGATTTATTTTTATATTTAAGCATGTATTCGTTTATTTCATAATCACACAACTAAACACTTAACGAATTAGAAGTAAAATAAAATAAGTTGATAAAAGCAAATCTAATCGTTTAACTGTCCAGTCGTGACGAATATTCTATCATAAGCTTGGCAAGTATACACATCTCCTCCACTAAAGCTAAGGAATAACAAGTCTAAAGCGGTAAAAAGGGTTTGTAGGCTTAAGGGTTAATTATTCTCTTTCACTATCGATCTCAAATTCCAGAAAAGGCGACAAAATCACAAATACATGATCGAATCCACGAACACGATACTTGCAATTGCTCAAATCCTTAACTCGAATAGGCTAAAGATAGGTCCAAACTTCACCAATAATAATATATCAAAAAGGGCGAAAAAAATCATAAATACATAGCCGAATCCACGACTACGATACTTAAGATTGCTCAAATCCCTAATCTCAATAAATCAAAGGTTTGGTTGGATAAAGAATAATAAAGGGCATGGATAACATTTGGGATATAAATTGGTGTAAAATGAAAAATAAACAAAACAAATAAATTAAAATCCTAATTGTGGTTAATCACTATCCCAACCATCCCATGAATAAGACTCATATCATTGAATAACTCACGCTTTAACACTTGAAACACACGCTTTAGGTAGACACGAATTATACTCAACAAGATCTTAATCAAAGAATAAACCTTAATTGGCGTTCCCATAACTGCCAATTCCCATTCAATCCATAGATATAATATATAACAAATAGTGGTGATATCGACCACTTAATACAAAACTTTACATAAGTCGGTTAAAACAAACTTCCAACTTTTTTTCTTTTTCTTTTCCTTTTCTCATTTTTTTCCTTTTTTTTTTTTTTTTTTTTTTTTTTTTTTTTTTCAAACATAGACATAGATGTGTAAAATTTCACCACATCACTATAATGATAATTCTGGATAATTTTTCATACTTTTCATACTTCAGAAATAACGGTAATAGTGAAAGTAGTAAACACACGAAAAATAAACTCAAAGATATACAATATTTACTTTCACTCCAATTGCATTGTGCAATTTCCCGACCTAACCATAGATAATGAATTACGCACGCGAACACAGGTAATGTAAGGAAACACACTTTGCCTATAGCAATTAACCAACCACGGATTCTAATCTACAGGGTAGGCTAAGGTGTAAGGGTGTAACGAAACATTTTAAACATAGGTGTAAGAAACGAAAGGAATGGCTCTGAGTGTTTTTCTAGGGGTATCTTACTCTAAAAATGAGAGTAACAAAAGGGTTTATACGGGGGTTAACTAACCAGTGTAGTTAGTTAATAACACATAACATATAATAGGCTATTTGGGTGTAATCCTAGAATTTTACCAATTTAGACAAGTCATTCCAATTATATAAATATAATACTTATTATGGTGGTCTCGAATAGTATACAAGCCAAGTTCTAAAGTTTACAAGTCACCGGCACACTCATAGATTTGTGAATTTTGAAAAATCACAATTTTTGAAAATAACGTCATGTGTGCAGCTATGCAACTTAGATCTTAAACAAAAACATGCTAAATTTTTTTTTTAAGTTTGATATATTAAGCACATTTTAAGCATAATTTTTGAAAAAGTTTAGGACAAGTAATTGTTAAGTGTTCTAATTCTCCAATCCCCCCACTTAAGTTAAACAACGTCCTCGTTGTTTGTATAAAAGGTTAAAAACTGGAAAATAAAAGAATTAGAACAGGAAAACTCCCCTGAGATTTGCTCGGTATGATCCTCCATTAGTATAAGAGCAAAAATCATCTTCTTGTGGATGAGAACGTTAAAGCTTCATACTTGATGTATCCACAGGAAATCCAGGAAACTATAATACCACCAACACTTTAAAACACACCTAAGATAAGAAAGGTTCAAACTTGCATAATACATTAGTAGTTAGGAAAAATAAAACTTAAAAATTAAAACTGAAAATCATCAGGTCAGTCGATGCGCCGTATCTTATGGAAAAAGATACGCCGTATCGAGCCTGGAATAAATACGGATCAGAATAAAGATGCGCCGCATCCTTAACCAGGGATGCGCCGCATTAAAATAAACTGATAAATAGTTTTAAAGTCGAAAATAAAAATGCAGAAAAATAAAATGAGATATGACCATTGCAGGAGATGCGTCGCATCTCAGAATTGAGATGCGCCGTATCCTCATGCGGGCCTGACTGACTCGACACAGAAAACAGAATAATAAAAATTCTCCGGGTTGTCTCCCGGCCAGCACTTGTCTTTATTCCAGAGTCTTCAAGTTAGACTCACGTTCAGCTCTTTAATATCGATCATTGATTCCTATATGGCCACGTAGGATCCATTTAGCAACTAAATCGTCACGTATATATTCAGGTCCCAAATTCAAAACTCCATTGTAGAATCCATCCATTATTTGATATGGGTACTCAATCCCTCTCTTCATGTCATCATCACTAATAAAAAGGAATGGAGAAAATTTGTAGCAGATCCTACTAGTGGCATGTTTAAATCCAGGATGAGTTCGGGGCATCATATAAGTGATAATGTCGTTTCCACATTGAAAGGTGATCTTTCCTTCAAATCGTTTTACATTAATAGTGATCTCCCTACAAAATGGTTTTCCAACAATCACGTCACCCATATTGCTGTCACAATAGGCATTCATGTCTTCAACAACGGCAAACTCAGTTACAATAGTAAAGTGTCCAACGAAGATCGGGACATTAATGAAGGCACCAACTACATTCTTTCCCTTATACTCCACTTTATTTCTCATAATGGAATTGTAAAACCTTCTTGACATGACATTGATTGGTAAAATAGGAAAGAAATTGGCGTCAATACACTTGTACCCAATCATGCATGTGAATTGCAAATTGTAAGCACAATCGGCGTGGATCCTTCTACCATAGTCCCAAGAACCATCATACCCCTCAAATGCATCGTAATTCCTAGTATTAATAACGTTAATTTTTGGACTATCAAGAATTTCTCCTTCTTCTAACTCAGATTCCGCATCATCCATGAATAGGTCATTGGATTCTAATGGTCCATTAAGGTCATTAAGTTCAATGTAGTCCCCATTGTAACGTTCGGGTGATTTTTCATGCACTAATACATCGTTCATAAAATTGGCTTCGAAGTCGAAGTCAATTAGTTCTCCGAATCCTTCCATTTTCCTTCTGAAATAATCACAAAAGCATCAGTAGGATCTGTTCGCTAAGAAGAAAAATTAATGAATTTAGAAACGGATATATGAATACAAATAGCTGATATCTGCGGACGATGCGCCGTATCCAAAAAGTTGGATACGCCGTATCTTATAATCGTTAAAATTTAATCAGACTTTATCCAGAAAATAGATACGCCGCTTAGAATTTATGAATGCGCCGTATCGAATTAATTAATCAAAAATCGATATTTATTTAAAATTAAATACGTCGTATTAACGAAAGTTAATGCGCCGTATTTTCGTTACGTTTAAAAATACGAGATTTTTGATTCAGAGGATATGCCGTATCGACAGAGATCGATGCGCCGTATCTGTTTAATAATTCGCAAACTGTTTTTAATTAAAATAATAGATATGCCGTATCTGCTAAAGCAGATGCGTCGTATGGCGTTAACGTTTAGAAAATTTTTTTTATCAAAAACAGATACGCCGTATCTGCTAAAGCAGATGCGTCGTATTACTTTATCGCTTAGAAAAAAAAATTTCTTATTAAAAACAGATACGCCGTATCTTGGGGAAAAGATGCGTCGTATCGAATTAATTAAACGCGTTGTATTTAAAAAAAAAATTAAACGCAATACGCCGTATCTGAGAGATCAGATGCGCCGTATCGTTTGATTTAGCACAGTACAACGATAGCAGAACAGAAAAAATACGAAAAATAAAAACAAATATTAAAACACACAAACAAAAATAAACACAAAAACAAAAATAAAAGCAAACAAATAACACACAAAACAACAAATATGCAAAATAATACAATGATGCAATTAATCTAATAAAAAGAAAAACCTAATTAAAATACTAATCAAATTAACAGATAATAACAATTCACTCCCCGGCAGCGGCGCCAAAAAACTTGATGCGCGTGATGTGTCGTTGCGGTTTAGCAGTTTTAATGCCTACTCAAGTTTTAAATTTATATTTAGCTTACTTGGTAAGTAGAGTGTCGATCACTAAGAGTGGAACGTATTATCTCGTTATTCTAATCAGTATTTTAATATCCTAACGCAAGGGGGTTTCAGCCTGAGAGACTGGCACGATTTGTTTGCAATTAAATAATAAAATAAACCAATAGGCACGAATCAGCAAGTAGCACACACGTACACAGATAAATACTCGAGACAATAAGAGGGCTGTCCTTATGATTAAGTAGATTGTCACTTGTTTTATTGATAGCTTTATATGAAGTGTATGTAGTTAACCCTTTCTCGTTGGTCCTATTCTTATCGGCGAGTAAACCCTTAATGATTACTTATGTCTAAAAGTTATTCCTAAGTGATCAATTTAGTAATAACCGTGGGAGCCACATTATTTCCCGCAGTCAAATGCCCGCAAGCCACTAATAAACACAGAGGTTATCAATGCACTAATAAGTAGTAACCAAAGACATCAACATATAAACTTTAATTGATGGGAAAGCAAGTATTAAAGGGAGTGCAATCTTTCGTTGTCACATTACACAAGCCACCAATCCTGATGAATTAAAGTTTGCTAACACAATAAAACAAAACTACTTAATGAATTAAACACATGCAGCACCTTCTTACAGCTCTTGTATCTTCGTTTGGTGTGTCTTGTGCTGCCTCCTTGACTGAATTCGTCCTAGGGTTCTGCTGCTTCGGTCTTCGAATCTGATTTATTGCTCTCGAAATTCGTCTGGTCTTGGGGTATTTATAGTTTATGTCTGAGGGAAGATGCGGCGCATCTATTAAGTAGATGCGGCGCATTGACTTAACTTCGCGTGGGGTCCAAGATTATAATATTCAGGAATATTCGTACACCGCCAGAAGATGCGGCGTAACTCCATGATTAGATGCGGCGCATGTCCTCTTGTATCTTGGATCGTATCTGGTGATATCTTGATAGAGATGCGCCGTATGTAATGAGTGAGATGCGGCGCATCTGGAGCAGATTAGTCTTGATCTTCTTCATTTCAGTAGACTCTTAACTTCTTGCATGTTTTGCTCCATAATTAGTCCAAAATCGCTAAGTTTCACCAAATGCTTGTTTTTACCTGAGAATTACAAAAGTAAACGATTAAGTATCAATCCTCATACATAATATAGTAAAACAAGTCAAATTAATAGGATAAATGATAGTAATAAAATGTACTTATTTGAGTTCATCACCATGTGTGGGAAGGGGTATTTATACTTACAATATATTATGCCCCTAGCGGGCTGTAGAGTGAGCTGACAGAGGGTAAAGACCCGACCCACTCCACAATACTAATAATAACTAAGCTACTAATAATATTACTGATAATCCTATGAGCTATGATGTACTAATAATTACTCGAGGTGACCGAGTCTTCAGCTGAATATTCATATTCCTAACAATCTCCCCCTAAGGGAGGTCACCCCAGAAGTAATGTTCTGAAATTCAGTACTTCTTCCTTGGATCTTGACATCATAGCTCGTAATCATTGAATCTTCAATGTCATAGATTGTTGTGCAAACATCAGTGATCTTAAGATGACTCCTCTTTTGTCTTGGATGAACTTTGAGTAATCTTTGAAAGTATCATCCCACTTGAGTCTCCAAGTCATCTTTCAGTAGTAGGTCTCCATGTGATGAAATATACTTAGAGCCGACATGCTCACACGATATGGTGTCATGATCTTCAGCGTCAGAGTTAGCAGAAGCTGTGTTGAAGGTCTTTTAGGTTGATCATGACTTCTTTGATGATGATGTGGTGTGAGCATGTGGTGATGGATTGGCATCTTTTCTGCAACCAGCTACAACCGTATTCAGCTGCAACCTCAATCAGCTACAACCGCAAACAGCTGCAACAGCAATCAGCTTCAACCGCCAGATGTTCCTGCATACGACAGTTAGCAATAAAACGTCCGGTACTTACAGGTTCGGACTTCGAGATTGTTAACAGCATAGTGTGAAAACTCTCTCTAATCCTTACCAAGACCGTTCCTAATCAAAAACCCATAGAGGGCTTTTTAAGATCGAACCGTAGCACATCAACGATTAGGTGAGTCGCTGGAGATCACTCCACGACTGTAGACCGTTGGAAACAGTCGTGACCACTAAGCGTAATCCATAAAGAATTATCGAAGTGGCCTGCTTTCAGGGCTGCTTGATGTTGACCCTGGCAGGAATTTCCATTCAATCATTGAGAATTACATTTGTAAATTCTCTCATAAATGTTCTGGCAGATTGCTAAGATCTGCGTAGGACTCATAAGTTTACAACTGGTGTCCTTAATGTTGAACACCCAGTGTAGAAATAATTCGTGTTCCTATGAGATCTTTTTATGCATCTCGTGGCTCTAGACTCGAAAGTGCGTTTTGATTTAGTGAGCGGAGGCTGGAGATAACTGCCACCTTTTCAATATCATCTAACTCGGAGTGAGAGAGACGATAGAAATGTATTGAACTCCGTGACAATTGAAACAAGAGTCCTTTGAGGGACCTTGAGTGGCTAGGGAGGGTTGTGCAGCGTATCACTGGGTCCATGATACTTTGTCTTCAATGCCAGCAATCAACTAAGTGATTCTGACAGCATATGTATTGACCCGGTTTCTGCCTAAGTTGTAAGGAGGGCTATTTCTTTTCACCCTTTCTCTTTACAATTCTTTTTCATTCTTCAACCCCTTCAGTGCTTACCGAGACTTCATAACTAACACCTTGTTGGGTTTGTTCCAGTGTTAGCTCCATCTCAGTCGGCACTATTCCCTCTTTCACTTTTCTCCTTTTTAATCATACCTAAGGACTTCTACACTAACTAGTGGATTGTCCCTGGGTAGATCCCTCCGGCTCTGGCGGGATCGTGGGAACTTGTACCTAACCTTACCATCCTTATAACTTCATTATATGAAATACAATGGTCGGTCTTTGGTGTTCTTCCACAATTGCCAAACCAAATCTTTGAAAAAATCTCTCAAAGTGTTCATGATTACGAAACACATTTTTGCAACCACTTGAGAGTTTTATATTTTTCAAATGCTCCCCCTCAACATGTGCTCGAGTGATAGTTTTATAAATTTGCACATGTTAGGTAAAGCTCGTACTTTTAGAATTGATCAACTTTCAGTGAACATGACCGATTCGAGACACGCTTACATCACTAGTTAGACTAGCTTGAAATTATTACCCGGCCTGGTCAAGTCCACAGAAAGTTTCTCGAAACGGTACACTCTACTCAGATACATCTTTTTCGAGACACGCTTACATCACTGGTTAGACCAGCTTGAAATTATTACCCGGCCAAGACGTATCCTTTCGATTGATGGCAATTCAAGTTTCGTCAATTCATTGGTGAAGTCTGAGCCTTGCTCACGTGAGATGCCAAATCCTTTGTTTTGTTAAAAACATTTGCTCCCCCTCAATATGTGCATCGATATTAAGAAAGATTTTCGCACATATGGAAGAGCTTGCGTTTATGACCAAAACATTTTGCTCCCCCTCAATATGTGCCTTGATATGCAAAATGGTTTAGCAAATACGGGAGAGCTTACATTAACATCCAAATCATCACATTTTATCAGAATTTCCTATTTAAATCACATTCTCTCCCCCGATCAAAAATTTCAAACCATTTGAGATTTGTGATCCCAATTGATTTAAATACGTTTAGAAAAATTTGGGAGAAAATGTGTTCAGGTTAAAATGTATTCTGATTTTGAAGCATACTATGCTTCCCTTGAAACACCAAGAGAGGATTACTTGTCAATATACACAGATCACACATAGAGTATTACAAGATTAGAGGAAATTACATTGTAAAATTACAAGTGCCCAACAAAAGAATATCATCACTACAAAGACCACTTATGGAGCGAATCAGCTCATGTCGTTCTTTCCATCAATCTGTAATCTCCTTCACGAACTCTACCCCCAACGAAGCTTTCCAGGTTGCGAAAGATCCTTCTTGTTTTCAGTCTACGCTCTATGGCTCTCATAAATTCTTTGCTCCTTTGTACATCCAGATCAGTCCAGAACTGAGTCTTCAATTGTGGGTTGTGAGGATTTATCTTGAAGTCTTTAATCCTGAAATCCAGTGCTTCATCGATCATTCTCAGGGTACCATCGCTGAATTTATGAATCTCACTGAGTTGCATCATCATAGGAGTCCCATGTTGGTCAGTGAACTTGACTGCTCTTGGAGATTCGATGACTTTAAAGTCGTGAATGTACTCGAGACCCTTACGTTCCCAATTTGGCCTAGTGAGATTGAGTTTGGCCTGATAGCTCTCTATCCCTAGTTGAAAATCACTCACCCTTTGCCTGATGACAAGACCCCGGATCCATAAGTTAACAGCAGCAGCAAGCGCCTTCTTGTCGCGAGGTGGAAGATGATTCAGGTGCCCTTGAAGATTCAGAAGGAAGAGATCCTCGAAGTCACTCGGAGATAGATATTTGAAGTCGCTTTCAGAAATGATATACTCCTTCTGATCAGCACGACGAAGCACTATCCTTTTAAGATACTCATATCCATACATTGGGTGAATTTCAACTTTGATAACACTTAAGATTCTTAGATGTGAGCGTATACCCTGACGACTACCCTCTCCTGCGTGCCGTTCAATGTAAAATCGTTTCTTGTGGAACCACCAATGTGTGACCCCATAAGATGCAGTAAGTTCAAACTTGTATTCTTCATCTGACCATACTTGATCAGGCACCATTTGTTCTAGCCCAACGTCAGGGTAGTAAGCCGCCTTCATCTTGGAAATGGATAATGCCTGACGATCACCATTATTCCCGAACCGGAGATAATTCAGATCGTTGTTAAAGAAGAGATCTGCTTGAATGTTCTTTTGACCTGGTGGACCATCAAAGGGAAGAGGTCGGTTGACGTCGTAGGAAAGGATCCGGTCATCAACTTGATCAGTAAATAGTCTATGACATTCTTCCATTTGATATTGAAGATGATGCACATCAGGATGAAACACTTTGACGATTTCATATGCAGGACCTTCCAAGTCTTGGGGAGTGAGATTTGTGATGCCTTTCTTTTTACAGAACCAACTAATAAATGCCCCCATGTCATTAGTCTTTGCCAGCAATGAGTTCTCTGAAGGAGAGTTATGTTGCAAAGCAATAGTAGCTGCCCAATTGTTTACAGGAACGCTTTTGTCTGATGATGGTATAGACCAATTAGGTTCAGGAATTGGTTCTCGATCTTCTTCAGATAATGGTTTCATCCAAGATTCCATATCTTCCCTGGTGGGTCGCTTTCTCGTGGAGTCTGAGTCATCAGGTGTGTCTGTGCGTAAGAAATCCAACCACCATTTTTGATTAGGGTCAACTGTTGGAATATTAGCATTAGCTGAGACTTCATCTTCATCATTATGAGAGGTCAGATCTTCCACTGCTGATTCCTCATTCATGACAAAGTCCTCCGGAGTTGGTGAGACTGAGGACTTAGGTTGGGTGTCAACAGTTGTCCACGCAAGTGTTTCAGCCTTTGTAACTCCCTTAGACTTGCTTGGGGCAGACGAAGTATTGGACTGGTCTTTTCCACCAGAAGACACAGTGGGATGATGATGAGGTTGAGCTTGGATGGATCCTGACGCTCCTGAAAGCCTAGTAGCACCAGAGCCACCATCAGGTGGAGGAGGTGGAGGTGGATGTGGTGGAGATTCAGGAGGTGTACAGGGTTTGTCTTGTTTCCTTTTCTTCTTCTTCCGTTGTTCTTCAAGCTCAGCCATGAGGAAATCTTGATTATCACGACTCATCGATTTTTCCAAGGCTTCATAAAGCCGTTGATGATCTTCGTGGCCTTGATACTGACCACATTCAAACATTCTGTCATAGAGGATTGATTTCATATCAGTTGTAGGAAGATCTCTGAATCGTGTCTTCATAGGAGCTTCCATTGCCCATCTGACAGCTTCCTCTACCTGATCATTCACAGCTTGAGCCACCATTTGATCAATATTAAGCTTTTCCACCTTAAGTAGTCTCTGCTCATAAATATTCATTTTCTGTGACATGTCATCAATGAGCTTTGTGGCAGCAGTTAGTTGTGATGTTAAATTAGATGGTAGTTCTGGAGGGATGGGTGTTGCTGGTGTTGCTTCTGGTGAGGGATCTACTATGATGGTTGCTGCTGTGGAAACAGGAATTGTCATAGGTCTAATACCAGACATGTCTTGTTTAATTGGTACAGACACCATCGACTCAACTTCCTTATCATCATGTGGTATGTCAGTCTCTGTGGCGTTGTCGTTGGCTTTCTCCAGGATGAATTGATCACCATAGTTGAAGTCGGTATCAAGGTTCTTCAAAGAAGATAGAGTGCCAGTAGACCCTGTTGGTTCATTCAGGTGAGATTGTTCATCATCCTTCATTTTCAGATTCACATGTACCCCTGGGTATGTAGAAGCCACGAATTCTTCATGTTGTATATCTTGTGGAGGTTCTGTAGTGGTTGTAGTTATCTGATCATGAGTTTCCTTAGTGGTGTTTACAGACTCTGCTTCTTTGTGGACTTTCTCATCTTGACTCTCACCTTGATCTTGTGGATCCTTTGTTTCAGGATGTGTGATCTTCATCTCCACCTTCTTCTCCTTGTACAACTGTTCATCGCTTTCTGTATCACTGGAATCATGAGCAACTTCTAAGCTTGGTGATTCTTCTTGTGGTCCTTCAGAAAGATCAAGCGCTCTGGATGATCCCTGATCACGTTTCCTTAGTACAAATTGTGTTGTTGTCTTGGAGGCCGGAGAGGATATGGTAAGAAGAGTCTTAGCAGCTTGCACTACTGTAGCTACTCCTTTTCCTTTGCCCTCTACTTCAGGTAATGGTTTACTGCTCTCAACAGCGGGTTCTCTAAGGACCACTCCTTTCGTAGCACTCCTTGTTGATTCAGCATGTTCTTTATCACTCAGCTCCAAGGCTTGTTGTAGAACCGGATCTTCTTCATCTCTTAGACCTATTTCAGGCACCACCATCTCTTCATCATCCATTCGACCTTTTGACTTGATTTTCTTAGATTTCACCTTCTTGATTGATGCCTTCCTTTTGATCTTCTTATTTTTCTTAGGTCTCTCAACTTCAGTGGGTGCATCCTTTCTTTTCTTTGATTTCGATTTGGATTGGGTTTGTTTGATGGATTTCTGGGTTTCTGGTTCAAGGGTTTCAGCTTCACTTCTCACCTTATCAGAGAGAGACTTTTGATATTGCTCTATTTTGCTCAGATAATCCTTATAATAGGAGGCTTGACGAATATTATCTGAAATAAGGAGCTCAGGAATAAGTCTTCCAAATACTTCTTGATCGGCCCTTTTAGCAGCCCACTTGAGATTTCCCAGAACAAATTCTTCAGACGACAAATGGAGAGGAGAATTAGTTCTGGGATGGAACTTGTGAAGAGAGTAGAGATGATTGATTATCATTTTCGTGAATCTGATGCTAGGAATTAATATCTTTCTAACTGTCTTCCTGCTGGCCAGATTAGACTCCAGTTTTACTTTGTCTTCTATGAAGGTGTGAATGGAGTGAATGAATTCTTCCCAGATTCTTTCCGCGAAATCTATGTTGGAACGTTTTACAATTCCCCATAGAATTTGAAGCACTGGAGCCCTAGGTTTTTCAAAAGCAGAAGTCTTCCCAGTAAGACATAGGTTGAGGATGGTGACGAGTGTTCTCCATGGTTGATACATTTCACTGGTGACTATTGTTGATACCTTAAGGATGGTTGATGGATAACCCAGATCATTAATGAATTGGACGAGAGCCTCGGATGTAGGAGGTTGAGTAAAGGGTTTATCAATGACAACGGGTGAGATCTGCAGAGCCTCTCTGATGGTGTCTTTGGTCAGCTCATACCATTGTTCATCTAACTGACAATGGTAATTTCCAGTGTCTTTGTTGAGTTGAATCGTATTCCAGAACTGCTGTATGTATATAGAAGGAACGTTTGCACATGCTGTGAATGCTCTGAAGAAAGTAGTTTCCTTTAAGATATCAACAGATATCTTGTAAATGGGATTGGGTTGAGGTCTTGTCACATCGATATAACAGTTGCTTCTTCCAATAGGGATCCATTTGTTCTTTGGAAGGATTTGTTCATCTGTGCGAACAGGTGTTGAGACCTCGGGGTTTGGCTCAGAAGAGGTGGGGATCTCAGTATCAGTCATTGTATCTACACACACACATTCACAGAAAGACAGTATGCCAATACAAGTTAGACGGGTGTCAATCACCAAGGTTAGCACATAGCCTATGTGAACATTGCAAGAGACTACAGTAAATCAAGTAGCACTCAATTATGAGAGACCAAATATGCATCATACATCAAGCACATACTAAAGTATCAACTGCACAGCTTAAATGTATACATGTGAGCATATAGACAAACTGAGTTTATAAGCACATAGACAAATCGAGTTCGTGAGTATGTAGACAGACCGCATTCATGACTATACATGACTAAGTATACAAACAGCATCCATGACCATATAAACAAACCGCATTCGTGATCATTCAGACAAACCGAGTTCAAGAGCATTTAGACAAACCGACTTCGAGAGCATTTAAACAAACGAGTTTGTGAGGGTTTAGACAAACCGAGTTCATGAGTACATAGACAAACCGAGTTCGTGAGCACATAGACAAACCGAGTTCGTGAGCACATAGACAAACCGAGTTCATAAGCACATAGACAAACCGAGTTCGTGAGCACATAGACAAACCGAGTTCGTGAGCACATAGACAAACCGAGTTCGTAAGCACATAGACAAACCGAGTTCGTGAGCAAACAGACAAACCGCGTTAGTGAGCAAACAGACAAACCACGTTAGTGAGCAAACAGACAAACCGAGTCCATGGATACACATACAAGCAACCACATAACCATACAGACAAACCGCATCGAAGATCATACCATCTAAACATACACTCTTAATTATATTTGAAAGCAATAATTACAGATTAGTCATTACACTAACAACACTTGAAATGCCTAATCACTTCTCAAACACATCAATAAATTCACACAGAGTTTACATACTACGCATTGCAAATACTCGACCTAGAACATACAACCCACATCGTTGAATATGATCCCACGAAATAGATTAAGCACTCATAATTTGGAGACTGTATGTATAAACAGGGAACTATGCGAGAGCTTAAGGCAATCAAACCTATCTTAACCCAACCTCACTCTAAACCGAACCACCAATCAATCGACATAGTGCATCCAAACATACAATAGCTAACTACTTAACAGAACCGATTCCTCAACTTGTTAGCAAAAATAGTGCACTCAACCCTAGAGACATGCCAATCGATAATCATACGAACTACACTTAGACACATGAACGATTTTGACTTTTGGAGTCAATCTTCGTTCGATAAATCACAACAATCCAACTCATATCTTAAAAGATGAAGCAATCAAAGCATATGATAACAGTTATTACACACATAGATAAGATTCCCATCAATCAAAAGCAAATAACAATAGACAAACCTAGGATCGATTGAAGCGTCGTATGAATCAACCTAGAAAAACCACATGAAACGATAAGAATCTAGGACTGATACGAGAACTAGTCTACTGATATGGGAGAGGATCGTTAATTACCTAGGAGGAAGCTCAATGGATAGATAGAACTAGAGATCGTGGGTTTAGATAGAGAAAAAATGGGTTCGGTTTGATAAGGAGGAGAGAGAGTGATTTAGGACAAACCGTATGGATTTTGATCCTTAAATATCTACACCTAACATTCCACTTTATCCTAATGACACTTTTGGTCCCTGTCTTTGTTGACTTGACAAACCGCCTAGGTAACAAGTTGAAATACTAACTCTTAACTCTCTCTATTTAGTTGAATGGCACATTTGGTCTCAGACTATCCTGTCACTGGAAAATTCTTACACTCAAAGGCATCCACATCTTTCAAACACAACTCACAGAATTCCTAAATACTTAGTGATAGCCCAGACAGATGCAATAGATTCAGATATTTCACTGTGAGAGCTCATAGGCAAGTTTAAATTGCTGTAGCTCTCCCCCTCAATCAATGACTAACCTTCTGTATAGAAATTTAGACATTGATTGAATGAGCAGCAATTTATCACTTGGTGAGAAATATGAATGAACATGAATATGAAGTAATCCATGTTCAGGTGAACATCACCTTGAAGAAGAGTTGTCATTTTGGTGACAATCTGCCTTCACCTGGGAACGCGGGTTGCTATCTAAAGTAATAGCAAACCTTAGAGACATGATTTACTTATAAGGAACAACTTCTGTTCGAGCTTCATTTAAAACCCCGTGTCATTATTGAATGACATTTCTAGGATCGTAAATGTTATCGATATCCAGAAGACATGCCTCTCCTTATTCAAGATCACAAATGACTATATACACAATAAACATGCACCAATACGCTAAGAGAAACTATACACAACAAGAAAAAGGATACATGAGAATCTTTTCATCAGAACAGTACGAGTTTTGAACCGAGTTGTTCAAAAATCATTGTCACCTTACATCACAGGTGTGTTTTCCTAACCTCATCTTTGGGAGTTGATCTCCCCTTTGGTAGCCACACCTTGAGTTTCTTCATGATGCATTCTGTGATAGTAGCTGCACGCGGAAACCGTCTCCCTGCACTATCATAAGTATTTTGTTTGCATATGTATTGGTTAGTGACTATGGGGTCCTGTCTCTGTGATTTCTTGCAAGCATTCTTAGAGGCATTTTCCGTGTCAGTAGGTACCCACTGACGACCAACTTTCTTAAATATTCTACCAGTTGGCAACCATCTTAGGCACGTTCTAAATATGCTCTGTTTCTGAGGCACCTTAGTGTTTTTACGAGAGAAAGTTTCTTGGTTTTCATCACTAGATCTATTAGGCTTCCTAGGGTGCTTCATTAATTTTACAGGCCTATGGTGATTGTTTGTCGAAGTAAAGGATGCAGTGACATGAACATTAACTTCCTTTGTTGGTGTCATGTGAGACTTATCCTGAAAGTGACTCTTAGCTAATGTTCCCTTATGTCTAGGTTGTGAAGTGACTGATTTAGGCAAACTCTTAGTCTCACCAACTTGGGGAGCACACCTTGGAGAAGGTGTTCCCAAGACTGATGGTTTGACATACTTAGGATTCACCCTGTTCTTGGCCGACTTCTTTAAGTCATTCCTACGAGAAGCTAATGAGAAATTTTTCCTTAGGTTTTGTGCTTGAAAGTGATCATTTTCAGCCTGTAACTCAACAGTTTTTGCGTCATGTGAGGTTTTATCATCATTGACCTTTTCTTGCAATTCACTTAGTTTGGTCCTCAACATGTTAATAGTCGCGTTCTTGGCCACTAGCTGATCTTTCAACTCATTTATCATAAAGAATTCCCGAAAGTCAGGTAATTCCGGATTTTTTGATGGAAGGTTAATTTGGAACTTTTCTTTTAATTGTTGCATTGAAATTTCAAGATCAACACAATGTTTTTCCAGTTTTGAAAATCCTTTTAAAAGTTCATTGTAAACCCTCTTTTCAATCATATCAGGTGATTTGAAAGACTCAGTCGTAGGCAAGGAACTCGACGAATTATCATGCACAAGTACATTAGAAACAGTATTATCTAGATGAGACAGATGTACCACAGTAGTCTGTGCTTGGTGATTTTCAGGTTCGCTGGGTTCCTTCTCACATCTTGTGAAGTCACTTCCTGTGCTGACACCATCATCCGTCTTGTCTGATTTAGTTCCATTCCTACTCTGTTCACCTTTTTCCTCAATGAACCCATGGACATCCCTCATCAGCAGTAGCAGTGTCGTTTTGTACATTTCAACTTCTGACCCAGTATATTTAGCGAAGCACTCTTTAGTCACTTGGCAGTCATAATTATAATCCATAGTGTATTGAGAGTTGATGAACACTTGGAGTTGATTGTTGATCACATTGAGAGCTGCTCTGGATTTATCTTCAGAATATTCTTCCTTGACCAGCTCTTGTTCTAGTTGATCCAGATATAATGTCATTATGACTGTGAAATCACCTATTTCCTGACCAAAGAGTGAAGCGAAAGCCCGTTTGTACCCCATCACGTATTCAGATTTGCCAAACAAAGCCTTAATGTGTGATAGAAGTGATCTGAAGCATGCTACTTGACTTTCCTTATCAGTATCCATCTGCATAACCTGAAGGCATTCATCCATGTGTGACTGCAAGTGTGACTCATCAGTTCCAGCAGAATCAGTATCATTTGTTTCTGTTAGAGATGTGAAATTATAGTTCCCATGATCCTTGATAGCATCGTACAGTTTGAGAACCTCCGAAATGAGGGGGTCTGAGTTAGTTGTCATAGTGAATACGGGATTTTACAGATCTTGTGATTTAACCGAGAAATTGAATCTTTCGCGGGAATTTCTAAAATCACTAAGACACAAACCACATACACGTCAGAGAGACAAACCGTGTATACACAAACCGACTACACGCTGCAGAGACAACTCAAGTATACACAAACCGAGTGCACGCTGCTGGAACAAACCGAGTAGATACAAACCGAGTTAACACTGCAGAGACAAATCGAGTAGATACAAACCGAGTAAATTCCTCAGAGACAAACCGAGTCTACACAAACCGAGTACACGCTGGAGGGACAAATCGAGTAGGCACAAACCGAGTAAATTCCTCAGAGACAAACCGAGTCTACACAAACCGAGTACACGCTGGAGGGACAAACCGAGTAGGCACAAACCGAGTACGCGCAGCAGGGACAAACCGAGTAGACACAAACTCCCAAGCACGTCGCTTTCACTGCCTTTTGTCTTTTTGCCTAAACAAGTAATAAGACAAACCGTATCTACGAATTGACACAAACCGAGTCCAAGAACATGTCCCAAGGACACAAACCGCTGCGAAGAACACAACACTAAACACACACGAATTACCCCAAAATCACCACACCGTTCTTAGATCTGTGAATCCAAACACCAAATACCACTCTAATACTATTCTTAAGCTAGAAAGTACAAGATACAACAACTTCTAATCACTAAACAAAGCACAAAATGGAATTTATGCTACTTATCAAATCGAACCAAAAGACCTCAAAAACTACACAAATCCGTGAATACCAACTCTCATGGACCTAACCATGGCTCTTGATACCAATTCTAGGGTATTCACAATGCAAGAAACACTAGTTTGAGGCTTAGTTATGGATCGATTGAACAAGAAGCTAGAGAGAGAAAGTGATGGGAACTTCTAGAGAGAGAAACAATGTGTGTATTAGCTTAAGATAATGTGAAGTTCCAACCCTTCCCATGTGTGGGAAGGGGTATTTATACTTACAATATATTATGCCCCTAGCGGGCTGTAGAGTGAGCTGACAGAGGGTAAAGACCCGACCCACTCCACAATACTAATAATAACTAAGCTACTAATAATATTACTGATAATCCTATGAGCTATGATGTACTAATAATTACTCGAGGTGACCGAGTCTTCAGCTGAATATTCATATTCCTAACATTATGCCTACCAGCACAAAGTCAGTTTCCACTCCAAACAGCTTAATTTTCAGCACTCCATCACCTTTCTCAGCTTATCCTGCAAAAGATTAGTCCCAAAAACAGAAAAACACAAACATAACACAATACCTAATAATCATATCATCAATGATACTTTACAGTACTAAGTATAACTCGCAAGATTAATCATAGCAGTTCTAAGTATAACTAGCAACACTAAGTATACTCAACAGCAGAAATAATTTATTGACCTAATAACAGTACTAATCCTTACAAAACTTTAAAAAAACACAAAGAGATAAGAATTTTCAAAGATTTAACATTCCAATACTGGTAATTAAGAATTGAAATCTACCTACATCAAAAGCTTTTGTGAGCAAATCTGCAACATTATTGTCAGTATGGATTTTAACAATTTGAATTAACTTCTTTTCATAGCAATCTCTTATAAAATAATGTCTTATCTCAATATGCTTTGTTTTTTTAGTGATAAACAGGATTTCTAATTATGCACATAGTACTGCTATTATCAATAAATATTTTGGTATGCATAAAATTGTACCCATAATCCAGCAATTGATTTTGAATCCAGAGCACTTGTCCACAACAACTTGAAGCAGCCACATGCTCAGCTTCTGTTGTGGAATTTGCAACCACAGTTTGTTTCTTGCACTGCCATGAAATCAACCTTCATCCTAGAAATTGACAACCTCCAGTAGTGGATTTCCTATCCAAGCTAGCTCCAGCATAATCGCTATCAGTGTATGCTACCAAATCAAAAGGTGAATCTTTTGGATACCAAAGGCCCAATTTAGGTTGACCTTTCAAGTATCTAAAAATTCTTTTCACAGCATTAAGATGTGAAACTTTTGGTGTAACTTGATATCTAGCACAGGCACACACTGCAAACATAATGTCAGGTCTTGAAGCTGTAAGATACATCAATGCGCCAATCATTGATCTGCATAAATGGATATCAACTTCTTCACCATCTTCATCTTTGAGCAGGGGCTTGGAAGTTTCCATTGTTGTCTTTGTAGGCTTCACATCAGTAAACCCAAACTTCTTCAAAATTTCAGCTACATACTTATCTTGATTGATAAATATGCCATCCTCCTTTTGCTTGACTTGTAACCCTAAGAAGAATGTGAGTTCACCCATAGAACTCATCTGAAATCTTTCATGCACAAGCTTCTCAAATTTAACGCATAACACCTTGTTTGTTGATCCAAAGATACTATCATCAACATAAACTTGAACTAGCAAGATATCATCTTTGTGTCTTCTGATAAACAAAGTCTTGTCAATTTTCCCTCTACAGAAACCATCTTCCAGTAGATATGTTGACAATGTATCATACCAAGCTCTAGGAGCTTGATGTAAACCATAAAGTGCTTTTTCCACCTTATATACCTTATCAGGATTATCAGGATCTTCAAATCCAGGTGGTTGAGATACATATACTTCTTCTTCAATTGTCCCATAAAGAAAATCACTCTTCACATCCATTTGATACACTATAAAGTCTTTATATGAAGCATAAGCCAAGAACAACCTTATAGCTTCAATTCTTGCAACTGGAGCAAATACTTCATCATAATCAATGCCTTCTTCTTGAGTGTATCCCTGATCTACTAACCTTGACTAGTTTCTAATCACAGTACCTTTTTCATTCTTTTTGCAAATCTACCAGAGTCCAAACTTCTTGAAGCTCGAATTGTCAAAGCTCTTCATGCATAGCCTCCACCCAGCTTGGATCCTGTAATGCTTTATGAGCATTCTTGGGTTCTACTTGTGATAGAAAAGAAGCAAACAAACAGTTTTGAATGTCTTTATGACTGTTTCTTTGATGAAGGGATTGTGCAAAGAAACCTTGTTCCTTCAAACCTTTTGTCATGTTTCTTGTTTGAACAGCAGATTGTGGCTCTCCAATGATTTGTTCTTTAGGATGATCCTTGTGAATTCCTTGATCGAATTCCTTAGCTTGTAAGGTTTAGTTATCTTAGATAAATCTAAAACAACTAAGTATAGAAACTGTCTTGAAGTTTATCAAACATAATGCGGAATCTTGTATTTGATCTTAAGAAGAACTTTATAGCGAAATAAAGAATAAACACAGAACACAATTGTAACAAACAAAACACTTCAATATTATTGATATAATACGAATACTCAACAGTATTAGGGTTTACAACCTTGAAGTTCTATATAACACGTATGTTAACACAATGCCCTAAGACCTTCTTTTATAGACTAAGGAGTCTTAGTCGGCTTACAATAACTTTTTACACAAGATAAATATCTTTTCTATATTTATCTATTACTAAACTTTCGTTACAAGATATTCTATAAACATAAACCGACTCTAATACTCCAGCAGTACTAACAAATACTCAGCAGTAATAACACTTTACTCTGGCAGCATTAAGTCTTCAGCAGTAGTAACTTAGAGCTAGCAGCACTAAGTTTCCTTCTAGCAGCATTAAATACTTAGAGTATTTTTCCTTAAAGTCTGTCAGCAGTCTTAATGTACTCTGGCAGTCTTAACTTCCATAAGCAGCTTTAATCATCATAACTAGCAGCAGTAATGACTTAGAGCATTTCCTGTGTAAACCATGAGCAGTTTTAATCATGTAAGCAACAGTAACTCAAGAAACCTTTAAAACCCAACATTAACGTTTTTAAGAAAGTTTATTGTTATTCGAAAGTTGGTAGAACACAAATAGTACAATTTAAAAACTTAACTTTTAACCAAAAAGTTTGAAAATTTCTTGTTCTAAAAGGTTTATAACACTAGTTTGTAATAAAAAAAAAAATGTTGAAACCCAAGAAACAAACAAGAAAAGACCAAGAATTAAGAAAAAAACGAGAATAATGGAAAACTTTTTATGTCGACAATCAACACAAAACACTTCAAACCTTCTTCTAGCGAATGATACCACTTGTTAGGTCACAATAATGATTCAACACAAGTAATGATATGATAGAAATAAGAAAGAAATATAGACTTGGTTGATTACACAAATAAGAAAGATAAAATGACAAAGGTTTAGTACATAAATGAAATAACCAACACTCTCAAATGAGAGTTACTTGTGTTTATATAGGAGAGGAGCTAGGGCAACACCCCTAGGACCTTCCATAGTACATGAATGGGCTTTTACATAGGCTCATGAGCTTACTTCATAAGCCTAGTAATAATAACAAACATATAGGCATATTTATTTAAGCAACCTATTACATATTTAATGAACAACACTTTTATATTAATTACAAGTAATCCCAACAAAAGTGGACTTCTTCCCTTGCCCGAAAAACACGAATCAGGACAAATAATCCAAACCAAAACTAGTTAACTTTATTTAGGTTTAACATGTGTTGGTTTAAATTTCGTATTGCTGTTGTAATGTTAAATTTCGTATTGTAATGTTAAATTTATGTAACTTGTATGTGTTTTATTTAAACGAAGAACTAAAGTACAATACGAACTTTTTTTCATTACCCAAGCAAAGCAGAGTACAACATTGAACTGAAAATAAAACTAAGATACGGAAATGAAAATGAAAATACAAATTACAATGAAAAGTCTGTATTATAACCCTCATCGTAAGGAGAATACCCCTCTGCAATCGTGCTCTCTTCCCACTCGTTGTACAAGATGTCAAACAAGTTGTTCTTATGGTACTCTGCTTCCCTTGCTTCCTACTCCCTACGAGCAGCTTCCTCTCGTGCTTCGTTTTCTGCCATTTCTCTCATTGCGTGGGTTTTGCAACCTTACAACAGGTTTTACCTCTCGAGGGATCTCAAGAGGCTTACAACCCCACCAGGCAGTGTACCTGACCGATGTAGTATAGTGTAGTGGTAAGTACGGGGGATTGATCGTTCTCCACAGGGAATAGTGTTCGTTAGGTGTGAAAGGCTACTCTAATTAGGTCTAAGGGTTGAGGAAGATTCTTTTTATGTTTTTATAGTTTTTTATGAAAGCAAGTAAAATCTCGGGTTTGAAGGAGTGGGCGGAATTAGTTGCTAGTCAACTAACCCAAATTACTACAAATGCAAATAAAATAAAATAACAGAAATGAAAAGTGGTGAGAAACTTATGTGTAGAGGAATGTGTTTACTTAGATTTCCTTACTCCCTAACTATCTTTTACCGGTTAATTAGTGTGTATTAGTCGCGTGGATGACGGGTGTATTCCTTAATACCATTCGTGGGGTGGCGTACTTACTTCCCCAAACTCTACAAGCTCCTACTTCACTCCTATGTCGAGCCGGCTAGGAAGCTCCTAACATGGGATCACTAGAATTCGCTTGTGCATTAAATACAACCATAAAAACCTTTAGTACGCGTTTGGTTCATGTTTCTTAAGACGTTCAAGCAAGTTACCGAATAGGAAGTTAGCCAGTTTTCTTAAGCCTAACATAGATAAACAATCATCCAATACAACTAACAACACACTAACAACCAATAATCAATAGCTAGGTTTCATTAGATCTAAGCAAACACAAGATAAAATTAGCCTAACATGTTAAACAAAAGACAAGCATAAGATAGAATCAAACAACACATAGACATATTGAATGATTAATTGATAACTTATCTTTCAATGAAACATGGAAGATCTCAAGGCAAGAAGCCCTGAAAAAGTAGCTAAAATCGTCTTAGGGTTTTATCCCAAAATTCCACACACTAAGCTCTCCTCATGACAAAAAATTAGAAAACTATATATAGACTTTGACATCTGACGGCGTCACCTTATGGATTGTGACGCCGTCACCTCGCCGCTTTTAGGGTTCCCGGATGACCATCTTGACGCCGTCCCTCTTTAGCTCTACCAAAATCCATTCTGGCTTATCAAGGCTTGACGCCGTCGGATCATGAACGTGACGCCGTCCCCTTATGATTTAAGCCGTGACGCCCTTGATTTAGTTAAAGCGTGACGCCGTCAGAATTCTCATGCAAACTCACTGGCCCGTCATGAGTAAATTTCACATCCAACTTTTCTTGCCAAGGCATGACGCCGTCTGGAGTTAATCTTGACGCCGTCAAAGGTAACTTTTAGCACAATTTTGAGACTTTGCCGTTTTCTTCACTTTAATGCTCCAAAAACGTCCAAAATGCCTCCTTTTCCAGATTTCTCCTCAAAAGTACCTAAAATGACAAAAGGAACGATTTAGGGCAATATTTGATCAAATAAATACGATTTAAGGCTTAAATGACCCCTTAAAAGCGGTACACTTTTCGCCTCATCAAATACCCTTACACTTGAGATTTGCTTGTCCTCAAGCAAATGCGCTTTTATTCTAATCAAAATACAAGTTAGGGGTCATTTAATGCAAACATAAAAGTAATTACAACAAATAATCGTTCCACTTCAATCATAATAAGCACGGAGATTACATACTAGCACCTCACAAGTAGTGTTTAGATACTCACATCTCTCAAGTGTCATCAAAATAAATCTCATAAATGAAAACGGAAAATATCTCTCACTACCTGTCATAGCAAATAGATTACCATAGGCTTGGGAAAGGATCGAAAACCTCCTCCACTAGGCGTAAGCACCTAAGATAAACTATCAAAGAGGGCTTTTAAATGGGTTATAACGTTAGGTGTAGGGAAAAGGAAAACACGGTTTTGTTGGATACGGGATATTTTACTGGTGGCTAGTTAAAGATCTTGATCAATTACATGTACTATACAACGTTGCTAAGCCAAGACTAGACTCGATCTAAGCTAATGAAAGAAAATAACAAAACATAAACATAAAATAAACATAAAATTAAACGGGATGGTAGTCCGTATGTTTTTTCTATTTTTCTTTTTCTCATTTTTTTTTGTATTTTTCTTGATTTTTTTCGATTTTTTTTTTTTTTTTTTTTTTTTTTTTTTTTTTTTTTTTTTTTTTGCATACACTTTTACCCTACCATCCAAAATAATACATCATAGGGGCATCGCATTCCCCTTACACTTGAACTTTTACATAACTTTACAAATACTAATCTAATGACTCGAATTAAGATAATTGAAAAACTTGGAGTACTTTTAAAACATTTAGCACATATGGGGGTAATAAATGATGTTCTTCCCCATTACTCCTTTACACTAGTACTTTACCCATGAGTCCCAATCGTCCCAAAACAATATGTACAAGGATATGACTCGACTTAGCAACCATGTAATCGACTAGATAATTAACTTGGGTTTAAACAAATGTTGTCACAATAATGCACTAAAGATGAGTGCATACAAGGTAGGCTAAGGCGATTTGGGTGTACATTTTAGTGGGGTGTAACAAATTCTTCCTTTAAGTAAAATGCTTAAAGGTCGAAACGAAAAGATAGGCTCTGAGGGGTGTACTAGGGGTATCGTGTACTAAAAATGAGTACAACGCAAAGGGTGTGGGAGAATTACTTGACCAATGTAGCCAAAGTAATTATAACAAAAACACAGGTGTAAAACAATGGGTTAATCCTAATGCCTCTTATCATGTAGTAAATCTAACTACACGAATGTAGTCTCACTTGTGGCCTCGGAATGGTCCTAACGCAAGTTCTAGAATCTAAGTGCTACCGGTACACACATCATAGCATAAATGCTTTTCCTACCAATTCTAGGGGCGAACCTCACATATTTGGGGGTGGAAAAATTTTTTAGTGGTACGGTTTTTGTGCTAGTCATATAACTCCTATCCGTGAGACGCTCATTAAGATCAAAGTTTCACTCCTATATGTTGTAAAAAATTTTAAATTTGGCACTAAAATTACCTTAACAAGTATTTCTCTCAGTTTTATTACACATCTACCATCAAACAAACAAAAATCAAGCGCAATTGTATTCTCAAAAATCGTACTTTTACCCTCCCCTTACACTTAAGATGAACATTGTCCCCAATGTTCAAATAACAAGATGTAAAAGTAAAAAGTAAAAGAATGAAATCAAATACTCCCCTGATTCGCTCGTTGGATAATGAAATTACACGGTTAAATCTTCCTCCAAAGAGAATGTTGAAGCTCCATGACTAATGCATCGCCATAAGCTTGATTCCATAAACATCTCCTTGTCTAAAATAACCTGTTGAACCTGAGAAAACAAACACGAAAACCTGCATAACATCGGCGGGATAAAATCTATATATAAGGATATAATGCTTGTGGAATGATAATTTTGCAGATTCCTGGAGATTATAAGTTGGAGATTTTAATAAAAACTTTTTATGAAAACAAAATTTTCAAAAATTTCTGGAAATTAAATATGACGCCGTCAGGTTATAACCCCTGACGCCGTCAGAAATGACCTGACAAAAATTTTCGTTTTAAGTTTCCGGAAAATTTCTTGAAAAACCTTTACCTTACTTCCTGGAAATCCTGCAAAACATCATTATGACTCGATACAAGCATTTGACTCAAACACACACTAATATGTATGTTAATTTATTATTATTACGATTCATGTTAATTTGTGTTCTAATAAACCAATTTAGATTTCCCTTACACTTATCTTTTGTAAAATACCTTTATATGTAGTTAAGACGAAGTTAAAAACAAAATAAAGCATTTTCACAATTTTAGTTTTGAACATGAATCAATAAGAATAAAAATTAAACACACATACGGAAACAAATAAAAACAAACAAACAAACAAATAAACACACAAAGCAAATAAAATAAATAAAGCTTGGGTTGCCTCCCAAGAAGCGCCTTTCTTTATTAACGAGTCTTGTAGCTAGACTCAAAGTCACGCTACCCTATGTAAGTGAGCTCGTCATCAAGGACGTCTTTAGGGTTAAGCTTGGATTGAAGTTTCCTATTGGTCCGCTTAGTACGATATGTCTTTTCAAACTTCTCTCCATCCGGGTCATACAATGTCATCTTGATATGCCATGACCCATCTCCATCATTGGGTGGTTTATCCCAATTCCACTTATGATCATCTTCCTCACAAATCCACTTATTCATTCCTAGGTTAATTGGCAAAACTCCTAGGAAATCAATCATCCTTCTAAAAACTAGAGGGTCTTCAAATGGATCCAATTCGGTGTCCCTAGCCAAGAGTTGCTCTACCGAATGCGTTCGGTTAACAAAGTCCTCTTCTAGGTAAAATGGGCGTTGGGGTCCTATGAAGTCTCTATCGATCCAAGGTCCATATCTAGATGGTCTCCTATTTGATTCTAGCCAATGTGGTGTTGGTTCCTCACTAGTATCATAGGCATGTTTCTTAACATCATAGACTGACCAAGTATCTCCTTCTCCTACCGCTATCTTGGATTCCTTACAATCAATCATAGCACTAGCGGTCGCTAAAAATCCTCTACCTATCAACAAGGGGCATGTAGGGTCGCTAACCATATCAAGGACGTGGAAATCGGCTAAAATGGTTAGCTTTCCAATGTGTACTAACACGTCCTTAACTACTCCAACCGGGTAAGCAACACTTCCATCCGCTAAGCCTATTATCACCTCGGTTTCTTCAAGTTTTCCAAGTTTTAGAGAGGTGTAGAGAGGTAACGGAAGTAGGTTAAGGCTTGATCCAAGATCGGCTAATGTGTCATAAGCCTCCGAATTACCGATCTTACAAGGTAGAACAAATAAGCCCGGATCATCTAACTTCTTAGGTAGCTTGTTTTGAACAAAGGCGGTCCCTTTTTCGCCTAACTTGAGCTTCTTCTCATCCAACACATCAACAACCGGACTTTCAAGGTGGAGCTCCTTGAATTCTTCGTCAAGGTTTTGAGTGGGAGGTGTTTCAACTATGTTGTTGACCAATTTGGATGTCATAACTTCTTGGTCACTTGGAATGATTTGGGTTTGTTTGAAACACGTGCTCATGGAATTGACCGAATAATATTGTGGACAAGAACTAGGGGACGAAACCGATGAAATAGCGTTGACGTTTAGTTTCGGGTTCTTGACCGTGTTGCTAGGGAGTGCTCCCATTTCTCGGTCATTGAGGGCTTTCAACAAGGTGTCAATCTTGTTGGTCATCTCGCTTTGTTTTTGTTTGAAATCGGCTTACAAACTTGGCTAAACGAGCTTCTTGAGATGCCATAAATTGAGACATCAATCCTTCAAAGTTATTGGTACTACCATTGCCGGAAGGATTGTTGTTGAAAGTACGGTTCGAGTTGGAACCGCTTGATTGGAAACGAGTAGGTGGGTTGGAAGAATTGGGTTGTTGTGTGTTTTGGTTTTGTTTCCACCTAAGGTTCGGGTGATTTTTCCATGAGGGGTTATATGAATCACCATAAGGGTTTGGCTCGGGCTTGAAAGTGTACCACTTGTCTCCCGCTCCGTCGGTACGCGAGGATGCGTAGTCCACAAAAGCTTGTTCGGGGAGTTCCATGCAATCACGAGTGTCGTGGGGACCACTACATAACTCACATGAAGAAGTGATTTTGTTCACTTGGCTTGAAGGTTTAGGAGCCTCGTAGGATTTCATGAGAAACTTGACTTGGTCTTCAAGTTCTATGATCCTACGGTCGGAAGTGCTTGAATTGTTCGAAGGCAAAGATATTGCCTTGACCGTTTTATTCAAATCACGGGGATCACTCCAACTTTCGTTGTCATAAAGAGCAAGATCCTCTAGGAGAGCCCATGATTGTTCCGCACTTAGATCACGTAGCTTGCCACCGGCCGATTGGTCAATGGTTTGCCTCGTGGAGAGATTGATATGGTCATAGAAGATTTGGACTTGGAGCCAAAGTTCTATGCCATGGTGAGGGACTTTTTGGAGTAAGTCCTTGAATCGAGTCCATGCCTCGTAGAGAGTTTCGCCTTGACGTTGTTGGAACATCAAGATATCATTCCTTAGCTTGGTAGTTCTTCCCGGTGGGAAAAACTGAGCAAGGAAACGAGTGGTGAGATCATCCCAAGAGGTGATGGATCCTGCGGGTTGACGTTCTAGCCACTGACTAGCTTGGTCCCGCAGAGAGAATTGGAAGAGACGTAATCGGGTCGTCTCTCGAGTGGCAACATCAAGGTCTATAGAATCAACGATTTTAAGAAAGTCCTTGAGGTGTTGATTAGGATCTTCAGAACGAAGTCCATGGAATGCGCATCCGCTTTGCACCAACCGGATGGTGTCGGATCGCAAGGGTGTGATATTGGCTCCTTGAGTGAGCTCAATGGTGTTTCGATAGCCATGGTGGCTAGGACGGGAATACTCTCCTAAAGTACGGGCTCTAGGAGGTGGTGGTGGTTGTTGTGGTGGTGGGTTGTGTGGGTTAAGGATATTACCATCTTCCATGATGTCGGACGGTAATGGTTACGAACAAAGACACGAAGAAAATAGATAGACTAAAGAAAACCTAGAAAAATAAAATAAAAATCTCACTAGAAAGGAATCTAGTGAGTAGACCTAATAGAAATAAAAATTCAACCTAAACAATAACTATTCCCCGGCATCGGCGCCAAAAACTTGATTGCGTGGGTTTTGCAACCTTACAACAGGTTTTACCTCTCGAGGGATCTCAAGAGGCTTACAACCCCACCAGGCAGTGTACCTGACCGATGTAGTATAGTGTAGTGGTAAGTACGGGGGATTGATCGTTCTCCACAGGGAATAGTGTTCGTTAGGTGTGAAAGGCTACTCTAATTAGGTCTAAGGGTTGAGGAAGATTCTTTTTATGTTTTTATAGTTTTTTATGAAAGCAAGTAAAATCTCGGGTTTGAAGGAGTGGGCGGAATTAGTTGCTAGTCAACTAACCCAAATTACTACAAATGCAAATAAAATAAAATAACAGAAATGAAAAGTGGTGAGAAACTTATGTGTAGAGGAATGTGTTTACTTAGATTTCCTTACTCCCTAACTATCTTTTACCGGTTAATTAGTGTGTATTAGTCGCGTGGATGACGGGTGTATTCCTTAATACCATTCGTGGGGTGGCGTACTTACTTCCCCAAACTCTACAAGCTCCTACTTCACTCCTATGTCGAGCCGGCTAGGAAGCTCCTAACATGGGATCACTAGAATTCGCTTGTGCATTAAATACAACCATAAAAACCTTTAGTACGCGTTTGGTTCATGTTTCTTAAGACGTTCAAGCAAGTTACCGAATAGGAAGTTAGCCAGTTTTCTTAAGCCTAACATAGATAAACAATCATCCAATACAACTAACAACACACTAACAACCAATAATCAATAGCTAGGTTTCATTAGATCTAAGCAAACACAAGATAAAATTAGCCTAACATGTTAAACAAAAGACAAGCATAAGATAGAATCAAACAACACATAGACATATTGAATGATTAATTGATAACTTATCTTTCAATGAAACATGGAAGATCTCAAGGCAAAAAGCCCTGAAAAAGTAGCTAAAATCGTCTTAGGGTTTTATCCCAAAATTCCACACACTAAGCTCTCCTCATGACAAAAAATTAGAAAACTATATATAGACTTTGACATCTGACGGCGTCACCTTATGGATTGTGACGCCGTCACCTCGCCGCTTTTAGGGTTCCCGGATGACCATCTTGACGCCGTCCCTCTTTAGCTCTACCAAAATCCATTCTGGCTTATCAAGGCTTGACGCCGTCGGATCATGAACGTGACGCCGTCCCCTTATGATTTAAGCCGTGACGCCCTTGATTTAGTTAAAGCGTGACGCCGTCAGAATTCTCATGCAAACTCACTGGCCCGTCATGAGTAAATTTCACATCCAACTTTTCTTGCCAAGGCATGACGCCGTCTGGAGTTAATCTTGACGCCGTCAAAGGTAACTTTTAGCACAATTTTGAGACTTTGCCGTTTTCTTCACTTTAATGCTCCAAAAACGTCCAAAATGCCTCCTTTTCCAGATTTCTCCTCAAAAGTACCTAAAATGACAAAAGGAACGATTTAGGGTAATTTTTGATCAAATAAATACGATTTAAGGCTTAAATGACCCCTTAAAAGCGGTACACTTTTCGCCTCATGCTTCATTTTCTTCCATTTCTCTCAATACTTCTTCATCCTGAGCAAGTAGTCGTTGTTGTTCCTCAGTAAGTTGGAACGGATTGCCTTGTTGTTCCTCAACCGGTTCATCTTCCGTTGGGAAAACCGAAAATATATCTGTTGGTGGAGTGTTAACCGTGTTTTCGGAAAACTGTTGGGAGAAGTTGTTTTTGTTGGGAGAAGTTGTTTTCGTTGGGAAATTGCTAGGAGAAGTTTTTTTGAAACATTGTTTAAGAGAATTTGATAAGAAGTTTTGTGTGTGTGTGTTTGTGTGAGTTGTGTGTGTGAGAAACAAAGGAGAATGTGGGTACATATAGGAAATTTTTTGAATTTGAAATTGAATTTGAATTCGAATTCGTACTTTGAAATTTTTGAATTTGAATTTGAAGCAGAGTGTGGGTAATATTGTGTTGTTTTTATTTTATTTTATGTAAATGAAGAAAAAAATATAAAAAATAATGGCAAACGGCACCATATTTTCTGGTGCCAACAGTAACGGCACAAAATGTGATGCCAAAAGTTTTTGGTGCCGTACAGTATTTTACTGACGTGGTAGTACTTTTTGAGAACGACACGAGGAGTTTGACACGACTATACCCACCGTTTTAACGAGTCGTCTTCAATCATGTCAAATGAATGTAGGGTACAAATATAGAAATCAGAAGACTGGCCATACACGCAACTTAGCAATAATGCAAGAGAAAATTAATGTATTGGACATGCAACTACTGACATGTCTCCATTTGCCCAGACTTTTTCATTTTATCAAATATGCCCATACATCTTGCGTTAATCTTGACGCAAGGTACGCAAGATGACGTGGTTTCATCGTAGCCTTCTAAAAAACGTCCAAAAAAAAAAAAAAATATATATATTATATATATATATATATATATATATATATATATATATATATATATATATTTAAAAACATTCCGCGTATTGTTGTACGCAAAATGGTGAAATTTACGCAAGATGGAAAAAATAAAATAAAATAACATTCCGCGTATACTTGTACGCAAAATGTGAACTTTTGGCGCAAGATGTCACTTTCAAAATTTAAAACTTTTCAATAATTACAAAAATCACCCTTTAACTTTTTAATAATTACAACTTTTTTATATAACAAATTCTATTCGTCAAATATTTAGTAAATATCTATCAAATTCTTTAATAAAAAAAATATCGTTGCGAAGAGCTCTAAATTACGAACAAAACAAGCCCAATATTAACATGCTTTTGACGTACGCATGATTTTATAAAAAATGTTGAAATTTGATATATATATATATATATATATATATATATATATATATTTCACTTTTAAAATTTAAAACTTTTTAATAATTACAAAAATCACCCTTTAACTTTTTAATAATTACAACTTTTTTATATAACATACTCTATTCGTCAAATATTTAGTAAATATCTATCGAATTCTTTAATGAAAAAATATCGTTGCGAAGAGCTCTTAATTACGAACAAAACAAGCCCAATATTAATATGCTTTTGACGTACGCATGATTTTATAAAAAATGTTGAAGTTTGATATAAATATATATAAAAAAATTTATACATATAAAAACTTTAACATTTTTTTATATATATTTATATCAAACTTCAACATTTTTTATAAAATCATGCGTACGTCAAAAGCATGTTAATATTGGGCTTGTTTTGTTCGTAATTTAGAGCTCTTCGCAACGATATTTTTTTTATTAAAGAATTCGATAGATATTTACTAAATATTTGACGAATAGAATTTGTTATATTAAAAAGTTGTAATTATTAAAAAGTTAAAGGGTGATTTTTGTAATTATTGAAAAATTTTAAATTTTGAAAGTGACATCTTGCCCCAAAAGTTCACATTTTGCGTACAAGTATACGCGGAATGTTATTTTATTTTATTTTTTCCATCTTGCGTAAATTTCACCATTTTGCGTACAACAATACGCGGAATGTTTTTAAATATATATATATATTTTTTTTGGACGTTTTTTAGAAGGCTACGATGAAACCACGTCATCTTGCGTACCTTGCGTCAAGATTAACGCAAGATGTATGGGCATATTTGATAAAATGAAAAAGTCTAGGCAAATGAAGGCATGTCAGTAGTTTTCTCATAATGCAACATTGTGACATTTGTACCACTGTGTGTATGATATTCATACAGTTACTACTAGATATAATACCCGCGCACGCGCGGAGTTTTTTCTAATCATTTAAATAAATTATTATTTTTAATTTCGGGTTTTAATTATTATAACAGGACTTTCAAAACCATTGTACTTTGAGTGAGGTATTGAATTAGGGTTATTTATAAATGTAGTGGGTTTTAATATTAATTAGATTTGGAGGAGATGTTCTTGTATCAATGATTGTGCGTGAATGAATGATAAGAGATCGAGTTTGATTGATGGAGGAGAAATTTGGGAATGTTGGGACTTCAAATATTTAGTGGGAATGATACTGAATTTTAAGTTTCAGCCCAAATCTTTGAAAAACTTGCTCCACCGTTTTCAAGTTTTAATTTTTTATATTTTGACACATATATTTTTGTAAGTTTTTATTGAATGATTACAAATCACATTCTTTTTTTTGTAGAATATGGATAAATTTAGAAGTATTTAGGCTTTTCTTATTTAATATTTAAGAAAATAATAATAATAATAATTTGATTATTACTTAATAAGGTATGATTTGATTTTTTTGAAATGTAAAAGTCCCCATTAGGAGTTTTGTTTTATTATATAAAAGATTCATCATTTGATTCGCGTGCTTAAATTTTAGATTTTGTTTAGATAAACACAATATTTCTAAAACATATTTAATAAAAGATGGTACTTGTAAGAAAATAATCTCACCTACTAAATATTATCTACAAACAAAAACATACTATGACGTTGTGGATGCACCAAGAAAGTCATGACCCGCAACAAAAGAAATTTGCTGCGTGAGTGTCGTATACACACACGGTTGTGAAAATAATACATGTATCACAATCTAAACCGCATATGGCCAAAATCTTTTAAGTTTATTAAATGTGTACGCTACAATCACTTAGGTGGTGTTTGTTTATTAAGAGGGTCTGAATCTGAATCTGAACCGCACGTCTGAATCTGAATCTGATGCGTAAATGTCTGAATCTGAACGCATCTGAACGGAAAAAAAAACTCATGTTTGAACGGGAATTTTTTTTTTTTTTTTTTTTTTTTTTTTATTTTGTGTCAACAAGAGGCATTCAGACGCGTTAAGACACCCCTCCCAGGTCTTGACCATTAAGATCTAACTGCATCTGAACGCGTCTGAACGAAAAAAAAAAACAAAAAAACAAACCGTTAGAACGCCAAAATGTCTGACCGATTCAGACATTTAGCTTGTTCAGAGGCTGTTAAAAGGACAAAAAAAAAAAAAAAACAAACGCAGCCTTACTAAAAGCCAGCAACCCGTTTAATTGAAATTAATTCTCACCATAAAATTATTAATTATAATAAAACAATTATAAACAAAAACATAAATGA
Source organism: Artemisia tridentata subsp. tridentata (assembly GCA_021014915.2). Lineage (NCBI taxonomy): Eukaryota > Viridiplantae > Streptophyta > Magnoliopsida > Asterales > Asteraceae > Artemisia > Artemisia tridentata. The sequence goes on along the minus strand of CP139509.1, from coordinate 106,657,164 downwards.
AAATAGCTTTTGTTACGCCAACAAAATGTATAAAAAAACATCAACCGAATTGAGTTGGCTATGTGTTATTGGTAGCTTTTGCTACAATTTCTCTTTCTTCATTTTGATTTCACCATTTGTGATTTTTTTTATTTTATTTTTTTTTTTATTTTTATTTTTTTTTTTATTTTTTTTACATTTTATGGATGTAGCAAAACTCGAAATGAAAATTGCTACTTAGGTCCTAAAACATCAGTACATAAATTAGGGATTAAGTCCATAGATTGACCATGAACTTTCACAAATTTTCAATTGTTGGTAATAAACTTTGAAAAGTTCTACTATCACACTTGTAATTTGTTACAACCAGCAAAAATATGTTATATGACCGTTAAATACATGACAGAGCTAATGAAATTACAATTATACCCTTTTTCCTTATAATAGCAACACAGGATACTAAGTGGGGTCCACCTGCACATATATACACCAATTTTCAGCTTGTTCTTCGACTCAACTTTTCCGTGCACCTCCATTGTGTTGCGACCACCGGCCACAACTACGGAGTATTTGTTTTCTTATAAAACATATCAAAAGTTCAAGAATACATTTTTAACAAACAAAAACCATAAATTATAAAGGAAAAAAATTCACATTCAAACTAAAACAACCCAAATCATTAAACCCATCATCAAAAAAACAACAATAAAATAATAATAAAATAAAATAAAAATCATATCCAAACTAAAACACCCAAATTATTAAACCTATGATCATTCCACCATGATCATTTTATCCGACAATAATTTATGTAATGTCCTTCACCAAAAACGCCAAAGATCAGTACTAAAACAACATAATCTAAAATCACTACAACCATCTCCTTTTCTTTAACAAAAAAGCCACCATCACAAAATTTCAAATTCATGGCAACCATGGGAAACAATTAAATAGTGTTTTTTCTTGATGCATAAAATTTAAAAACGAAATTCTACAGCAAGAATCACTGGTCAAATACGAAATCACTTTAAATAACCCAAATCTGAAAACCGAACTGATTTCGGGAACCCAGATCTAAAAACAAACGTGAATTCGACAAGACGACAACCTAACAATGAAATCAGTTTTAGATTGTTATGATAATGGAATGTTTGTTTACAAATACGAATTAATTTTTATTGAGAGAGAAAGAGTGAAACTATGAAGAGAGAAAGATATTAAAGTTAGGGTTTTATTAAAAAAACTGATTATTTTTTTATTTTTTATTAACACGTACAATATTAGCCGGTAGCAACCGGTCAACAGTTACAAAAAGGGACGATACGAGTGGTTTTGGAATGAATGTAAAAATTACAAGTTGATAGTAAGACTTTTCAAAATTCATTGCCAACAATTGAAAATTTGTGAAAGTTAATGGCTAATTCATGCGCTTAACCCATAAATTAATGCTTATAAATATCATACCTGCAGGACAACACTACGTACCCACAAAGATATAATTTAACCCGACCCATTGATATATTGACCACTTGACTACTAAAACTACCTCAATTTAAACATGTAGGGCCAAATTAAGTTTTCACGAAGGCCTCTATTATACAAACACCTCATATGATGTTAAATCAAGGGGTGTTTGTCCTTTATTCTTTTTGTTCCCCCTTTTGTTTACAGTATATCACAGTTTTTGTCAGTTTCTGTTTCGTATTTCTGACAGTTTTAAGCGTTTGACTTATTAAACTTTATATTTTCTGTTCCGCACTTTTAGGTTTATAGTTTTTTGATATAAATAAAAAAATAAAAATAAAAAAATAAAAAAAATAAAAAAATGCAAAAATTAGGTGGTGTGTGGTGTGGTTGGTATTTTTTTTTGTTGTTCGGATATTACGTGCCTTTCAAGAACCTTCTTATATAGTTATATATGTACATAGTCTCACTTCAGGAAATTCACTTGTTATAATCAAACAAAAGAAGAAACAAAAAAAAAATAAAATCACTGGTTATCCCTACTAGAAAGTCATGTCCCTCGTGTACGCGAGTCTTCATACCACTTTTCCGGTCACAAAATACGACCACAAAGTTGCCGCACATTCGACTTTATTTTCCAAACGTCACAACAAGACCAAAATCACTTTGTCAAGAGACAATAATCCCACAAATGTCACCCCACTAGCCAAATCCATTATAACAACATCATGCACCATAATAAGAAAAAGATCAACACCTTGTGTTACAAAGCAAACATCCGGATCAACCGAGTCAGAAAAGAAGCAACTAAAATGGGATTTGGTGCATGAGACTAACCTTTTATGGTTCTTGGGGATGATTGTGTTAGGTGCTTGTGCACCTTTTGTTTACGATCCGGATGCAGTCTATGTTGCCGTGGTCCTCTTTTTTATGAGCGGGTACGGTTTGACACTTGGCTATCATAGACTTCTTAGCCACCGTGGGTTCAAGGTCCCTAAATGGCTCGAATATTTCTTTGCTTATTGTGGCGCTCATGCCGTCCAGGTATATTTATGATATGATATGTCCAAAAGTGTCACGGTATATGATAACATGTCTTTCTTGAAATGATCGATGTTATTCTTATTGGCGGATATGATATGTCCAAAAGTGTCACGGTATATGATAACATGTCTTTCTTGAAATGATCGATGTTATTCTTAGTGGCGGATCTTGAAGGCTTAATAATCGGGGGGGCGGGGGGCGGCTTAATAAATATAAATTTTTTCGGTCGAAATACGGATAAATTAACACTACTGAGCGAAAAAACGGGAGGCCGGAGCCCCCCGGGCCCCAACATAGATCCGCCCCTGGTTATTCTTTAGCAAATTTGTACCAATAGTGTCGATGTAACATACCGCTTTCACTTGCATAAGCATGTAAGCATGTTACATACAAAAAAAATAAAATAAAATAAAATAAAAAAATAAATAATATATGTTTTATTCAAAAGATAATTATTTGGAAAAACTTTTCATTTTTATGAGTTCTGTTTAGCCATACCGGGAGGATTTCATGCATCCCTGAAGTGGTCATGCCAACTTCCTAAAAAGGGAAAGCTTTACCTGATTTGAGTATGTGTGGTGATGAGTTAAAACTCCGTGAATTAGTCGACCAAAAGGTCGAAAACCATGGTTATATAAAAAAAAATAATAATAAAAAAATAAATATAAATAATTAAAAAATCATGCATACCAATATACAACCATTAAATGCATTAACGCAATATGTGTAATGCTCTAAAAGCTTGATTTTGGTAAATGTGAAATTTTCTTTAAAATGAGAGATATGAAATTGATTCATACATAACATATGTTTCAGTTTTTTATTTTATGACTATTTTTTCCTTTCTCCTATTAATAGGAGGACTGATAAATGAAAAAGTAAAATGGTTATAAAACACATATAATAGCCGGAATTAAAAAGTATAGTTATATAAACGCACAAACAAAAGATGGCTACACAAATTTTGAAAAAATGACAAGTTAGCCATATTTGCAAACAATTATCCTTTTATTAACTTGAAGAAAATTTCAAATGTATGCTGTTGTTTATGTAATAAGTCGTACAACAATCTAACTACATGTATACAGAGAGATCCGATATTCTGGGTGAGGGCACACAAACTACACCACAAGTATTCAGATACAGAAAAGGACCCTTATACTCCTACTGAAGGAGTTTGGTGTAGTTATCTTGGCTGGTTTCTGTACAACGAATACATTGGTACAAAGGTAACTTGAAATTATACACATTTTGTTTTAAAATGGATTTAGATCATACTATAGCAACGTATTTTGTTCAAGTTTCTTCATCATATGCGTATATTTTTGGGCAAATGCTAAAAAAATACATCGAATTTGTCATTTTTTACCATTGTATAGTGGCACATTTTTTTTTGTGATAAATGTATGACTAAAGTATTGAATTCGGGTCATTGTGGGTATATTGTACACCATGGCATATGACAGCGTGTCATACTTGCCACATCACCTGCCAGCGTGTCAAGTCCAACTATTTTTTTTTCATTGTATGCATCGAACTTGACACTTTTTGTTATTGTATGTATCCACGTCAGCTAAACGTCACATCATTAGTCCTTTATACTAACGGCCGTTAGTAAATAACTTAATATTCCGTTTTCTTACGTTTTTATACATTTTCACACGTTTTCGTCCGTTTTTACGCGTTTTCATCAATTTTTTTGCGTTTTCGTCCTTTTTTTACGTTTTCGTCTGTTTTTACGTTTTCGTCCGTTTTTACACGTTTTCGTCCGTTTTTACACGTTTTCGTCTGTTTTTACACGTTTTCGTCCGTTTTTACACGTTTTTTCACGTTTACATTTTCGTCTGTTTTTACGTTTTCGTCTGTTTTTACACGTTTTTGTCTGTTTTTACAGACAAAAACGTAAGAGAACGGACGAAAACGTAAAGAAATGAATGAAAACGCAAAAAAAATTGATGAAAACAGACGAAAACGTGTGAAAACAGACGAAAACGTAAAAAAACTGACGAAAACGCAAAAAAAATGATGAAAATGGACGAAAACGTGTAAAAACAGATGAAAACGTAAAAACAGACGAAAACGTAAAAAAACGGACGAAAACGCAAAAATTTTTGATGAAAACGTGTAAAAACGTAAAAACACGGACGAAAACGTCTGAAAATGTATAAAAACGTAAGAAAACGGAATTGTAAGTTATTTACTAACGGCCGTTAGTATAAAAGATTAATGATGTGACGTTTAGCTGACGTGGATACATACAATAACAAAAAGTGTCAAGTTCGATGCATACAATAAAAAAAAATAGTTGGACTTGACACGCTGGTAGGTGATTTGACATGTATGACACGCTATCATATGCCATGGTGTACAATATACCCACAATGACCCGAATTCAATACTTTAGTCATACATTTATCACAAAAAAAGGTGGCACCATACAATGGTAAAAAATGACAACTCCGATGTATTTTTTTAGCATTTGCCCTATATTTTTCGCTTTCCAATATACTTACTACAAACCTTTAAATTTTATCTAGATGTCATTGTAGTTTATAAGTTTATGGGTTAATGTTATTTTGGTCATTTTTAGGATCGTGACATGTATGCAATAAGTATGCTATCAGGATATTTGAACGTGTATAAATACAACCAAAAAAAGTAAATATGTTGACATTATAAAGACTAGAATGTCAAAAAAACGAGATGTTTAACTTCACATGCATGTATAACTTAGTGTGGAGAAGATCCAAACGTTTCGGAACTAAAGTCACAATGGTTCTATCGGTTTCTTCAAGATACATACTTTTGGCACCCCACTGCCTTCGCAATACTCCTATATCTTTACGGTGGATTTCCTTATCTGGCTTGGGTAATGGTAAGTGATTGACAAATATGTATTACTACGTATTATTGTATTAGGTTTTACTTAGTTTAACAATGATTTCATTAATTTGGTGAACCAGGGCGTACGAGTGACGGCACTTTATCTGTTTACTTTCATTCCATTTTATGTCATCCATAAATGGGGCACCAGGCCTTGGAACACCCCTGATACTTCGACCAATAGCTGGTATATCTATTTGTAAAACCATGATTAGTTTGATAAATTTATATGGTTGCATTGTTTGATTAGCGCTAACTTTTTAACTTCTCGCTAGCTTTTTAATAAATTCTTTTTTATGTGGTTCAATAAAATTACATACAGGTGGGTGGCACTGCTATGTTTAGGTGACGGTTGGCATAATAATCATCATGCTTTTCCTAGATCAGCTCGACATGGACTCGAATGGTGGCAATTGGACCTCACATGGGAGTTGATCAAGTTTTTTGAGGTTGTTGGATTAGCAACCGATATTAAGGTACCCACAGAGGCTGATAAGTTAAGAAGAAAAACATCGTTAGCTGTTCCAGCCAAACAAACCGATAAAGTAGTAGATCTTGATTAAGTGCGTGTTATAGATGTGGTAGTTTGGTATCCTGATAGCAATTAGAAGTCACGAATATGAACGCTTTCAGATCGATTAAATTGGAGTGTATACCAATTAACGACCGGATAAAATCTAATTGATTCAAGTTTGTGTATGATGTTATGTTAGTTGCAATTCGTTTGTCTATCTTTTGTGTCTGTATTTCTCTCTACCGAAATAGAGAATATACAAGATAGTTATATGTCCAAAAACGGTTATTAAAGCGGTTAATAAGTTCCCCAATAACTGTAAAACAGTTATTTCAAACGTGCACCAGATACTACACTAGCAGCAGAATCATAACCTTAGCAGCAGGATCACAAAGCTAGCAGCAGGATCCAGCAGCAGGACGACAAAGCTAGCAGCAGGATTCAGCAAACCTAGCAGCACCTTTATCCCATAACTAGCAGTACCTTCTTATAACTAGCAGAACCATTGAACCCAGTCAGTCCTGTTAATATACAACTAAGTGTCGACCCTTATTTGTATATTAAACACAATTCACATTACACTAAAATACCAACAAACCTCCCCCATTTTAGTGTAATCATATATTAACTAACTTTTCACAACAAACAAGCAAACTAATGCATAAATGAAATGTCGAGACGATTGAATTTCACATTAGTATATTACACATTCCAAATATTCGGATATCAAGGTTTCCCAAAAGATTGAACCTTGTAATATCACTATTGAATACATGAAGATAATATACACATTAGTTTTACATACACAATTCTTACTTGACACATTATTTTACTAGCCTATGTCCCTATCCTTCATAAGTATATCAAAGCCAAGTCCCAGCTTCTTGAAGCAGCTAAACTTCATACTTATATAGGTAATTCTTTTAGTCTTGCACCTGCAAATGCAATTTTTCAAAAGAATTATTAAGAAGATATACTTCAACCTATCTTAACTTGCAGACTGAACACATACCTTTGGGATAATTTGATGTTGTGTTCCAAACTCTAGATGTTAAGCTTTTCACATTGAAAATTCAGCACCTAACGTCATATTAGGTGGGAATTGGGTATCTTAACATGAGAGCTTTCAAATGGACTTTAAACCTAATCCCACAGCTGATCCTTTCACGAGATCTCTATTTAACCCTTTGGTTAAATGATCAGCTAAATTCCGATGAGTTGCAATCCACTCAACGGATATGACACCATGCATTATAAGCTCACGAACCATGCTGTGTCGCACACCTAAGTGTCTTGACTTGCCATTATACACTTGACTATAAGCCTTAGCCAAAGTAGCTTGACTATCACATCTGATAGAAATGGAAGAAATCGGCTTTGGCCACAACGGAATTTCATAAAGCAAATTCCTTAACCATTCAGCCTCATTACCAGCTGCTGCCAAAGCAACAAACTCAGATTCCATAGTTGAGTTTGTTATGCAAGTCTGTTTCTTCGATGCCCAACTAATGGCACCTCCCCCAAGAAGGAACACCCATCCAGATGTAGAAGAATGATCTTCTTTATTGGATATCCAACTTGCATCGCAATAACCTTCAATTACCGAAGGAAACCCAATGTAAGTTAACTTATAATCAACCGTTCCTTTCAAGTACTGGAATACTCGACCCAAAGCTCGCCAATGAAATATACTAGGATTGCTAGTAAACCTACTAAGCTTTCCAACAGCATATGCTATATCTGGTCTAGTACTTATCATGGCATACATTAACGATCCAATCCTTTTCGAGTATTCAAGTTGAGACACCGCTTTACCTTTATTGGGTAACAGCTTAAGTTGTGGATCCATGGGAGTACCTATCGGAGAACAATCCTTGAAATTGAATTTATCTAAAATCTTTTCAAGATAATGTGATTGTGAGATAGAAATCCCCTTGTTCTCACGAATGATCTTTATACCTAAGATCACCTCCGCCTCCCCCATGTCTTTCATAGCAAATTTAGATGACAAGAATTCCTTAGTTTCATCAACTTGATCTTGGTTTGTACCAAATATCAACATGTCATCTACATATAAGCATATCATGACTCCATTTCCAGAATCATTAAATTTACTATAGACACATTTGTCGGCTTGATTTAGAACAAACCCACTCGACAATACAATCTCATCAAATTTTTGATGCCACTGTTTTGGAGCTTGTTTTAATCCATAAAGAGATTTTATTAATTTACAAACCTTGTTTTCGTGCCCAGGCATAACAAACCCTTCGGGTTGTTTCATATAAATCTCTTCATCCAATTCACCATTCAAGAATGCAGTTTTCACATCCATTTGGTGAATTACAAGATTGTGTACAACAGCTAATGCCAATAACAATCTAATTGTGGATATCCTCGCAACCGGAGCATATGTGTCGAAATAATCAATTCCCTCTTTTTGTCTAAAGCTTTGGATTACCAACCTGGCTTTATACTTATCAATAGTACCATCTACTTTCATCTTCCTTTTGAAGATCCATTTACATCATAATGGTTTACAACCAGGAGGTAAATCAGCCAATTTCCAAACTTTATTTTGCAAGATAGAATCCATCTCATCTTGGACTGCTTCCTTCCAAAAAGCAACGTCCCTTGAAGCCATTGCTTCACTATATGTCATTGGATCCTTATCAATATTGAAACAATATTGATATTGAAAATTAATTTCATTCCTAGATCCTTCAACTAAGTAAAGTTGAAAATCATCACCAAAAGTTTTGGCTTTTCTAACTCTTGTACCTTTTCTTGGTTCAGTGCTAGTCGATGGAACATCCTCGGTATTAACTGGTGCCTTCGAACTATGATTCATGTCCCTTGGCCTAGGTATAGATGTGAATCTTTCTTCATCAAAGATTGCATCTCGTGATTCTATCACCGAGTTCACTGAAACATACTCATTTGGTTCTAATACATAGAATCTAAAAGCATATGAGTTTTCAGCATATCCGATAAATATACAATCTATACCTCTTTCACCTAAAGTTTTCCTTTTAGGTTCCGTGAGCCTAACCACAGCCCGACATCCCCAAACCTTGAGAAAATTCAAGTTTGGTGCTATCTTGTGCCAAAGTTCATATGGGGTTTTCTTGTTACTTTTACCGGGAATACGGTTTAGCAAGTAGCAAGCCGTTAACATGGCTTCACCCCAGAATCCTTCACTTAACCCAGAATAAGACAACATTGAATTAACCATTTCTTTCAATGTCCTATTCTTCCTTTCAGCTACACCATTTTGTTGTGGTGTATATGGAGCTGTTGTTTGGTGTATTATTCCGGTAGATTGGAAATATACCGGATCATAATATTCCCCTCCACGATCGGTACGTAAGATTTTTACCAAATCTTTTTGATGGAGCTCTACCTCTTGTTTATAAATTCGAAATTTATCAAGAGCTTCATCATTTGAATGCAATAAATAAATATAGCAATAACGTGATGCATCATCAATAAAAGTTATGACATAAATTTTTATTACCTAGAGATGGCGTAGCATGCAAATCACATAAATCGCTATGAATAAGATCTAAAAGTTTGGATTCACGATTTGCGTTTTTAAATGGTTTTCTAGTGATCTTAGTTAACATACAAGTTTTACACTTATTATGGTCCAATTCAATAGATGGAATCATGCTCATTTTCGACATTTCTTTCATTCTTTTATGATGAACATGTCCTAATCTAGCATGCCATAATTCCAAGTTACTAATTTTAACACTAGATATAGAATCAACCATACAAATCGAATTAAAAGTAGAAGGCATATCTAAATTTAGCATAATCATACCATTACACAAGTAACCAAATCCAACAAAAGAACCATGTTTCGACAAGATATACTTATCGGATTCTAACACTTGTTTGTACCCGCAATTATTTAATATTACACCGGACAACAAGTTTTTCCGAATACCGGGCACATACAATACATTACATAAAGAAATAGTTTTTCCAGAAGTGAAAGTTAAATCTACTAGTCCAACGCCAAGGATTGGTTCTGTTGCGACATTTCCCATTTTTAAGACACGTCCGTCATTTATAGTTGCAAGTTCCTTGAACCATCTTCGGTCCTTGCATACATGACATGTCGCACCAGAATCATACCACCAAGCTATATCATCATCCTGTACATAGAATGATTCAGAAATTAACGACACATAATTCAAAACCGAATTATTATTAATAGTTAAAATCAGACCTGCTTGTTTCGGATCACCTTTGGATCCACCACTAGTACCAGCCTCGTTCTTGCCTTTTCCCACACGGCAATCACGCTTGAAATGTCCCGGTTTACCACATTTCCAACAGTCTACATTCCCGGACTGTTTTGCTTTCTTCACAAACCCTTTCTTGTTACCATTTCCTTGAAACTTTCGTTTCTTGGTGTTTGTATTCGAACCCTTTTTGAAACTATTATTAGTTTCTTCAACTATATTGACTGAAGACCCGCCAATATCCTTGTCTTTTCCCTTTTCCCAAACATTTTCCATCCTTCGACACCCTTCCTCAATACTTATGGTACTACCCAATTCAACCAAATTGTATTCTTCCTTCTTATGTTTCAAATTAGTTTTGAAATCCTTCCAAGAAGGTGGAAGTTTGTCAATGATAGACGCCGTCGCAATGGATTCATCCATTTTTAAACCATGTTGGGTAAAGCGACCAAGTATACTAAGACACTCATTATATTGTTCCATAACAGAACGTCCGTCTACCATTTTGTAATTCATGAAGTCACTCACCAGAAATTTCTTACTGGATGAATCTTCTGCCATGTATTTGGCCTGAAGCATGTCCCATAATACTTTTGCAGATTCAATGTTTTGATAAATATCAAAAAGAGTGTCACACATACCATTTAAGATTGTTCCACGGCAAATGAAGTCATCGTTCCAGAATTTGTTGTGTTTTCTGGTTTGATCAATGGTTTCGTCCTCCACTTCCTCCGGCACTGGTGTTGTCAAAACGTACACAACCTTCATTGTTGTTAACAAGAACAACATCTTTTTCTGCCATCTTTGAAAATCCTGCTGTTACACCCGTACCCGATGAGGTACCATTTATGTAAATATTATGTTATGTATATATGTTAGGAATTATTTATAACTTAAGATGGGACTAAATGAGAAGGATAGAATTAGAAGGACTATTGTTGCCACAGGACCAAAGTTCCAACTAACTCAACCTTAAAAAGATAACTCAAGAAAAGTCTGGAAATCTAGTGCTAGTTCCATAGGTGTCGACACATAGAAGAAAATTAGGAGGGAAAGCCAAATCTATCATCTTGTCTCAATTGCACATCAAGAAGTGATCAAGGAGCTTTAAGGAAACCTTAATTGTGTTCTTTTTAACAAGTAAGTAACTTTCCCCAATTGTGAAAAATTAGGGTTCATATGGTGGGTTTTGATGATTATGGTGAAAAGTGGTAAAATGATGATCTTCCTAGTTTATTAGTCACTAATTGTAGTTAACCTTGTGATAGGAAGCATTTGTAGAGCCTCCTCAAGTTCAAGTAGTGAGCTATTAGGAAATCAAGGTAAGTATATAGGATTAACTTGTTTAATGTTATTATGCTAATGTAATGTTGTGTAATGTGTTCTTGTTATGGAGCTTGTGAATAAGTATAGCTTGGATCCAATGCTAGTAATGATAATGTTGTGTTTTACTTGCTTAATCAAGGTGAGTAGAATGTTATGCTATGCTTCATGATAATGTAATGATAGTTATATCTTATATACTTGCTAAGCGTTTTCGCTTACGTTTGAAGCTAATGTCATCTTTGTAGGTTCTAGCGGTGGGAGTAAAGGTAAGGATTTGGCGTAGTGGTAGCTTGAAAGTAAGTAGGAAGATATATAGAAGCTAGCTTAGAAGATCGGATCTCTTTTGGACCAAGCGTATTGAAGTTGGAAGCCCCAAGTGGTCTTTTGGTGTCGTGGGTATACTTCTTTTATATGGTCATTTTGTTAGTTTTCCGGTCTTGTCATGATGTCTAAATTATGGGTCAATTAAGTGTGTAAGTCATGAAGTTTCTATTGTGCATATTGCTAGTTTAAGTACTCATTTAGGGGCGTTTGGTACGAACATGATTCTACCCATTTTGGAAAGTTAACGGGTCATGTATGCATGGAACGCCTTGGATATGCTAATATAATGGTTATGGTCAAGTTATTTGTTAATTGGTAGTGGTATAAAGGGTTTTGTAGTGTAATGGGTATTTTCGGGTATTATGCGTAACCCGTCCGATTTTGAGATACTATTACGGTTAGCCAAACGGTTGATGTTTTTGTATGAAATTAAACTTTCGGACATACTACAGGTTTCTGGAAAGTTTCGTTAAGTTTCGAGTCCGGGAGGTCGGGTTTCCAGCCGGGGCTGTTGACATTGCATTTTTAAGACAGTAGGGTCTGTCCAGTATTCTGTGGTGCAGGGCAGATACGGCGCATCTCCTATTAGATACGGCGTATCAAGTGTTGCGGCGTATCTCCTGTAGAGATGCGGCGCATCGTAGTCATTATCTTGTAAATTTCGGTCTCAGTGGGTCGATGCGGCGTATCTAACTCCATAGATGCGGCGTATCTTAGTTTAGAACAATACGGCGTATCACTTTTTATTGTTACGGCGCATTATCTCTCAGACAGTGATGCGGCGTATCCCTGAAAATGGATGCGGCGTATTTTGGTCTCAGAAGGTTTGTCTGTTTGTTTTATAAAGGTTGTGTGAAAGGTTCTGAAGGGTTTTTGTGTAGGTGTTCTTACAAGTGTGTTTAAAATGTTAAAAGTCATCTGTGTCATGTTCATTCCATGAAGAATATTCATGAGTTCAAGGTAGTCAATCGTTTCCGCGTTCAAAGTTCAAAATTTTTGGTCAAACCGGGCACGGGGCGTTACAACTTGGTATCAGAGCTTCGGTCTAAGAGATTTAGGATTTCTTTTTAGGATTTCCTAGACTTAGGCCTTGGATAGATGCGGTTAGGGCTAATGTTTGTTATTTATGTATTGTTCGGATGGTTTCGAGGACCCATATGTTCAATATTTCC